>VYXD01005461.1:157162-309735 GCA_013397195.1 Hylia prasina
TCCGGGGTAAAACCGCCCGGCCCGGGATGCCCTTGCAGCCGGGATGCACCCGCTGGCCCCGGGGACCGCTCGCCATTCCCCGGGGCAGGTGCGAGCGAGCCTTGGGGCACGCTCAGCCCCAGCGCTCCGCTCCGACCCGGGCGCGCCGAGGGAGCCCCGGGGCACTCTCCGGGCGGGCTGCGGGAGGAGCGGTGCCCCGAGCGCTGCTCCGCTGCCCGGGCGGCTCGGCACAGAGGCGAGGGGTCGAGTGAGTCGCGTTGCCGCTCCCGCAGGGTCTGGCTCAGCCGGGTTCCACCTGGCAGGTGGCCCCAGTGACCTTGCCTAAGGGTGAGGCAGCCCCGCCGATGCGAGGGGACACTGACTGCCGGTCACCGGCGGAGACACGGGCATCGAAGTGTGTCCCTCAGTGCCTCTGCCTTGGGCGCAGCTGCGCCACGGTGGTACCGTACTCGGCTGCTGCTTGTGAAGCGAGCTGACAGCCTGATGGTAACAGAAATAAAGTTTGGAGACTGCTGTAATCCCCTGGATAGGGAAGCAAAGACCGCTGTGCCAAGCCAAAAGTGTGTGCTTGGGAATGAGACCCAGAAAAGGCATCTGGGAACAAAGAGTAAAACCCACCTCGGCTCTCTGCACCCGCTGCTGAGGCTGGACCAGGTAGTGAAACAGCTCGGATGAGGAGAGTCAGCCTGGGTGAAACGCTCCGTGCATCAGACTGGTTGAGCTAATGCAGGAACCAGGGTCTCTGAGCCGTGTGTTTGTTACCTGAGCACACCTAATTTTGGAGCAGGAACAGTCTTGGTGCTTTGCACTGTGTGCCGCCCGCCAGGTGTAGCTGGCTATGGCCGTGAGTGTCACAGGCTGACGGGAATTCTGTCCTAAGCCTCGGCAGCATCAGGGTAATCATCTCTTCTATGAGAGATGTGTCTGTGGCTTTGGTGAAACTCTGCTCTGCTGAAATACACTGGGATATGCTCATTGCTCCAGTGTGTGCCAACAGGCAGTGCTGGGAAGCTGCCGGGGGAGCCTGCTTGGGAAATCCACAAGAGTTAAGAGCTAAAATGTCACTTCGGGTATACCCCAGCTCTGGCTGAGCCAGCACTCTCGGAGGAGCAGCCAGGAGCTTTGGGGCAGATCTTTAATAAAACATCCCCTTCAGTCTTGTGCTAGAATAAACCCTTCTCCATGTCCTGCCTGCCCTGGCTGAAAAATACTTGGCCTTGTTCACCAGTAAGAGGAGGATGACAAAACTATGTGTGATGGGCCATCATATCACCATTCCCAACTCAGCTCTGGTTTCAGGAAATCTGTCTTTATATCAGCATCAAATGCAGTAAAATTGCTGTATTTGGGCAATCTGAGGCATACTGTCCACCAGCAATGGTTTAATGGAAACTTAATTCCTTCTTCCAGCAGTAGGCCTGTAATTAACTTACAGAGAGCGCATGATTGATGCTTTGAAATGGGTGAAGGAATCTGTTTCTTCAGGGTTATGTTCTCCTTTGCCATGTGGGATGGAGCATTTTGGATTGCAAATCTCACAGGCTGTGTAATTTAGATCTACATACAGAGAGGCTGGAGTCGTGTTGGGACATCGCGTAGCAGGTTTTATGGCAGAATAGTTTGTCTACCATCCATCAGATTTTGCATCATCAATTCGAAAAAGGGGAAATTTATCACTCAGTTGTCCAGAGTGTTCTTTGGGGAGGAATTCACTTTGCTGGTGTGGGCAGGATTCTTGTCCCTGGTTTTGCCTGTGCCTGCTGAACAGTCTCATAGTGTGGCAGGAGCTGGGTTTAGAGGACAAGATCTGCAACATCTGCTCACACAAAACAATGGCTAAAGATGCAACTTAACAAATTCAGCTAATGGAATTGGGCTCCTTCAGCCCTTAGATGGAGATCTGAGTGTTGCTCCTTACTACACTGCTATTTTGGTTTAACCTCTAGAGATGATGTCTGTTCTTGGAAGAGACAGATAAAGAGATTCTTAGGAGGGCTAAATGCGTTTTTCTCTCTCACCTCCGTTCGTGAAAGAAATGAGCTAATGTCCTGGTGACAGGAAGACATCTTTGGGGGAAGATGGGGAGGGGGGAAAAGGAAGACAAACCTGAAATCTTAAATGGCTTTTGATTGCCATGAAGTACTCAAGCAGACAATTGCTGGGATTACTACATTGACAAAGCATCCTGGTGAGCTGAATCGCTGGCACAGCCAGTGAAATGGGAAGCTGCTAGCAAGGCATTCCCGGGGTGGCAGCGTGTGCAGAGCCTTGATACCACGCTGAAAGGAATTAGGGATTCAGAGGCTGAATACCTCCAAATTGCTGTGGCTCAAAGGCCATTTACAGACACAGCTAAAAGGGACCGGAGCGGAAAGCATTTGCTGATCCTGGCTGCTGTGAATCCAGATAGGGTCTAACAAGAGGGGAAGCAATCCACTTCCTGAACATCAATCATGAGCAAAATGACCACTGCAAGGCAAAACAGGCCTGCTGGATTTTCGGGAGCCTCCGGCTCTTTGTAACAGTCGTGCTTTTGTAGTCTGTGAGGCAGAGAATAAGCTTTAGATCCACAGGTTTTCGGAGGGCAGACTTGCAGCCTCAGCAGTGATTGCATCTGACAGCCAGGTTAGCAGAGCTTCCCTTCCAGGAGGCCGGTGAAGTGCAGCAGCAGGAACCACGGTGTCACTTGGAAGGACAAGGAATAGTCAGGAAAAGAGCTGGGCAGGAAGGAGTTAAAGGCATGGCTGGGGTTCAGGGAAAGTGCAACAATATGTTCTAATGGTTTTGCAGTTGAGGGGAGTTGTCCTAAAAGAGCTGCAGGAAGGAGAGGATGGGAATAAGCAGCCTCCCAGAAGATTTAAGTCTGCTGTCTCAGGAACAGAAATATCAGGCGGTTAACCCATTTTTTTTTTTTTTTTTTCCGTTTGCGTAGCAACTAGATTTCCTGGGAAACGTGGCAGGAGAGTGGTGTGAATGCAGTTAATGGCGAGATGTCAGCGGCTGGCCTTTGGCAGCATCTCTGCAGGAGCACAGCTGCAGCACTTCTCGGTTTGGGACAGTCCCCACGGCACCGTCAAGTGCCACGAGGACCATGAGTGATGCCCGGGGCTGGTGCTGAGCTGTGCTGTGGCAGAAGGATGTCCTTCGGGGGCTCCATCTCAAACGTGCTGCCTCTGTTGGTGGTGGCTTACAGGAAGCTGCGTGTGCTGGGATCCAAACACCTGAGTGCTCGGAAGAGCTTAAGTGAAAGGCAGCCAGAAGGATTTGGGTGGGGTGTAAGGGAGTTTATGTTATCTGTCTAAGCCTGCACTTACACGTTGTTATGCTGCTCCTGAATTCAGATCTGCATCTGTTGGGTGGTTTGGCCCGTTCTGGTTGCTGGTGAGGGGATGTGATGGATTGTGGAGCTCCTGCCTCTTGGGACGGGGCCCTGTGAAGTGACTTCGAATGTCGTGCCAGCACAGTACGTGTTTTACTTCGTGTGTGAATCCTACCACAGTATTGCAGTAGTGAGAACTCGGTGTTCTGCCCAGGTATCCTGCACCAGAAACATCATGTACTTGGGATTTCTGACCAGTGACCTAAAATTTGTGAGGATGTTTGAGGAACGGTATGAAAGAAACAGTGAGAGCAACTGTCATTGATACAGGGGGGTAAGTAAAACAAAGTCACCTACACCCCCCAAAATAACCATATGGCCCAAAACTCTGAGACACTTGGGCACTGATCTTAGCCTGACTCACTGACTGTCTGTGTGCCTGTGCATGATGCCTCCATTTCTGTCCTGTGTCCACAAGGAACGTGGATATGCATGGATAGAAAACTGGCATCGCTTAAAATTGGAGGAGTTTAGCTCAAAGGACTCAAGGAGCTGTGGAAACTGCTTGGGTTCTCAGTTAAAGCAATCCTGCAAAAACCTGAAAGGAACTTTTCCTCAAAATTCAAATTCTGTAATGCAGATCTTAGTGATAGAGATCTGGAAATTTAAAAAACCATCTTTTTTTTGGTGACCTCCCACGCTGGTTATCTGCAGTACGACATGCAGGAGCAGCGTGCTGGTTTCCATGCTCAGTTCTCCTGCCTAAGCTGTGGTTCATTGCTTCCCCTGTAGCAAATGTTGTTGGAAGAATGGGACCTTGAAGAGCAGTTATGCTGAACTAGCCCTAATTCAACATGGAATTTAGCTGCATTCAAGGCATCGGTTTTTTGTGTCTGTTGTCTTGCTGAGTTCTTCACAAATTATGATTTTCTTCAGCGTAATTATACAAGATGACTATTTCTCAAAACTTTAAATGATTTCTCTGATCTCCTCTGAGAGAACTTCCTGAGCTGCAGACAAAAACCAAATGCATTTTTTGTCGTAGTCCTCAGCTTGGGTCTCTACAAAGGGAGCACTATCTGCATAACACCACTGACTGTGCTTCTGCCGAGTCTGCAGAGCTGATAACAAAGCAAGATAATACAAATAAATAATAAATACTGGAAACTGAAGATAAAACATTCCAGATCTATGCTGCTCCTGCTGCAAGCTGTGCTTTTAAGCTTCTTTTTAAATGAAGAAATAACTTCTGACAACATTTCGTGACTGCAGTTGTGGTCATTTTTTAGAAAATACTGGATTTTTTTAGCACTCTTGGTGTGCACAAAGTTTTCTGTATTACATGAGTACCTGTGAGCCAGCTGGGATAAAATCTTTTCACCCAGTTTGCTTGTGACTTCCTTAGCCTAGGGTACATGTAGGCTATCCAGTGTGCAAAACTGGGTGAGGGAGGGATGGTAAAATTGATTTGGTAGCCACCAATACTGGAGCATTACTGGACTCATGTCCTCTGCTTAGAGCTTTTTTTCTGAGGAAGCATTACTCATTTTGTTTGTGTTTGTTTAATTTTCACTTTGATTTGCTTGTCAACACAGGCTTCTGGTTTGTGGAGTTCTGTGTCCTGTGCAGGGAGAGAAACCAGGTCACACAGCATCGTGCAGGTTTTTTACCTCCTGGGGAGAGTAATAGAGAGCCTTGCTGTCCTGATTCATGCACATCCTCCTGCTTAAGCAGCAGATTCAGATTACACGGGGGAGATAAGGTTGGGATCTGTCAGGGTTTTTAAATGACCACTTCAGTACAGTATCAGTTGTATTCACAAGCTGATATTTCTCTCTGGACAGAGCTGAAATGGCTTTGACTGAATCCCTCAGTGATTGATCGGTGCAGCCCAGGTGGTCTCTGCAGGTGCAGATACAGGAGTCTGGTGGCAGAAATGTTGTGTCAGTGTGTCCTTTAAACAGCTCGGGGTGGTGGGGGAGAAGGAGGGTGTCAAATTTCAATAGAAGTATTTTTCTTGGATTTTTTTTTTTTTATTATCAAACAGACAATTCTTTTGCAGATACAACCTGCAGGTCTTATTTTGGAGAAACCTTGACCAGGAAAGTGATGTCAGCTGGTGGAAGGGGGTGTTGGTGGGGCCACAGATGTGGGGAGATGTTGAGACAAGAGCTCTCTGCTCAGGAACTGAAGGGTCAGGTTGCTGCCCATAACCTGAGAGCAGACAAGGTAAACAAGAGTGGAGGTGGGAGGACTGGCAAGAAATGTAGGTTTTACCTACTAAACTACAGAATTGCTGCTGATAGAGCCAGGTCTGATTATTTGCAACATTGGATAAAAAAGTTAAAAGAAGCTTTGATCAGAATTCATCCCTACATTTATCAGTCCTTATTTCTGCTGATAACTGGGGTCAGAAAAACCTACTTACAGTTCATCTCACCCTCTGGTTTGGCTTCTTTGGCTGACTGCAGCAATGCATTTCCTGAGCAAACTGTTCTCCCTGTATGCTGTCCCCAAAAAGGGGGAACATAACCCTGAAGAAACAGATTCCTTCACCCATTTCAAGGCATCAATCACGCGCTCTCTGTAAGTTAATTACAGGTCTACTGCTGGAAGAAGGAATTAAGTTTCCATTAAACCATTGCTGGTGGACAGTATGCCTCAGATTGCCCAAATAAAGCAGTTTTTTGAGCCACAGCTCACTGTGGCTTCGACGTGAGGAGCAGCCCGTGGTGATTCCATTGTCTCAGCCTCTGCCTGGGGTGTGCTGGTGTTGACACAGACACTCGGGCTGTTTTTCCATGTGGGAGTGTTTCATCCCTTTGGGTTCAAACAATCGGCCACAAAGAACACGTTGAGTTGTCTCATCCTAGAGATTGTGTTGTTGCAGGAGGTGAACAAAGGCTCAGTCAAGCTGTGCTGGTGCACGGTCGATGTGGTGGCCATGAGGTCCCAAGGCTGGAGTAACGTTGTGGTGCTGACCCAGGTCACACAGAGGTCCCTTGGGATGGGGGATATTGTTGGGGCACGTTCTTTCTGTCCCCACTGTGCTCTTCACACATGCAGGAATGTCTCCGTTTTACCCCTCATCTAATGTGACACCTAAATACGGCTCATATGGAAAGATGGGCTCAAACTGGCTTTGGGATGAGGGGTTTAGTGCAATAAGAAGGCTGGGAAGCAGGCATGCCAGGGTTCATGGATGTGCATGCATGTTGTTCTCTTTCTGTTGAATGGCAGCTCTTCTCTTGACAATAATTAGTGGTTCTTGAGGTGAGGGTACCTATTTGGAGAGCAGGGAATAAATTTAAACTGGGGCTCAACAGAAGGGCTTGATGATTTCTAGAAAGGAGCTAAAGCTTGGAGTGATAGAAGACATCCTGTGTTGCCCTTAGATTAGAGTTGTGATAAAGGCAGGTCATTCAGGATATGAAGAGCAAATCTGAAAAGACATTGTTTGTTTTTGAATAAAAAGGTAAACAAACAGGAATTTCCATAAGACTTTAGCTTATATCTTCAACCTGGTAGTTGTCTGCACAGTGTCCTGCATCCACCCAAAGCTGTGTCTCAGTGGATGAGATGAGCTGCATTTCTCCATAACTCCTTCTGTCCATTCTTTCTGTGACACTAAAATTTAAATGCATCTTTAGTGAAGAAAAGTCTTTTAAGCTTAGACTGGGAGTTGATATGGGAAGAGCTGTGGGTGATTTGTATGTGGAGTGTGGGTGTCTGAAAATAAACAGCAGAACTTCCTTAATAGTTAGTGAAAGTTCAGGATATGACCATGTCTCCTTTTAAAAATGGGCAGTTCTCAGGAACTGGATGTGATTTATAACCAGTAGTACTGTGCATTAATTGCCTTGCTGATGATGAAAGGCCTCATCACCTCTGTTGTGAACTCAGTGAGAATGTTTCCATTTGCTTTACTCTGTGCTCTTCTGGGAAGCTCAGCTCTAAACTTTAGCGATGAAACACTACCCATGGCAGTAAGAAATCCAGAAGACAAAGCTTTTAAAGTAATTGGGTGATATTCATTACACACAGTGGAATTAGTGAGAAACTGTTAAGGTGTCAAAGTTGATGTTTAGGTAGTCTCATTAAATACCACTGCATTTTCTGATGGAATTTAAGGAGTAATTCTCCTGGAATATTTTTACATTTCAAGCTTTATATAACAGCTAATTCTGGAGATTTCAAATTTCAGATGGTCTGTGCTGCCCAAAATCTGTTCAAGTATTGGCAAGAAGCCTGTGCTGAGAGGCATCTGGTCAGAGTGACAGTGATGCATTGAGGGAATGCTGTATCCTTTACCTTTGAGAGTGTTTTCACATTAGCTTTAGGTTATATTCTGAGTATAGTCACCAAATAAAATTATAAATTATTCTCCCTGTGTATAAAAAGGGGAAAAACCTGTTAGTTTACCAACTAAAATAGTTTTCTCTGAGTTTCTCTTCTCTTACCCCAGATAGAATCTCAGAAAATGGTACTGCAAGCTGAAAAATAATAATTTTTGAGGGCAAGGCTGTAGCAGTTACATGACTGAAAACCCTCCCTGGAGGAGGCTGTGCTGTGCCTTGAGGAATCATCCTACAGCTCTTCCTGTGCTATCAGTGATCCAGTTTGCCCACGCAGGTGGGTTGGATTTGTCAGGGAGGAGCATGGAAGGTGTGGAGTAGATGTTGCTGTGCTGCTCTGCACAGGAAAGGCTCCTCTTCTGTGCTGTTCCTCTCCACTAAAACCTGGAATGAAGTGTCTGGAAAGCTGCTGGAGGTGCAGGTGTTGGGTAGCACCATGTTATTTTAGGAATTATGAGTTTTACAGGCATCTCTTAGAACTTTGCTGATATGGACAAAGCCGCTTGAGGTTACTTCTGCTCCATGCTGTGTGCTTTGCTTCTCCACACACCATCTGGAGAAGTTGCTGTTTGGTTGGTTTCCCAAGGGATGCCGTTTCCTTAAAAGTTCATGTGAATTTACTCTCTGGAAGTCTGTATTTCTGAGTGCACATTCAAGCTTTTGGGGAGGCTTAGAGGGAATGGAACGTGGCTATGATGCTGAATAATTTGCAGGGAAGCTTTGGAAGCAGTAAATTCAGTTGTATGTGAATTGTTGGCCCGTATTGGCTCCCCTCCCTATTTTGTGATCAATAGCTGGGTGTGCTTAAGGAGTCCTGCTTCCCACTAGTGAACTGCTGCTATTGAGTTATTTTCCAAACATATGGAGGTGCAAAAATGGTACTCAGATGCTTGTCATGTCACAGTTCAGTGTGTGTTGCACCAATTCCTGTGTGCCACGTGAATGTCCTCATCTGTGTGGTAAAAAATAACCTTTCAAGGTGTTCAAAGAAGAAAATTTGTAAAGCAGGTGAACCGTAATCTGTGCTGGCACTCTCTGCCTTCCCTGGTTTGCATATTTAATTATTCCTTCTTGTCTTTTTCGATCTAGAACGTGGTCCAAAACCATTCCTGGCAAGGTCGAATTCTTCTCCAGCGAGGGTTCGGACACCTCTATCCCCATCCCCATCGTGCCGCTTCCAGGTGTAGATGACTCCTACCCACCCCAGAAGAAATCCTTCATGATGCTCAAATACATGCATGACCACTACTTGGACAAATACGAATGGTTTATGAGGGCTGACGACGACATTTACATCAAAGGGGACAAACTGGAGAACTTCCTCAGGAGCCTGAACAGCAGCGAGCCCCTGTTCCTGGGGCAGACCGGCCTGGGCACCACGGAGGAGATGGGGAAGCTGGCGCTGGAGCCGGGCGAGAACTTCTGCATGGGTGGGCCAGGAGTGATCATGAGCAGGGAGGTGCTGCGGAGGATGGTGCCCCACATCGGCGAGTGCCTGCGGGAGATGTACACCACGCACGAGGACGTGGAAGTGGGACGGTGCGTGCGGAGGTTCGCGGGGGTGCAGTGCGTCTGGTCCTACGAGGTAAGGACGAGGGGAATGGGGAGGTGCCTTTGTGGGAGGTGGAGGGGAGGGTTGCTGTTGTACACAGCAGTTCCCCCAGGCCTCGCCTCCCTCTGCAGCATCACCATCCAACTGTAAGGTTTCTACGCTTCTTCTTTCCTGCAAGTGTCACCCTTGGAAAAACCTACAAAAATATGGAAATGCAGCAGTAAGGAGGGAAGGGGAGGAACATTCATTATTCATAACAGATATTTTTATTTAGATAGAACGGGAATAAGCTTAAATCAAAATGGCCTCGAGTGCCTGCAGTCCTGATTGTCCAAGCCTCTTTCATCTTCTTTAGCCGAGTACGTCATGGTGTCAGCGTGGAAAATGGATGATACAATTACCGTGTTTCTTGCTGCAGCTGAAATGTGTGAGGCTGACAGATGTTTGCCCTGACAGTGACAGTTTTTCCCCAAACTGGAGATGTCTCATGGTGGCTGGCACTGTAACCATGGATGCTGAGCTGCTTCCTGGCAGCCCAAATCTGTCACTGCTCTGGGCACTCACTGGCAGCCCCATTCTGCAGGCTCCTGCTCAGCAGGTCCTTGACATCAGCAGAGACAAGCCACCCCTCCTACCAAAACTCATGGTCTGCCCACACTGATGTGCCTGAAATTTTGGCATTTTGGGGGGAGAAAAATTAGAGAGCCTGCTTGTGGCAGTTTCCTGCTGCTGTTTGTTAGGAGCTGGTAGCTCCTCCCCTGGGGTGACAGGGGCTTCTCCTGCCTGGATGCACTGGGCTTCTTAAAGAGAGTCCTGGGTGTTTACAGGCTGTCTGGTTGAAAATACCTGCTGGCCTTGAGCTGCACTTTCACCAGGGCAAATGCTGATGGGTGCCTTAGAAATTCGGGAGAAGTTGAAAGCAGAAGAGAAGTTGAACAGTTTGTACACAAACATTTACGACCTGACGCAACTACGTCTTTGTCCTTTTATGAGATGTGGTGAAGGGAGGTTCTTCTGCCTGCGTGACAGGAGCTGCGGTCACAGTGACAATGTGGTCACAGACAGTGACAAATACTGCTGCTGAGCCACTCTTCCCTGGCAGAGACTTGGGTTTAACTTTTGACACTGAATTTCTGCCCCCAAAAGCTGTTGCCTTGTTTCAGTTCACAGCTCAGCAATGGGGAAGCCTCTGAGGAAGGGGAAGGAGGTTTCCAGCTGCAGTTATTAATTTATATCTTTCGTGCCTGGAGATTTTCTGGGCTAACAGTGCCTCTCCACGTTCCCTGCTCTCAGACCGGGAACTAGTTTATGTCTTGCCAGCATTGTGGTTTAGCCATTCGTAAAGAGTCAGTAACTTTTTCCACAGTTTTTAGCAGCATAAAATTTTTACTATAGACATTCAGAGTTGAAGTAACTTCTGCTGTGAATGCCTGTACCATCTGGCATTTGATAAGTTACTGAAGGTCAGCATTTTGGTCCTATTGAAACTGGCAATGAGCTCCTAAATTCAATATAACCAAATTTTGGATTGAAATAGCCAACAATCGCACACAACTGCACTGGGAATGCTGCCTGACAGAAATAGATGGGGCTTTCTCATAATCAGTTTTGTTTGATGAGCTTCTGTTATTATCCTTAATGCTGGATTCTCCTAAGTGCCATGAATTGCTTAAAATTGGTTTGTGTGAAGTGTATAAACTGTTGGGTGTTCAGAAGTGTAATCCACGAGGGTGGGATGTTAAAGCTCAGCTTTTTGGGAGAGTAGGAAGAGTTTTGATGACAAAAGCACACGGCTTCTGCAGGAAGTAGGTCCACTCTCATTAAGTTGTAGCTTTTCAATTTAAATACCTGTCATCTTTTTTAATTTGGTCCTCTCGTTGCCCAGATGAAATGTGCCTGGTATTTTATTTCAGCTAAAGCAGTAGCTGTGTGAAAAAACACAGCTGTTGCAACAGCTGTATTAGGAAGGCTACGTGTAAAAGCGACATTTTCCATGTCTTGTACATTCATGAACATCAAGTAACAGGCCACTGTAAGTGAATTGCAAAATGTTGTGTTTCACTGAGCTTTTGATGGAGCAAGAAGTTTATCTGTGCCTGCTCTGCTGGGGCACAGCCACCACATCCTTCACAGTTCCCGTCTGAAGAAAAGCTGTGACAGCACGAGGCTCAGCAGACATGAGCAATGCTGGCCTTAGAAATCCCAAACCTCAAACTTCTCCTTTGCAGCCTGCATTTCTTATTCTGAAGCGGCTCAAGTGGCAGCACAAGTGAGGAGCTCAGGTCTCTGCAGTCACCCCCCAGCTCGCTGGGTTTCGTTCTAAGCATCTCAGGCGTGGAGTGCCCTGCTGGTCCTCACCGTGGGTGGCTTTTCCCTGCACTGTTCTTGTGGTGGGCTCCCTGCCCAGAATCGTTTTACTCATCTCTATGACTGTCACTGCCCCCTTTCTCTGATTTTAGGATCCCACAATGTCTTTACTGTGCTGCTCATCTTCCCTGGCCCTGGCTCTGGTGGTGTGCCCGAATGCATCACCAGGGCTGGCTCTGTGTGGCTCTTCTGCTCACAGCAGTCTGTCTCAAAACCCCTTTTTTCCCCTTTCCTGTGTTTCTGTCACTCCTCTGCTCTCCGCAGTGCCTCTCAGACCACTTCATTAGAGTGGCATCAGTTATTGCCCGTTTCAAGACTTGTGAGGATTTGTTCACTCTCTTCCTGCCGTCAGGAGCTTTTCAGCAGACACAGCAGAGGAATTGACACCACCATTCTTTGGACTTCCTGTGTCATCTCAGCCCAGAAAAGCAGCAGCAGCAGCATGTGCAAGGTTGAGGACAACTGCAGCTCTCTGGGCTCTGTGGAGCTCTGACCCACCCAGGCTGCTGGTTTGCAGCCCACAATGGATTTTAAGCTCCTGTGACCAGGCTTGGAGCTGTTGCCTTATTTGACAAAGGTTGAGTGAGTCACGGATGAGATATTGCTGTTAAATGTAAGTTCTTTAGGGCAAGGATTATCATCATTGTAAAAACAAAATCCAGACTGTCGCTGCTGTTTGACAAATAGCTGTAAAACTCAGTGCTCTATAGGGTGGAGCAGCCAAAGCCAGAGAGTTTATGCAGCAAATGATAAGAAATAGTCATGAAAAGAATGGAGCTGTGAAATCTCTGAAGCTTCCAGAATGGAGCTTGAGAGTTTATGAAGAAATATAGAGTGTGATCCTTTTTCTTGAAGGGAACTAAAGGCTTGGAGTGAACTTTCTCAGAAGTGGTTCTGCATTTCTAGTGAACATTGGTACTTTAGACTTCTGGCACATTTCTGGGTGTTATTCTCAGGAAAGGATTGCCTACATAAGTCTTCTTCTTTCTCCCCTTTCCTCCCATCAGTAGTTCTTCCAGTCCATCTCACGTGGCTCACAGGGACATGGAAATTTTGTTTTCTCCTACACTGCCATGTGGTGCCATGCAGGGTCTTGGACTTCAGCCTGAGAACATGTTCTGGTTTTGATGACAAGCTCTTTCATTTGTGGTTTAAACCATCCCAAAAGTATTGTTGATCTCAGTTTTGTGTCTAATACTTCCTTGAAATGCACCTGAATTACAGAGTCACTGCTGTGTAGCTTGGTGTTGTTTCAGCCAGTTGTTTTGTAGCTGTTGCTGAGTGTTGTTCTAATTTGTGGTTAACAGCTTCACAACTTTATTACAGGCTCTTTGTAGCTGCTAGAAGTCAAGGCAGTGCTGATATATCTCATTAATTTCTTCAATATTGAAACCCTTCTGACACAGGCTGCTTTCAGGTGATACCAATTCCTTTCTCTGTGTCCCACAGTGCAATAGAAACAGGTGGATCCAATTGAGCATCTTTTGCAACCTCTGACAGTTATAAATGACCAGTTTTGTCTTTTTATCTCCTGTTCTCATTGAGGTTGTGGGAGAAATTAGGTGAGATGCAGCAAGTGTGTCTCTGTGGAGAAAGCAGTGCTTTCCTCCAAACTGCAGCAAGTACTCTAAAATGTCCTGAAAGGAGACAGGATGTTTTACAATATACACGGAAGAGAAGGTATGAGAGGGGCAGTGATCACACCAGGAAACGTGAACAGCAATGAAGAGCAGGTTCAGCCTTTTGGTTGTTGGTGAGGGGAAAAAGTAGGGCAGTGGTGACCAGGCATAGCAGGGGGCTTTGGGAGAAGGGGGGCTTGAATTAACATTTGATGCGGTCTTTCATCTGGAGTAATTGAAGATAATTGCTACTCTGAAATTCACTGAAGTTAAGAAAGCCCTTAAAGTGCACATTATATCTGCCAAGTACACTGGCAGTGCCAGAACATACCATTTCTGGGATGGATGTGCCCAAGGGCAAAACTGAAGTTTATGGTTTTCTGTAAGACAGCCGGAAGTAAAAAAAAAATAAAATAAATACATATATATTTATATAGTCCTGCAGTGATTGATCAGACCTGAAAGACTGGAAAGAGGTGCTGCTGTTAATGGCTAACCTCCAGTTCCTTTGCTTTATCCTCTGCCAAAACCTTCTCTCATTAACAAAAAGAAGATTGGTCCTGTTGTGGCTGGGTGGTGAGGGACACCCAGCACAGAGTGTGGTCTCAGAGCAGGGCAGGATGGGGTCTGTGAGGAGGTGCTGGGGCAGGGTGTTCTGGAGCATCTCTGTTCTCTGCAGACACTGGGGACAGTGGGGTTGGACTGTGATGTTTGGTTGTTCTCGCTCCATGAATCTCTCCTTGGACTCCCAGCCAGCAAATGAAAGATTTGACTTGTCTTTTTGGTAGGAGCTTCCAGCAGCACTCCTGAAATCAGACCTTATTGTATGTGTGTATTGTCCTGCCTTCAAAGCTTGAACATTTTCTGAAGTCGGAGCATGGAAACTTGGCAAACCCTGACAGCACAGACACCTTATCTCGCTGTGTGTGCAGCCCACTGCATCTCTTAATTTCAAAAAACCTGTGATGTGAATTGTGTGTGTGAGAAAGGGAGGATACAAGCATGCCCAGAGTTTTAGGGTGGATGTTTATAAACCATCTTTCCTCCAGCACTAAATTTTATCTTTGGAACGCCTCAGAGATGTCTCTTTGGCTTCAGATTAAGTTGTAAGTGGGTGGCCATGCATTCTGGGGATGGATGGAGATTGAGCTCCCTGAAGGTAATGAGGAATGGCATTTTGTCAAAGGACAGACAGGTAAGACTAGAGAAGAGCATTATCTGGGCAGGGGAGGTGATGCATGGGGCTCAGGGTGAGACTGAAATACATGACTGATGTGACAGGCAGTCCATGACAACAGTGGGGGAGGCAGCGTGGTATGACCACTGTGGTCTAATTTTAGTGTTTGCTGAGGAGGAGGGCAGAGAGGTCAAAGGAGAGAGTAAAGACGGCAGACTGGGTTTGTGAAACCAAGGTGTGGGTTAGGAGGATTTGGAAGGTTTGGAATGGGACAGGTCTCACGACAGCAGCCAGGGTCTGACCTGGCTCTTTCATTTCAGAAAATAATGGAGTATTTGAGAACCAGACAGTCCACAGAGGGAGAATTTGACATTACTGAATGGTTTCTTACTGACTTCTGAATGCAGGTTGGTCGAGGTTGTAGAAATTAAGAGCAAGTGTTGTAACAAAACTTGAGTCTGGGTCCCACTCAGTTTCTGCAGAACATCCATTTCACAGAGGAGGGCTGGGGGATTTGTGCTGACACACAGAGAGGCCTTTCCAGGCTGTACAGCCTGTTTGGGGCTGACCTAGTTTTTGTGAGCACATGGTTAATCTGTCCTTAGCTAGCTGGATGACTTGACCTAATGCCTAAGCTGAGGGTTGCTGAAATGAGGATTTTGATGGTGTCGTGCAGACACTTAGGAAGCTTCAGCCATGAATTCAGCAAACAAAAGTATTGCTTTCCCCCCATTACTGTTGTCTTGGAGTGCATTGATTTTGTTATAAACTAGGATCTGTGCAGCCTGTTGAGTTGAGGGAGACATCAGGATTAGTTGTTACCTTGAGGACAAGTCAGGAAAGGCTAATCCTTCATAGCATGACAGGACAAAGAACTCTAATAAAATAGCTCATCATGCCAGTTTCTTAATTAAGGCACTCAGAAGATAGTTGAAGATTTGAGTTTGTTCTGTTGAACAACAGTGGGGATAGGCGGAAGGAGGTGAGTCAGAGACTAGAAGCTTTTTAGTGTATATTTTTCTTTTGAACTGATAAGAAAGCCATCCTGCTTTTGCAGGGTAAAATCTTACTTTATAGCATGCTGGAGCTGTGGGACTCTGGTACTTGTGATGTGATGTGATCAGAGCTGCCCTGCCTCTTGTAGGAGAATCCCACCTGACTGGAGACCTTGGAAGGACGCTGTTAAATTCCAAATCTAATCAATGACAAGCCCAGTAATACCTTTATAGTCAGTTATCTCCTATGGGTCAATGATATCTGACCAAACACTGAGCTGGCAGGTTTCCTTTTCCATTTTCTTTAGTGCTTATTTCTGTGTATAAAAGATGAACATGGGGAAAGTAAACCATTTCATGGATAGCTCTGTATAAGACAGGAATCTCTGCAGGTGTCCTGTGTGACTAGACAGTGATAAGAATAGATTAAAAAATTGTATTTCTTGACTGAAGGGGACACAAAATGTTGTCAGCAGGGGCTCTCACTATGGAAGTTTTTATCTGATCTCTATGTAGAGGGTGACTGTGACACGGATTCTTGGGGGAGGGAGGGTTAATTGTGTTAATTTGGAGAGAATATTTGTATTTCTCCCCTCAATCTATTAAAGCCAAATTCTATGAGCAGCTTAAAGCACCACCAGCAAGGAGGTGTCAGTCTGTGAGCATGGGAGAGAAAAGCCAGACTTGTTTGGTGGAGGGAAATAGAAATGAAGTGCTGATGTGGAGAAGGGGCTTAATATAAACTTTGCTGAGGTCACCAACAGGAGGGTAGGAACACACAGCTCAAATGCTTTCAGTGCTACCAGTACCATAATTGGAGTATGGTGTCTTAAGAAATACTTGATTTTTTTTCACTAAAAACAACTGAATTATCACTGAAAAGAAACAAAACTTGGAATTTTTTTTTTTAATGGATGGATACAGTGGGTCTCAAGGTAATTAATACCTGTTGTTCCTTTAAAAAAAACCCAACAACCAGATTTCGCATAAAATATTATTTTCTTTTGAACTTTGAATGAATGAGCACAGATAATTACCCGGAGTTGTCCTAGACAGTGGTTGTAGGCACAGTGGTGTGTAGCACTAACTTGCTATGAAGGGTTTTCTTAATGCTTTAGGAAAGAATATTTCTTTCCTTTCTGTTCTTTTCCTAGCAGGCTGTGTGCTGAGGCACTTCCCTTGCTCCCTGGGCTGACAGTGTACCATGGCAGTGTCTGAGGATGCAGTTGTGATCTCTACAGCCTCATTTTCCCTAGTTCACGCTGTTTGCAGTCATTGGTCTGCTGCCTGTGCTGGGAGAGATCCCAAAAAGAGCTGTTAACACCAGCTGACTCCTCACCCTAGCCAGGAACTCCCAGTTCATCTCTGGCTTCTCCGAAATTCAGTGTCCTTGATGAACTTTACGGTCCCTCAGTGCTGACAATGCAGAAAATGGCATTTGGTGCTGCTTTCTTCATAGTTTGCATCTGCAATTGCAAATGAGAACTGCACGTCTGGAGTGTCCCTGTGTGTTGTCCCCGAGTGTACCTCACATGTCAGGAGAGAGATTGGCTTTTTAGGCTGTGGGGGAGAACCACTGGCCCGTGGATGGGCAGGGAAGATGCAAGATGACAACCTGCAGCAGTTTAACCCTGCTCTGGCTGTGTCTGGTGGCCCTGGGGATGGGGGATTCTGTAATCTGACTGCACAGAGGATTAATTGCCCTGCATTTGTCTAACCTCATTTCCTGTAGACACCTCCCAGCTCCAGAGCTGCTGTTTTGTATTCTAAACCCATCTGATTTGAAGCAGTGAACTCAATTCTACTTTCCTGGACTGTTACACCATCTTAATTGATCTTTAAAATGCTTAAAACATTTTCGCACTAATTTCCTGTGTTAAAAGCTTATCTGGACTCCTGGTGGTGTGAACTTTTCATGGTTATCAGCTGGAGACCTCCTAAAATCTTGCCAGAAATCCCAATTGTCTGAAGGGTGGGGATTATCTTCCTGTGTGCCTAGACCAAAATGACCTTTATGTGTCACAAAGAAGTTGGGAACTTAATTGGAAAAGTTTGGGGGACTAACTGGTTTTGTTTTCTTAAAGTTTCAGCTAAAAGTGTATTTGGGAGCCGTTACAAAATTGAAAGTTGAGATCTGGTTACTTCTGGTTAGTTTTTTTTTTTTTTACATGAAAGTAAACTTATGATGGTACCCTCAGTGAAAGTAAGTTAGTGTCTTTTTGAGTTCTGTCTTGAGCAAGTTAAAAGTGGTGCTACAATAATGAAACAAACGTATAAGTTGTGACAGATTTTTATGGCGGGACCCTTGAGAATCCATTGAACTTCATGCCAGTTACTTGCAGCTTGTGTGGTAATGGTGACATCAGGAAAAGAATCAATGCCTGCATATAATTTATATTGCTGCTAGGGACCTAAGCTAATAGGGACCATTCTTTTAAAGGCTCTTTGAATAGGAAATGTCTGTTTATCCATTTATCTCTTGTCCACGCTTCAGTGTTGTGCCCTGATGTGAAGTATTGGTGGTAAGAGGAGGGCCACTACAGTGAGCTCCCATTTCCAGGTGAGCATGGAAGCAGTTTTTCCTTTTCACAGAGAGCTTTGCAGCCTCTGTGATGCCATTTCTACCTGAGCTGCTGGCAGGGACTCACTCCCAGGGCTGCAGTGCAGGTGAAGCTTCAGTGGTCAGCTTCTGTGCTTGGTGATCTGATGTCCTGGGAGCATTGCCACAAACAGCTTCATTTGGGTCTGTGCTGGTTTATACTGAGACCACATGGATGTGAGCCCTGAATGTTTGTGCAGAGCTGTGAGATGAGGCTCCTGGAGCCAGTGCTTTGGAGTCATTAGCTTAGAAAGAGGTTTAGGAAAAGGCAAAAGCACAACATGCTCTTGTGTAATGAAGAGAGCACAGGTAGGGTCATGCCCACTGGATCTAAGTTTCATCCAAGTCGCTGGGTTTAATCCTTCCTACTGAATGGCTTTAGGGAGCTCCAGCTGAGAACTGTATTTTTGTTCTTGGAAGCAGTCTTCAGAAGCATCCGGTACTCTTTGTGGATTAAGCACAGGTTCTTACACAGAGGCTAGGATTAGCAGTGAAATAAATGGGAACCCATGGTTTGGACTCAGCCAGCAGTTCATTAGAAAGCAGAAAAGGGTAGTAGAAAACTGCAGTTCCTGAAGTGCCACTGTCACCTTCTTTCAGCTGCAAAGAAAAGCGTGTTATCAGAAAAATAAAGGAGGACATTACCAGGAAACTACCTCAGGGCTGCCCCAGCCCTTCTGAGGAGGCAGCCAGCACTTGGATGCTGTGTCCTTGCCTGCTGTCCTCGTGGCTGTGCTCAGCCATGTGTCAGAGTGTCTTCTGAAAGGCAGGCACAAGTCTGCTCATGAACACTTGTTGCCTGCTCTTGTTCATGGTTGCCACTTCAGATTGGTGCAGCTGGTTCGAAAAGCGCTCCGAGAACGGCAGCGGGGTATTAATGAAGGTTCCTCTGCTCATGGGCCTTCAATGGGTGTAATTACTTGGCAGTAACTTCTTTAAACCTTATTTGAATTAAAGCTACATGTTTTGGCTGGTTATGTCACCACTGTATTAGTGAGGAATGCGGGAGAGAGTGCTAGTTTGCATTAACTGAGCTGCCTTAATCCTTTGTAACCATACTTTTTATTGTGTGTTACTGTCTTGCAGAGAGAGAAAACACTTGCCCAAGGGACAGCAGAATTCACACCTCAGCATCTCTACATAAGGGCAGTGTTCTTTGTCCTTAGAAGGACAAAGTTCTTAGTAGGTGGGTTGTTGAGAATTAATATTATGTGTAATTCTGCATAGATATTCAATGGGAAACTGTCTGTATCTAAAGTCTGAATTTTTTATAAAGCTTTTTTCCTACAGTCCACCTCAATGTTAGGGTGCAGAGTGGGTTAAATGCCTGATCCAGGTTTTTTTAGTGGTGTCCTACAGTCTTCAGACCATATGCTTGAAAAAAAAGTTTTGTCCAACATGGGTGACTCAGAACATACACCTCTCACATTCATTGTCCAGGTCAGTGAAAATATTGTGCCCGTGCGTGTGTATCTTTCCTGTCCTGACAAAAGAGAAATTTGCTTAACCTTATCGCAGATGATTTGTCAAGAAACCTTACCCTCACCTTACCTCTACCTTATTTGTTTACCCTTATCACAGATTTAACTGGCATACTTGTTTTTATATCCTTTTCGTATTGAAGATACTTCCTAACATCTTTGGCCAAGGGGAACTTTATTTAAAAAAAAGCAAACAGCCAACAATTGTGAGACAATAGCAGATTTAATCTTCATGAAGCAGCGGGGCTTTTGCTTCCCTGAGAATGTTTGCTAACTGTGCCTTTTCCAGGTTTTGGACAGAGAAATTTTTCTTTGACTATTTTGAATATTCTTTTTTTTCCCCCTCTCTCTGCCTCCCTGGAGTTGAAACATGCACTGCAGTCACTGCGAGAGTCTTTTGCAGTTGCACTTTTTCTTGCTGTGTTTTACTGGGCCCAACTGGAAGCCGCTTCTGATCCTGTGGAATAATGTTTGGCTGAATCCTGAAGTTTGCTGCTGCTGTGTGCGCTTGTGCTGAGGAAAAATCATCCACACGGTTTCTTATCTTCCCCAGGCCAAAAATAACACCGCGGCTCCTGCGGCCTTGAAGAATTAGCCGAATTTCAGAACTGGAAACTAGGGCGAAGATGAAAAGTGTGTTTCAAAATATATAAAATAGCAGCTGGGTGCTTAAGCATGAGGATGAAAAGCCTTTGTCTGGGGCTCTGGCTGGTGGATCACAAATGTTTGTGATGGTTTTCTGCAGGGACAAGCCTCTGCTGAATGGCAGGTGGGCCCCACTTTAAACCAGGCCGTGCAGTTCTGACCTGGGAGCTGCAAGCGAGGGGGACGGAAGGTGAGGGAAAAGTCATCTTCCCTGTGGCTGCAGAGTGGCTCCTGTAGATCCCTGACGTGGGTTGTTCCTCCATCCTGCCTTGTGCCATCTGCCCCGGGGTCCCCGGTGCAGGGGAGGTGTGAAATGTGTAACCCCGTTTATCCTGCGAGGTGCTCAGGCCGTCTCCCGTACAGAAAATGCCTTGTTTCTGTTCAGCCAGCACAAAGGCTCTTTTATAGCTGCTTGGCCATACATCTGTCGAGGTGCCTCAGACTGTTAGCACTGGTTACTGTTTGAGGTATGCAGCTCCCAGGCTGTGATGTACAGTGATATGTTGTTTATATGTTGCCTCCCTTTCCTTTTGAGGATAGGGAGCTGTGCTGTGTCCTGCCCTGAACAAAGCTGGTGTTAGTTATGGGATGGAGCGGTAGCCTGGAGATTTTCTCTTTAAAAGCAGACTGGAATCCTTCTGTTTCACACTTCGAATTAAACATCTGAATTTGGCAGCAACTGCAGGACAATAGAACTTTGGGGAAAAGCGTGTTCAGTTTCTGCTTCAGAGACAGACTTGGCTTGAAAGACATTGTGTGCACCATAACAGAGGCACCCCAGTCCTTCACCAGGCACTTAAATGGAAAAAAACCCTGACTTCTTAAAATTTTTGAACTTTATTGCAGCCTTTGGATTAATTTCCCCATCTTTTCCCCGCCTCCACTGTTACTTTTTTTCTCCTGCACGTGTCCTCATGCTTGTTCCACAGACTCTTTGCTGCAATCAGTCCTGCCCAGAAATGCACACTCATCTTCTGAAATGTAGGAGAGGGAGTGAGAGGAGGCTCTGTAAAAAGTTCTGGTGATCTGGGAATCTCTGAGTTTGTCTCTTGTGGTCTTCAGACATCTTGTGAGGTTTGCCATCCCATCTCCTGTGTTTGGTTTTCTAAGTTGGTTTTTTTAACCCCACAAAGCTATCTGACAGCTCTTCAGTTCCATTCCTAAATAGCTTTCTGATGCTGTCACTGCTGGCTTCTTGACTCAAAGTAGGGCTTGGGTGGAAAAACAACTTTTCATCAAATTACCATGAGCTGGGTCTCATGGGATGGAGGAAGAGCACGAGAGGGATGTGCTGTTTCATGTTAAGCTCTTTTGCTTTGACGTTGATCTTCCCTTCTGCTCCATTAGTGTGGATAAATCATGATATTTGGTAGCTGAGTGTGGCAAAAGGTGATTCGGGATGGGTCCATGGCACTTCACTGAGTTCCTGTCCCTTGAGAGCAGCAGCTCTGCCCTGTCCAGACCTTGATGTCGACACCCAGCTCTGCTTTGGAGCATGTGCCTGTGCTTGCTCCCCTCTCTGGGGAGTATTTCTTGTTGAAGATCTGTTCTGGCTTTGAAGATGCATTTAGGCTTTTTTGTGGCCTGTTTCACAAGAGGGTGAGAAGTTACTTTTCAGCTTAATTTTAGTTTGGCTGTCATTCTCGAGCAAATTTGAAGTGTGGTTTTGACCTTGCTTGCAGGGAAACTTGGAGGAACCTGATTTCCCAGTACATTGAGGGAACTGTTACCCCGGGTCTAGAATTTTGTGCTTTACCATCAAAGGGCTTTGCAAACCTTTCCCATGCTCCTTCCACGCTGTGGAACAACAACTCTTCCTGCATGGCACAGGGTTATCCCCAGGGCACAGGAGGAGGTACTGTCAGGGCAAGGTGTAGAGTGTAAGAGGTCCTGACTCTGTGTCCTGCAGCCAAACCACACCTTCCCTCCCCTCTTTCACCAGCCACTGCAATTAAAATTCCACTGTCAGGGCTGAAGTGAGGTGAGGCAGGAGCAGACTTGTTTTCAGGAGGGAGAGGGAGAACCACATTTTCTGCTGGAATGGACCTTTTCCTAGAGCAGGATCAGGAAATGTCCGCTCCCCACCTGTTCAGGGGCAGAAAAGTCACAGGCAGAAATTGGAAAAATAATCAGCATGGCATGCTCCCGTTCCCAGAGGGCATCAGAAGGAATGAATTAAGCTGGGAGCGAGGAGCCCTGCAGACAAACCTGCAGTTCTCCATCAGGCTTTCTGAACCGTGGCCCAGGGCAATCACTGGAGATGATTTCCTAATAAAACTGAGGGAGCCCAGCTTGCAGGGGTGCAGATGAGACTCTTTGTTGGCACCAGGGAGCAAAGTGGAGCAATGGGAAAAAACCTCTTGGAGGTGAAAGGTGGTGAAAGCAAGAGAGCCAGAGTGAAACCCAGGGTGGGGGGGGAGTCTTATTAATGTGCTGGAGCCTAAGTAATTTCAAATATTCTAAACAGAGGTCCCGTGAGTAGAGATACGAGGGAACCAGATTCCTTTGGCATTTGCAATATCAGGCAGGCTAAAGTAAGTGCTCTTGTGCAACGCTGTGCTGAGTGCTTACGGAGCAGATGTTGCTCCTTTTGTAGCTCCTGCTCCAAATGAACCAGTTTCTTGCCTGGGTAAATCAGGGAGCTGTTTACAAGTGCTCAACTTTGCAGAGAACCAACAGAGGGGCAAAATTTGAGGTGGGAAGTGCTGAGGTGGAGGAGGAAAAGCAGTCACTTGCAGATGTTGAAGGAACTATTTTCTTAAGGAGTGTCAGGATGATGTGAAACTTAAATGTGCTTAACCTTCGTAGCAGTTTCTCTGAGAGTAGGGAGGGCTGGGTGTGTGGTGAGGGTGGGCAGAGAAGGACTGATAGGCTTCAGAAAGGAAGTTACTGTAAAATAAATGCGGGTAAACAATAAAATGTTACAAGGTGCAAGCTGAGGAACAACCTGCTGTTTTCCCTGGCTCTCGCTGGGACACAGCTCTAATCCTTAAAGCCGGAAATCATATCTGATGGGCTACAATAATCTTATTTTTTCCTAGACGTAGAACTCCCCTATGCCTGTCTCCCTTAGGCAAGGTGGAATACCTGCCAAGAAAGCAACACACTGTGAGCCTCAGCTGCTTCCACATGCCAGCAAAACCATCCTGCATGGAAGTGACAAGTGTGTTGCTGATGGGATGTGTTCTGGCGTGGCATCCGAGTTAAATCCAAGTGGGAGCACTTGTGCACCTGACTGATGGGCAACATAGGAAAAACACTGAGCTGCCTGAATTGTAGCTGGTGTAATTTCATGCCTAGTTACTATGCAAAACAGTCAACTCTTTAGAGGTCTGAAAGTGACTACTTAGAGTATGTTTTCTTCCTGTCCAAGCAGAGAGCGTGCAGTGAAGAACAGTGACTTGGATTTTGTTTTCTTTGGTAGCCAATATAACGTCACTGGTTGTCTTTGTGTCTGCCTCTCTTTGTGTGGTGAGACAAAAAAGCCGTGTCCAGTTTGGGAATGCAGCCAGTTTTATCAATATGATGATTATATTCAGAAGAAAGGAGCTGCAGTGGTTCTTGTGGTGCCTCAATGGTAAATAATAGTAAAATATGGCTATCTCTTAATATTCTGGTTAGACTCCCCCCGGTTGCCACACACTGGAAAGCACCCCTTTTCATGTAGCTGCATGCTCATGCACTCTGTGGTCAGCTAAAGTAAATGTGTGTGCTGGAATGTAGCAGAATCACTGTAACATATTCCAGACCCTGTTCCTGAGCATTGTCACTTAGATGATGCTGTTGCAGAGCTGGGTTTTTTTAAATTTATTTTTAAATCTTCAAGTGTTTGATAGAGTTGCTGCAGTCCTTTCTAGAGGCTTTGGGGATAAAACCATAGCTATAACTTTGCAGCTTGGAAATATCTGCACAGACTCAGTCCTGCACCTCACACCAGACAATAATGAGCACTGAAAGCTAAACTGAGCCCATTGATATGGTGATGATCAGTACTTTTTTCTTTCTGATTAATATTCAACCTGTGTCTTCTATAACGTTTCAAACAGACCATGGGATTGTCCATTCTCCTCAGATCCAGTTGCCCCGTGGATTTGAGCGTGTCCTGCCAGGGAAGCTGCTGGCACTGTGTCCTATTAGGGCAGTATCCCCATTGGCCTGTGGTGCTGTGGTTACGTGGATGGTCCAGTTTTGGTTGTTTTTCATTCCCTGAGAGTGGGCCTGGGCTGAAGGTGACAGACTGCAGCGTGGAGAGATCTTCTTCCCTGTTTGCTCCGCTGCAGCGTGGAGTCTGTAATCCCACAGGGGCTGCTGTATCTCAGCTGGGAGTTGTGCAGGAAGTGCAGAGGACTCTGTGCTCCAGCCCTGGCCTTGGAACACTCATGTGCCAAGAGATTTGAGAGAGGAGCAGTGAGTGGCAGGACACCACACAGTGCCATGGCCAGCACTATGTGAGCAAGAGCAGAACCACGTATTTTGAATGGTGTTTTACACAAACAGCTTGGGAAAGAGAGAACTCCTTGCGTGTGCTTTAGGAGAGCTTCCTGACTGATCTGCCAACTCTCATCTGCCCTGTTTTCCTTGTCACTGCAATGTGGAGTGGCCACATTGGTTCTCTCATGGGCTCAGGAGCTCACTGGCCACCAAAGGAGGCAGACCAAGAGGCCAGCAGGCTCTCAAAGGCTGGGGATGAGATGTCCTGTGGCTTTTGGACATGAGATGATGTTTGAACGAGGCAATGTAGCGTTGGGAAGACCAGCACCCTCCATCTCATCCTGGCTTTTGGCAGGTGTGCTTTGGGCATTGAGAATGGGGACTTGGATGTACAGGTTAACCAGGCTGGGATGGAAAATCTCTCAGGTGTAACTATGGGAAATGTAGTTCCAACCTCCCAAAAGGGCAAGAAGATCAAAAGGTCTGTCAGGTGGTCAAACACACCTTCCCTTCCTGCCCCCAGCACTTTGGCTGAAGGTCAAGGCTGAGAGCTCTGCTTTTCATGCCAGGGTAGCCAGGGAAGCTCACAGGCATGTAATGTCAGTGGAAGTAGGGAATTCATAGGATCTGAAGGGGAATTAAAATACAAGGGCATTCAGAGAGTGCTGAGGCACGCTCATCTCTGGGTTGTGCACTTCAAACCAGAGCTGCTGCTGGGTAAATCCCTGCTTGCCCAAATCACAGCAAATTTAACAGGATAATAGTTTAGAGAGATGATAGATCACTAAGTTGGTCCCTTGGATTTGCACGTGTAAATATATCTAAATAGATCTGTATATGTGCACCCCTGCTCCCTGATGGGAGAAGGTGCCCCACAGTCAGGGATGGGGAGATGCTCTCACAGCAGTTCTGCATCTTCTCCCCATGAGCTTTCAGGAACTGGGGCTGTTGGAAGGGGCAGGGATATCAGGAGGGAGAGGAGTGAAATACCATGTGAGGCTCATGCAGCCTTTATTTCTCGCTCTGCAATAAAGATGACCTTGCTGGCTTGATTGCTTTAGGTTTGCTGCAAATCTCATCCACTCAGCAAACTGCTGGAGGGAGCTGCTGGCAACGTCTCCAGGTAACAGTAATAAAACCCCAAGTGATTATAATATTATTTCATTTGTAACTGAATGAAATGCATCAGGGATCTGCAGCAGAGCAGTTATTTGACAGGGTGTGCAGGGAGAGGGGAGGGCTGGGGAGTGGCTCAGGCTTCCCAGCATTCTCCACAGGCACAGCTCAGGATGTGAGCTTTTTTCTTGTAGAAAAAAAAGATTTCTAGGAAATGCAAGATGAAGTGGCCTTTGTTTGGACTGGCCACACAATCCCCTCACGAGCAAACACTTTATCATGCCAGTTAGGCTGTGATGAGTGATGTATTACAGTAGCAGGCTTGTTGCTCAGTGGAACTGCTGCTGCCTTTATGGCCAGAGAAAACCAGGCAGAGAGCTTGCTTGAAGCAGTTCAGTGCTGAAACTGCTGTTACAGCCCTTTCAAGGGAGCTGCTTGTGGCAGAAGGCTTTCACGTTTATTAGGTAGTTTCATTTCTCTACCTTGTGAAAGATAAATAATTGCAAAAATTAAGAATCAAATCCAGGTAAATTTTTATTTAATGAGGTGACGTTACAATGAACGAGAATCTTGTAGTTACACAAAAATGTCTTAGAAGTGCCTTTTGTAGTTGTAAAATGCAGTGAGGGTATTTTTTTCTTGCATTCCCCTCCTCCCCAGCAAAACCTCAGTGAGCACGTCTGGACAATGAATGTTCTTTTGTAGGGATGAACACACAATCTCAGAGGTTAAATTTGCCCTGTAAGATGTTTGCACTCACATAAAGCTCTTTTATGTGTGACATTTCCTGCATTGTTGCAACCAGCTTCAAAAAATGGATGTTTAACCAAGACCTCACGTAAGCAAGGCTTGAGTTACCTTTTAAAAATGTCAGTGTCACTCAACAAAGCCCTTAACACTCTCCTCAGATTGCTTCCAGTCCCTTCCCTGTCCAGTACTTCAGTGAGTCCAGCTGGGCAGTTCTTGCTGTTGTGCATCTTTTTGTCCTGCCCAGAGGTGCCTCCAGCACCTTGGACACCACAGAGGCCTCCAGTTTGTAAATCACTGAAGAAGTCTCTCGGTTGGGCAGAACTTCATCTGGGCAGAAACTCAGCACAAGGCTCTTCTCAACACATTCCTCCCAGGAGAGGTGCATTTTGGTTTTTTAAATAAATTCCTTTTATCCTTTCAAGACTGTCATCCTTAGGACTTTACAGTGCGTGGAGCAGATCTTTTGCTTCACATGGGCAGCTTTATGTCCACTTACTGGCTCAAGTCACTCCTCTCCAGCATTTAGTTGCTTTTTTCACACCTTTTTTTTTTGCAAGTAGACTTTGGACGCTGCTTTTAAAATTATTCCAATTTCCATCTTGACTAGAAGAGGCTGACCACTGAAGCTGCCTTGCTTTTAATGCTATTCAGGATGTGCCTTTTTTAAATCTCTTTTTTCCTTTCCTTCTTCAGTCAAGTCTACAAAGAATACTCTGTTTTATGTGCTTTATATGTTTGATTTCTTCTTACAGGACGACTCATTTCCTCTACTTTAGAGGTATTTTCTTAAATCTGTCACTTCCTGTCTCTTTCTTTACTGTCTGATTTGCCAGTTTTTACATTTTTTCGTAACTGTTCCTCTCCTTAAATGCTCAGATCCTTGGGGAATTGCGTTTTGCCCAGGCGAGTGAAACTTTGTTTTTATTCTCTGGCAAGAAATATTTGACGATTAATTTAATTGCTAAATTGGCATCTAAGCAGAAGCAGGCTTGGAAAACTGAAGGGGAATTAATCACGCTCGGTTAACAGAAGGGACTTGAAAACGTGAAAGCTGCACCAAAGACGTCAGTGAAAGCTGAGGTGCACGGTAGCTAACAAGCTATTAGTATTTTATCATACTTTTTTCTTAATTTCTTGCTGGCTTTCGCTGCTTTTTCCCTGCTTGAAGAACAGGCTGTTCCCTCCCAGGGAGAGAGAGGAAAAGCTCAGGTCCACGTGCTCGTGGGATGTACCAAGGCCTTCATCCTTCACCTGTCCTGCAGCAAAAGGAGCATCCTCTAACAGCCTCATCCTGACAAATGTTTTGCTTGAACTTTCTGCAAGCACTCCCACTCGATTTGAATTGCACTGTCTTTAATGTACAAACAATTGGAAA
This sequence comes from Hylia prasina, assembly GCA_013397195.1. NCBI lineage: Eukaryota > Metazoa > Chordata > Aves > Passeriformes > Sylviidae > Hylia > Hylia prasina. Next base: position 184,944 of record VYXD01005461.1, read on the forward strand.
TGAATTCTGCTCTAGTAAAATGCTCAGTTCAAAACAGTGAGCGCTGCATCAGATGACATTTAAGATTATTTTGTAAAAATATATATTTATACTGAAAGGGAAATACAGATAAGTTGCAAGAGGTACTGCTAAATAAGACCTGGCATAAGGTTGAATTTTCCTCTGATGTGAATAGGTGTAACCCGATCAGGTAGCAAGGTTATGCTGATGTACATCAGCTAAAGATTAGCAATCTTGTACATAATTGCATACAAGTGTTCCTATAAAATACTGACGTCTAAAGGATGGGGTTCTCAGTATTTTATTAAAACAAATTGAATCCCTGTTGAAAAAGTTTCTGCCTGTAAGACTACGTGTCTTGAGTGAGCTCAACTTCATGGGACTCCAAAGGCATTATTACAACTTCTGTAATTACCCAAAATAGCTGTTCTATACATAAGATTGGCATGACATTAAAGCTCAGTGTCTTGGACTTTTGCAGGACTAGGCTGCAGTAAAGACTCTTCCACTATCAAGCTGGGAATCTCCCTTTGAAATGCATAAGATCCTTTATAAATACTGGGGGTAGAGTGTCAAACTGTAAAATGTCTGATATTTATTAACCATGTAAGTAAGATCTCCTGTTGGTGGGAAGTACCAAAAGGGCCTTGCACATACTGTGTCTTGGGGGAAAAATGGGAATTGAGGAAGAAAATCTGTGTTTGGAGAGGTAGAAAGCAATTTCATTAAGGGTTATCTGTTTTACCTGCTGTCTCCATGGACAGAGAGAGGGATTAGCACTGCTGTGGCAGTACTAGGTTTGATGTTTGGAAGTTAAATAAAGTGAAGGAAAGAAATGAGAAATTGCAGATGTGAAAAATGCTCCTACATAGGTAAAACAACTGAAGTTATTCCATACATTAATAAGTGACATGTCTTGTAAAATGCACATATAATACTAACTTCTGCAAGATGCCTGTAACTTGAATAAACACTTTCCTGCAACAACTAGATAAAGATATTGAGGTTTTCTGCATTACTTGCCATGTGTTAATTCAGACATGCAAATTATGACTGAAGAATTTGATTTCCATAGTACAGGAAGCTTAGTTTTTTATTTTCTGAAAAACAAGCAACCCCAAATGACATTGTACTGTATCTGGACCTATGCTTCAAAAATCCTTTTTCACTGGTTAAACTGGCTCCAGTCAAAAATCTTCTACTGAATGTTAATTATTTTTGCATTTGTTTTTCAGTAAACGTTAACAGTCTGAGAACTGCAGTCTATTGATCATTTTCCCATGATTTATGTAGTTAGTTGAGCAGAGCAAACATAAATCTGATTAGTTTTGAGCATTTTTGTTTGGTTAGGTTTATCAGCAGTTATAAGGTAAATGAAATCACAGCTGTGGTTCAGGCAGTCCTACCCAACTGAATGGTTTGGTACTTACACAGGTGATTAAATTAACAGTATCTCATGCACACTGGCATATAAATTGAGATCTAAAATGCCAGAGTTGTAAATACACATTGATGCACAGGTTTCTGATGTACCATTGTGCTGAAGGGTTGGTAAAGTGTTGAGCAGCTGGTAAAGGCTTCAACCTACGGATGGGAAAAATAACATGAAAATATGCAGTAAACACGAAATTTCTTAAATGGAAAGGGGCAGGGTGTTTTTATAATAGGAAAGAGTAATTGGACGTGACATGACATCTGTAAACTTTACTTTTTCCCTCCCTTGAAATCCCAAGGGAAAGCCCAGGACTTCCTTCTTGCTCATCCTGTAGTTGTGTTCTAGACATTTCTTAATCACTTTTCAGTGGCTTTTTCATTAGTCCCTTGGGAGTTCTGGTTTTTTCCCTTTAAGCTGTAGTCAGAGAGTGTCTTGCCCTAGGGTCAGAGGAGAATACCTTAGCTACACTGTTAACTGGTTCCTTCACATTTAGGTTATTGTTTTACAAATCTTTGTAATATTTTCTTAGGTCATACCTTGGCACCTTTCAAACTAGTGGCATTACTCTTTCCTGTGCACAGTCTGACGTGTATTTAGGGAGTTTGTTCGGGTCATCTCCTCCACAGGCTTTAATTTCTGGTGCTTTTCAGTCTTTTCCTGCAAGCAGATGACTTGTGGACCATTCTTTTTTTTGCTTTGGTGCATTTGCATTGCTTCAATGCTGTGCCTTGCACTGAGAAGCAGCATTTAGTTTGCTTCAACCTGTTTTCTTCCTCTTATTGCTGCCCAGAGGATCTTGTGAGCTCGTTTAACAGCCTTCAACCTCTACTCTCTACCTGTTAATATTTTTCTTTGGATTCCTACCATCCTCTGGAGCATTGCCTCTTGCTAATTGAGAGCTAATGCTAAGTAGGGCAAACATTGTAAAGAGCAGCTTTTCCATGAAGAGCCTCTTTAATTGCTGGCAGGAGAGGGTAATATCTGTAGTGTTCCCTTTCCCTTTGCTAATGCAGGTTCAAGTATTGCCCTTCCTGCTGTATGTGAAAGCACTTTAGTGCTTTGTACTTGATGGTAGTGATTAATGGAGCTTCATGGCATTCAGGATTATTTTTGGTATCAGGTAAAGAAATGGGCATCTGACTCTGTGTATTTCAGTGATACCAGCCTTAAGCTTATGCAAGAGCTTCTGAGATGCTGGTGATTCTGTGTTTGGTTTGGGAGAAAACATCACTTGGACACAGCAGACCAAAGGGACCCTCCTGTGTTAGGAAATCCTCAGGAATGCCAGGTCACTTCTTACCTGGCCACTGGGCTTTGGCAGGTTTCTCAAGCAGTGTTCAGACAATTGCCCAAACCCAGTATACCCAGTTGTGTGAGCAGGTGTTGTCTCCTGGTTTTCACCAACAGAAATTGTGCTTTCCTCCTCCTCCTCCACGCCCTGGAAACATGAACTGTTCAGTGGAAAACTTCTCTGACCAGACTGAGATATTAAATATTTTTGCCAGCTGAACTTTCAATTCATACATGGGGCTGGGTTGCTTTTAATGAGAATGCCTTGTTTTGTTTCTCTTCTCTTCCATCTCTTTAATTCTGCTTTGTCCTTTACAGCACTCCAGAGGGCACAGCAGCAGAAAGGGAACACCTGAACAATGCAGCATGAAGCCAAGAGCTTTTTATATTTGAGTTAATATGCTTTCTTAAAGAGATTTGGCCTGGGGCTAGGTGTGTGCAGGTGGGAAAGGTGGAAAGACACGTCTGCTTTTTCTACTGATGTCTAAAGGTTTAAGGGCATTTGTGGGGTTGTTTGTTCTTCTGGTGATCAATAATAGTGATGGATTGGGGTTTCTGGCTCTTGGAGTTTTTGTTAGATTTGTGTTTCTCCTCCCTCTTGAAGGAGAACTTTCCATGCTTTGAGTAGAGTCACAGGGCTGGTTAATTTGTGCCTAACTGCATTGATGGGTTTTGGACTTGTTAATCTGTGCCAACAGTACTGGGTTTCAGACTGGTTAATCTGTGCCTACCTGCAGTGCTGGGTTTTGGCCCATGTGCTTGGTTGGAAAACCCCAGCTGGCCTCAGCACTGAGGCTTGGGCTGTTCCTGAACCCCTGAGAAGCCTTTCCACTTATCCCGAAGTAGTGATGGACCTGACCAGCTGAACCTGAAATGGAGACTCATTAAAATCTAGACACTTCTTAAGCACTGGCATGGGCAAGACAGCAGAGCACTTGAAGCCTGGCACTTTCACCCAGGCTCCCTGAACATTTTTCATTTGTTCAAAATGTGATTTCATGGGTATGAGTCTGTATCAATATTTAGTTTTAAGCCAGCAGCTTTAATTAGCCTTTTGACAAAGGCACCCCTGTAGTAGTTTATTAACTTTCCAAGAGTTTTGTAGACACTTGGATGTCACTTATTTCAGAAGGTGAGGAGTGTGTCTTTGTGGAGTCCTGTTTACCTCTGATATTCAAATCATCTTATCTTGCCCTTGAAGCTGTAGGTAGAAGTTAGGCTGGTGTTCATTCCAGCCCTGCACCACTCATTCTGTTTGTGTTGTGGGGATTTTTTTCTGTATAAAAAGGGCAGGATTTGGTAGTTCATCATAGCTGTTAAATTGGGGTTATGGAAGTGAATATTAAAATTGAAGGACTTTTTAGATGAGAAACGGTTTTGAAAAGTTTAGGAGTTGTTTCTTAAAAACTTGTTGTTAATAATGATTTTTTGTAGTTGGAACATGCTATTTTTATAGTATTACCTTGAATATGTTCTCCTTTTTCCTTTGCCTGTAGCCTTTAAAATGAATAGTATTATGTTATTATGGAAACTTAAATAGCAAAAAACTCACCTAAATTTTACTAATATTTGCAATTCCATACGCTTTTCAAAATGCTGCAGTTTGAAGGACAGAATGAAGTTACTCTGTGTCCTTAATCCTTTTTCCTACTGAGAATTATGGCTCCCACAACAGAATCAGACATGAAAAAGGGATTTTTGCAGCAGGGCTTTGCCTTTGCTGTATCTTAAGCACAAAGATAAGCATGTTTATGCTTGAACATGACGACACTGTGGAAAATAATTGTTGATCTGATTAACTCCATTGAGAGGGAGTTTTGCCTTCCTGTGCTTGCTGGGTGTTCATCTGCCCGGGGCAGTGAGGGCTGTGCCACAGGAGCTGCTGCTTCATTTCCACTCTGCAGCCACTCGGAGCATCCAACAAGTTTGGACAGCAGACAAAAGACAGGCCTGCAAGAGTCCCTTCTGCATGTCAGACTTTGACAAGTTTGTGTCTTTAAAGAAGCTGGAAGTCATAAAGGCTGAGCAGAAGAGGCTTCTCAATACCTTTAGGAAGAACCATGTGTGGTTTTTTTTTAATGCTGCTAGATTATTTTGTTGGTTTTGTTGTTGTTATCTGTCTTGGCTGATTTTTTTTTCTGTGAAAAAATGGATTTTTATTTTCACCTCTTTTTCTTTCAATCCAGGCATTCAGGAAACCTGAAATTGAAATTGGCTTGTATTGATGGCTAGATAGAGCTGAGAAGCAGACAACTGGAATTTCTCTCTCAGAAAGCAAGTATTCAGTTAAATAAGTAAATCCCCCAATGACAGTTTAATCCTAAACTGAGCACAGTCTCATGCAATGAAACAAATGTCCACAATATTAGAGAGGATTCTCAGAAGCCTCGTTTAACTGCTGGAAATAAAGACATGTTAACGTGCTGCTCATTCCATAAATATTTCCCAGTTGTAAGCCATAATGGGCAAACACATTACCTTTCACCACAGTGGTGATTAAGAATGGCAGGATTGCTAAAGCATCAGCATACAAAACTCTCCTAGAATGTGCACCCACGTGAGGTGGTGTCTTTCCTCTGTCCTTAACTTTTGCCACGGAATGCAAAGCTTGGGGCAACAAAGCCTGATGCTGAGTCTCTGTAGGGTCAAGCTTAGGGGAAGCACTTATTCCCTACCTAGACTCCATATTTTGAAAGGGCCCGTGCTTTACAAATTCAGTCTGCAAGCCCACCACATAAGGTGTGGTGGAAGGATCTGCATTTCCTTGTTTTTTGTCTGTTTTTTGTCAGTCTGTGTCACTGTTTCCTCTGTGTGTCCCTGCCAGGTGGACGTGCTTGTGCCTCACCTTTTGCCTTGTACTCTCTCTGCCCTGCCTGTACTTGCCTGCTGTGTGTCACCTCACTTCTGGCATGTTAAGTTTGGAGGTCAGAGAGAGAGGTTGGATTTTTTGTTGGATGTTGTTGTTGTTGTTGTTTGTGTTTTCTTGGCTGCTTTTTTCTTTTCGTATTGTTACCAAGCCTCATGGCTTCTCCTCTGGGGTAAGACAGTGCCTTTGGCCATCCCAAGACTATAAATTATAAACAGAATTGTCTTTAACTTGCAGATTTTGAGCAAATCTCTCTTGGAGTAGCACTGGAGGTGGTGATTAGAGCCGAGGTTGGTTGTCTGTTGAGTGTGAAGTTCTCACAGCTGTCTGGCAGAGATGTTTGCTTGCTGCAAAGCCTTTTTGTACAGTTGGCTCAGGTTCTGTGGCAATAAAGTCTCTTTTGACAAGAAAAGAAAAAGTTATTTTTCTTTTCTCCTTTCCTTTTAATTTTTTTAGATCATTTTTATTTCACCCTTTTCTGACTCTAGCATGTGGTTTCAGGTCCTGCCTCCATGACAATAAAATAGAGCTTTTCTTTTTGGCAGTGGGCATTTCTGACTTTTCCCCAAATCTCCTAGGGCAGGGACATCGTGCTTGGTTAGAGACAGCTCTGCCCAGTCTGTAATACCACTTAAACAGGCTGTCATCTGGCTTATTAAATGCATGGGAAAGCAGTTTCTTATACCTGTCCAGTTTCCATTTCCAATTTCCATTCCATGGAATGGACATTTCCCATAAGTCATACAGGAATTTTATGACAAAACCTTACCTAGAGCCTGTTTTGGGCAATGAATCTTGTCTTTTAGTTTGCCTCTTTGTAAGGGATCGTTCATAAAATGCTGAAGACGCTCATTTAAATTCATCCCAGAAGTTTTGCATGCTGAAGAAATTTCAGTTTATTCCAGACACTTATCAGGAGGAGACTCTGGAAACAGAAATGTGTGTAATTGGATACGTGCACAGAGATCCCTGCAGGGTGTGTGTTTCAAACTCTCTTGTCTCTGCTGTTAATAACAGCCCAAAAGGCCTCAGGCATCTATTTAAGGCTTTTTTTACTAAGGGGCGCAGTGCAAAATATATATAATTTAATATAGTATTAAAGTGCAGGTCACATGCAAAATTGACCTTTCTTATTTAAAGTACTGTTAGCCTGTAAGTCCTCCTATTTGGTCTTGGTTTTGGTTCATATTTTTTCAGGGAGGGATGGAGGCAGCTGATGTTTAAAATACCTCTTTAATTCATGCCTGTCCTCCAAGCAATTGACAGTGCTGAGTCTCCCTGCAGATTTTCACCTGGCACAGGTTTTGGTGCTGCTGGAAGGGCTCCTCCCAGCGCTGCTCCAGCCCTTCCTGAGGGGTGAGTGCAGTGGAGAGGAGCCTCAGAGATGCTCGCAGAGCTTTGCCTTTTGCAGGGCTGGGCTGAGCTCTGCCCTTGGTGGCACAGGCTGAGTGCCCAAGCAGCGCCTAATGCTGGGCAGCCTCTGCAGGTCTCCTTGGAACCACAGCCAGCTGCTTGGCACGGACATCAAACCCTTCTGGGAACTGCAGGAGGCGAGACACAGGGATGGGCACAGCTCTGGGATTCCTTCCCTGTCCCTCACTGTGGTCTCTGCTCCCTCAGCAAGGAAATGGAGGAGCCAGTTGTCACAGTGCTGATGTTTCCTTGCAGCTCGAGGCTGTTATTATCTTCTTTATCTTCTGGCTTCTGTGAAATGTCTTCTCTTAGGCTTTGCTAATTGAATCATATTAGAGTTAGCTTATCAAAATTTAAAATTTCAGTAATTTTCCCAAGCTGTGTTCCCCCAATAGCAACTTATGACATAATGACACAATTTGCTAAATGCTGCCTAAAAGTGATTTAAGACTTTAACACGGCTGCTCATCGCTAATTAAAATGATTAATTAAAAAGTGTAATAAAACCATTAAAAAATTTGAAAAGTCATACCATTCCCAAGAGAACCTTTAAAGTCTGGAGGAATAGGCATCCTCATTGTGTTCCCTGGATGCTGGAGTGAGCAGTGCTGGGCAGAGCAGCACGTTCACAGCTTGAGGCTTGGGACATTTCTGGTCCAGGAAATGGTGAAGGACATTAGGCTGCCATTACCTTGTGGGTCAGGGAAGCAAAGGTTGGCAAGTGATGGCACTGTACACTTTCCATACATGGATTTAGGTTTTCTCGTTGTTTAGAGGAAGGATTTGCAAACCTTTTGCTGTGTTCAAGCACTCAGTCCAAAGGTACATTCATCATTTAATGGTTTAGTGGGGAAGCCTTGACAGTTTATGTCAAGTGAGGGGAATTTAGAGGAGGACCAAGTCCTCTAATTTTTTTCTAATATTATTTAGTCTGAGCAGAAATGTTTTCAGGCCAACAGCCCGTCTTCAGACCGGAAAAGAAGACTTAGATGTTGAAAGCTTGTCAGTCTCTTTGCTTTCCCAGCCCCTCGGGCTCCTTGTTTGTATCTGTTGGTCTAATAAAAGGTATTACATCTCCTGAAAAATGTTTCCTCACTAAACATTTAAACACATTGGTTTGGATTTGTCAAAACTGTCTGGACGAATTAGGCAGGTTTCCATAGCACTCCTGAACGGCCTTTAAATCATGAAGATGGATTTTGGGAATGCTATCCAACTTTTTTTTAAGTGGGTGGTAAAGTAGTATGGACAGTACAGAGGCCTTTAATGTTTCAGTTATTGAAAACTTCTCATTTTGATGTCTAGGTAGTGTCTATTTAAATACTAGTTCTGCAGCAGATGTTTGCTTTGCTTTTCTCCCTGCTAAGCCAGCAGGCTTTTTGGTTCCTGGAGGCTGTGCTGCATCACAACCTCATTTACCTGCAGCTCTCATTATACATTTCTGCAGGAATCTTTGCTTTATTTAGTGCTGTTGTCAAATGAACCCATCAAACTCTTTATTTTTCACTAGAAACTGCACATTCCCGTCTTTGGGAAGCACTGAAATGTGTCTGTCGCCAGCAGCTCCTGCTGTACCATAGCCACAGTTACTCTCCTTCTTTACGAGGGGATGTGCCCTGATGAGCATTTCCTGCCAGCAGACTCAAGAATTGCTCCAGAACAGACATCTAGTAAAACAGCTCCCAGAATACCAGGGACAGACTGCAAGGGATGGGGAGTCCTGCCTGCACCTGGGCTGGGGCTGCTCTGCCTCTGCTGTCTGTGGGGTGAAGGGCTGTGCTGTGCTGAGGAAACCATCCTCTCCTTCAAAATGTGAAATGTTCATGTTCTGGGCTATTGGGATTTTGGTGTTACCTGGGAAAACTTATTTTTGATCACTTTGTCAATACTTCCTGCAGGTGAACCCAGAAGTGCTTGCTACTTTAAGGATCATGAAACCATTAGTGTTCCTGTTTCAAATTCTGACTTTTAGAACAAAAAGCATTTGGTCATACCTACAACATTCAGGGAAGGAGGAACAAGGTTAGTGCAGCCCTGGGTTTGTTCCCTTCCAAAACTGTGCTGCTGGAGAATTAAAGGCACTATGAGGACCTGCTTCTTGCTCCTGCTGCACTGCTTTTTTTTGTATTAACAAGCAATCTTTGTCGAAGTGACAGTGTACCAGAATCTGTGGTGCATGAGGCAGCTCAGCTGACTTTTTCTTTTAAATTACATTTTTTTAAACTTGCTGAATGAAGACCTGTATTAGCTGGGGTCAGGCTACCTGGTGCTCCTGAAGATCTGGCTTTCTGAGCACACAGTGCTCTGCTTTTCAGTGGCATCGCTGACATTACTGCCTTTTGAAATTATTTTGGGTCTTTGGCAGCCCATTGACAGATGTCACTTTTTTTTTCCCTTAAAGTGGGTAGTTCCAGGCTCACAGATAATGGTTCCTGTGGGTGTCTGCAGTGCAGGGCGGTGTGAAAACAGGGCCTGAGTGGGAAGGTGTGAGAAACACTTGCTGGAAGCTTTCTTCCTGGAGTAAAGCTGTACCTGGGACCTGAGCCGAGGCATTTCAAGTCAGTCTGGGTGTTGCTGTCCCACCATAAGGCAAAAACACCCCATGACTGCAGCAAGTTGCAGTGTTTGAAGAAGCTGAAGGCATCTGATTTTTCTCGTGCTGCTCACAGAGGCCTCTTTAGAGGTTTCCAGCAGTAGGTTTGTCCTTGAAATGACATTTTTGCAAGAGTTTCGTTTTCATTGTAATTCTTCAGTACTCATTTGATTTGTTCACTCCCCAGACCTTAAAGGAGCACTCTTTAAACTGTCAGGAACATTTCTGTTGGTCTCTGTCCCGTTGACTTCCCGTTCCACACAACCTTGCAAGTTAAATATACAGGGTCTGTAAACTTAGCCAGTATATCTGAGGAAAATAGAAGTTGGTAGACTGAATTCAGTGGTGCTGAGTATTTTTTTGAAGGAAATAACAGCTCTCCAAAAAGGTGCTCCTTTCTCTTTGGCATCTAAGACAGTGCAGGGAGATTTTTCATGGGAACATGAGAACAGGATCTTTTGGACTGTGCAGTCTTTCCTCTGAAATAGTCTTGTATTTTTTGGGAGAGAACAGAGGACTTAGTCTTCACTTTCTGAACCTCTTGACCCAGAGGAATTTGGCCTCTCCCTCTGCCTGTGGTGTCCAGTCCTGCTGCCATCGGGCTGGGATGTCACCATGGGTGGTGGCAGTTCCCTGCTACAGAGGCAGTTTCTCTTTCTGCTTGGATGGCTTTTTTATTTTTTCAGTCCCTGAACTTCGCAGGAAGGAGTGACTGTAGGAGTTCAGTGGAAATGGCAAATTTAATGGTTTCTAAAACTAGCAAGCATCTTATTTCTTCACATCCTACCCTCTGTGGAGGTTTCCTGCTGGTACTGTTGATGACATTTATAGCTGTTGCTAACAGGGAAAGGGCAAAAGAAAAAAAAAAAAGAGACTTGTTATTTTTGCTGTCATAGATGTACTCAGGACATCAGCTTTAGGAAATTGGAACTGGAGAACTCTCTTATTAGCTATTACTCTTCCTGTCCTTCCCATGCATGCTCCCCCAACTTCTTTGCAGTATTCTGCAACATGAGGCTTTGAAGAATTTGATTTTATTCACTTTCCCTAGCCACAGCAACTGCAACCACATGTACTTTCTTCTGTAAGAGATAAAAATCTTATTTCTTTCCTTGAGCAAGCTGCTTTCACATCTCAAAACCACCATACAACTCCAGAATTCAGATTGTTTCAAATGTGCCAGGAAAAATGAAACATTCACCTTCTGTTGTAAATTGAAGGGAATAAGGTCTTCTGCTCCTTGGCCTGGTCTTTAATATCCAAATGGCTGCTAAAAGGATTTTTCCACTTGTGAGCTGTCTGTGCAGCAACCAGGAGCTCTTCCCCCACATGGGAGATATTCCAAATGTTTAAAATGGTTTGAGAATGAATCTAGAAGAAGCCTTGTAACAGACCGGTAGAGCAGGGAATAAATGTGTAATGTTTAGAAATGCAGCATTTGGTGCACAGTAGGTTTTTTTTGGGTGTCTCTTAAATAAAAACAGCACAAAAGACTGAGGAACATTGGCAGGGAAAATGAGACTGAAGATCACAGTTCCTGCATGGAGTGGTGTTGAAATCTGCAGGCTCTCTTGAAATAATGAGTTTTTAAAGAGAGACCTACTCTGTATCCTCACTTTTCTGTTCTCTGTGCATCTTGCACGATCCATATTTTTATTACATTTGCCATGTCACAGCACTTACACAGGATTTTGTCCTACATAAAGCAGTCATAGAATTGTGGACTGGGTTGAGTTGGAAAGGACTTTAAAGGTCATCTCATTCCACCCCTTGCCATGGGCAGGGCCACCTTCCACTATCCCAGGTTGCTCCAAGTCCCATCCAACCTGGCTTTGGACACTTCCAGGGATCCAGGGGCAGCCACAGCTGCTCTGGGCACTCTGTGCCAGGGCCTCCCCACTCTCACAGCCAGGAATTTCTTCCCAATATCCCATCTTCTTCTGGGGCTGCTTGAAGTTTGCCCAGCTTTTACTTCAGAAGGTGCTGCTCAGGTGTGCTGTGAAGCAGTGATCTGCAGGGGATGTCTGATATTTTTAAAATCTTGTTAAGATACAGTTTACGGTCTGGCACCGTCCTCCTTTTTTATGTCTATGGTGCTGAACTTTGACTTTACTAAGAACAACGTTGCAGAATTTGGAAGGAAATCTTTTCTTCCCACCCCATTGCTTGTAGTTTGCATGGTTGTGTTAAGAAAACCATGTTTTGTTGAGTTGCTGGTGTGTATTTCCAAGAAGCTGTATAGAAAAGAGTTCAGGTCTGGACACTTGTAAAATATAGGTAGGTTTGGCTTCTCACTTGAGAAGATGTCATGGGGAAGGAAGTGGTTCTGGTTTTGAGCTCACCCTCTCACCCATACAGCACAATTTCCTTAGGAGGTCTCAAGGTTATTTTTTTTTCTTTTCCTCAAATTAGAATTAGTGTATTGCAGGGGCAAACTGCTACTTTCCCTCCATCATGTGTTCCAGAGCCCTTGCTTTGTTCATGCTTTAAATATTAATATAAGGATTAATTCCTATGGTAACACCATGAAAGTCTTCCTTTGGTAATTACTAAAGGTAACACTTCTAGTTTTATCACTGTGCTGCTCCTGAACCTCTCCCTAATCCCCTTTGACTCAGACTGAAGGTTGCTACTGAGACCCTACCACGATAAAAAGGAGGGGGGAAGGAGTAACCCAGCTTTAAAATTTGGTTCTTGCCAGTTTTCAGCCCAAATCATTCCAGCACAACAAAGGAGGAATGATCTCTTTTGCTGTGTGGTCACAGAAGAATAAAATTCTGTGTTTGAGCTTTAAATGGATTTGCTGGCATGCACTTACAAGATGTTAAGGCTTTGACAGAGGCAGCTTTTATTGAAAGGAAAAGAAGAGATGTGGTAGTTTGTTTGGCTTCCCTTCACAATTAGGTTTCGGTAAAATTAACTTGATTTCCCCCCTCCCCTTTTCATTTTGTTACGTGTGCAGTGAGAAATCAAACAATGGGCGTGTGCAGTTCAGTCTCACCTTTGGGAGAGCAGCTTTTGGCTTGGCTGTATTGGTCAGCTGGTGCTCTGCACTCTGGTGAAGGAGCTGAGCATCCCTGAAAGTCGTGGCAGCTTAGGATTGTAACTCTTTTGTGCCCAGAAACTGAGATGTCTCAGGGAAGAAATGCTGCTGTGCCATTCTCTGGATCTCTGGCACCTTTGTCACAAGGGCCAGCACAGTGCTGTGCCCTATGTGTGTCCTACTTACTAGGGCAATAGAAGGACTTGAATTTTTAATCACAATAATGTAATTTGTCTTGCTTGCAGAGATCAAAAAGGTTGTAATCATCTCCGGGAGAGAGAATGCAAATTTGAAGTGAGACAATTTTAAGGCTGTTTGAGGGGTTTTTTGATGTGCTGTCTTGAGCTTTGATTTGACTGGCCTGCTCTTTGTTACCTTCCAGTTGCCTTTTAAGCCTGCACACAGTAATTGCTGTGCTAACACTGTCATTACATGTTGTTTTACAGTGTTATTTCCTCGTGTGCTCTTCCTTCAATGGCTCCAAGCACATTTAATTACGCCAATTACATCGTTAGGCTGATTTTTTGATCCATATCTAATCTGAACTTTGTACTTGTCTTACCCCAAGAAAAGGACCTTTCAGGTGTCACACTGGTGGCATTTTGTGACAGCTCAATGCAAATGGGTGAGGCTCTGGGCAGACTTGGGGGTTTGCCATGGGCTGGGTGGGTGAGTCAGCTGTTTGCGTGTGGATTTTCTGGCTGTGGGAGTGCAAATAGGGACTGGGGTGGGGGCAATTGATGTGAAAGAAGTCTTGTAACTTTACTGAGTTCACACAGGTTGTAAGGCACTGACTGGCTGGCAGCAGCATTGCAGGCAGGGACGTGGGGTCCTGGTGGGCAAAGAGTTCCATGTGAGACATCCCCACGTCCTTGAAAAGATGGGGAGCAGCATCCTGGGATGCTTTGAGCAGAGCACTGCCAGCAGGTCTGATGGAGGTGACCTTTCTCTCTGCTCAGCCCTGCTGAGGCACATCTGGAGTGCTGGGTCCAGAGCTGGGCTCCCCAGTACCAGTGAGACAGACATACTGGAGTCCAGTGGCACACCTTGAGAAGGGTGTGAGGGGACTGGAGTGTCTGAGGTTTGGGGAGAGGTGGGCAGAGGTGGGGCTGCTCAGCCTGGAGTAAGGAGGCTCAGGGGAATCTCATCAGCACATATAAATACCTGGTAGAGTGGTAAAGAAGATGGATCCAGCCTCAGTGGTCCACAGGGGCTGTGGGAGAGGCAGTGGGTCCAAACTGGGGTTCAGGAAATTACATTTAAACACAGGATAGAACTTTATTACTGCAGGGGTGGTCAGTCATGGCAGCCAGGTATCCAGAGAGGCTGTGGAGTCTCCATCCTTGGGGACAGTCAGACCCAGCTGAGCAGAGTCCTGAGTGACCAATCCATGCTGCCCTCCTTTGAGCAGAGTGGTGGGAGCTGATGATCTCTGGAGATCCCTCCTGGCCTGACTCGTTCTGTTACACTTACTGAAGCTTCTGAAATGGATTTTGGACTGGCGTTGGCCGTTGAGTAAACCAGTGGAAAATGCAACCCTTTTGCAATCCTTGTGCAATTGGTGGTTGCCTGTTGGATGTACCAGTGCAGCTCCAGTTGCAATTGCTCACGTGTATCAGAGAGGAGTCCAAGCTGCTTGCTCATAAAACATTTGAAACTTGGGGCTGTTGGCTGCAAATTGGTCAATGTATTCAGTTTGGGGTTGTGTGTGGTAAACCTCTATCTGTGTAATATGAGGGTAGGGAACCTTTTCATTGCTACTGGCCCAGTAAATGTTTTCAGCACTTTTAACAGGCCACATCTTGACACGCACTTGTTACTGTCTGTATTGTGCTATGCATAATAAACTAGAACAAATAATATGGCTGAGAGCCATATGTTCCCTGCCATTGGCTTACTAGGGCAGAGATTTTCAGAAGAGATTGAAACCTTTGCCTTCCTTGTACGTGTTGTCTTGCTCAGTCATCCCTGCTCGTGCCAAGTAAAACTGCTCTTGTTCTTGGGGCTTGTGCCTTGAGGTGGAGGCTGAGGCCTTAAAAGCTACAGGTCTGTCACTCTTTTAGCCCCATAACACACACAATTTTCCCCATCAGGCTAAGCATTTGCATGTTCTGCGCTGACATACCTCATCCATGTCACCTCAAGGACACTGAATGTTTGCAGGAGAGAGACCCCAAACCTCCTTCATTAACTGTTGCCTCGAATGCATTCATATGCAACTAGAGCACTACCCAGGAGGTCATCCTGCCATCCAGGCAAAATTACAGCCTGCAGTAAATAGGGCTGATGGTGGGAACTGCCTTTCTTGTAAGAAGACATCAGGATAGCAAGCAGTTTGATGGGTGACTTTCCTTTTTGGCCTCCTGCAGTGCTTTGAAAGCCTGGGTGGCCACTTGCCCTGTCAGCATCTTCCTTTTCTTTTATAAGAAAAAGGAGGGTAAAAAGAACTTTAAACAGCTGTTGGTTCAAGGAGCCATAAATGAGAACAAAGCACTTTCATGGAGAAGTGGTGGTGCCTGGACCTGGTGCATGGGAGCCCTCAGAGTGACATCCTGAGGGTCCTGGGGCGAGCTGGAAGGGAAAACACATCCCCTCGGGGCACACATCCAGCACACTGTGGAGCAGCACATTCACTGCCCCTGTGAGGAGCTGCACCTGTGCTGGGCTGGCACGGGGATTTTGCCTTCAGTGCTCGAGCATTCCCAGGTATTCCCCTCCCTGGAAGGCAGGATGGGTGCCAGGGGCCAGGGCTACAGACCTGCAGCTCCCAGCACAGCCTGGCTTGGAGCTGAGCCTGCTCTGAGAGCGTAGGAGAAGCTGCAGGGAAGAACAGACAGGCATCTCTGCTTGGTGGAGGAGGTGGAGAGGTGTGTCTTCCAGAGCCCTTGCTTTGTTCATCTCCTAAATTAATGCAGACTCTAGTCCTTCCTCTCCAGCTGTTTTGGGAGGGCTGATCCATGCCTAGCTCTGGGCTTGTAGGATGTCAGCTGAAAGGGTTGAGCTGGGATGTGGTGTACGATGAAGCTGAACCATCCTAAGTAATGGATGCAGTGATTTTGACTCTGCTTTCTGCCCCCACAGCTACACTTGACACATGAATTATTAACCATTTAAAAGGAAAATCCAACCCCCCTCCCACCCTTTCCCTGTTTTAGTTTAGTTTCACCTTTCTCAGCAGGTGAACTAGCCCATGAGAGCAAAGGGGTTGAGGTGGTGCCTGGTTCTGGCTGTGCTCCTGAGTTTGAAGCCTTTCAGCAGCCATAGAAGGAAGATGTGAGGTGGAACAGCAGCTCTTTACATCCCCCTTAAGGTGAACAGCTGTTCTGAAAGAAGTCCAGTTCTTTTCCTAAATTAATGCAGAAAATAAGGAAGACCAGGGCTTCACTTGCCAAATCTGATCATTTAAGTGGTTTTCCAGGGTGCTGTGCTTTGTCTTCTGTTGATTAAATGCCGATTTATAGAAGGGGGAAGCCATTATGGATTAAACTGCCCTGTCTTTTCTCTGATTATGTAAATGCCAATACATAAATAGTATAAAAATAAAAATGTTCCAAACTGAGCTGTTTTATAACTCTTAGGCTTTAAATATATTTAATACTCTTATAGTTGTTTTAAGCAAGAAACAGCACTGGTTCAGGGCAAGGCTAGTATTGTCATGTTGCTTTTGCATCTTTAGTGCCTGCCCACCAATAAACTTAACATCATCTACACCTTCAAGGCAGGAAAATTCTGTTACCCAGATTTTTATGCATGTATCTGGGTGCATATCTGTCACTTCTTAAATAAGGAAAGCAGGTGACAGGAGAAATGCTTCAATCTGGTATCACAGATAGCACTAGGGATTTTGTGTGTGTGTGTGTGTGTGTGTGTTGGAAGCCTGGCCAGCAGGATGAGGGAAGTTCATACCACCTATGTTTGATACTGGTGAGATACATCTAAAATAGTGTCCCCTCAGCTCTAGAAGGTCATGGAGAAACTGCAGAGGGTTTAGCAGAAGGCCAACAAGATGACCAGGGTCCCATGAGCCACAGATGCCCTCCAAGGACGAGGTGAGGGAGCTGACCTTGCTTTCTCTGGTGGAGGAGCTGCAGAGGCATCTAAGAGCCACCTACAACTCTTTGAGGGCACGTGTGAACGTGATGGAACCAAACTCTTTGTGAGTTTGGGCCACATAATGAAGCTCATGGGGTTGAAGGCTGTGCCTGTAGTCCTGCTTCCATCAGGAGCCTTCAGAGGTCCTTTGTGATCAGAGCTTCATTAATCCTGTGAGGAGCTCACTCAGACCTCAGGGCAGAATGTGCAACAGCTGTCTACCGCTGTGGTCTTCAAGCAAACAAAACCTGATCTGGCAAGCCTGAATGTGGCTTTGTTCTGATGTCTTCTGAGTGACTAATGCCTTGAGGAGGTGGGAGGGAGGGAAGCAGGGACGGGGAACATCTGGGTTGTCACTGCGTGGCCAAATCGCCTACAACGCCTTGGCCACTTGCACCTCCCTAATGTGACTCTGGTTGTGGTGGGTCTCATGTTGCATTTTGTTAAAGACTGAACTGTGGTGAGCCTTTTGGGGGTAGGTAGGGTGGATCTCCTCATTCTGGTCTGGAAGAATGTCACTCAGGAGCCATTGTGTAAGGGGCTGAAGCAAAACACGTTTTCTGGGCTCATCTGCAGTTGGGGACAGCTTTAGGATGTTGCTGTCTGCGTTGAATTTTTAGGCAGGAGGTGGCGAGGAAGTGAAACAGATTTTGTTGTCACATGCAGCATAGACACTCCATTGCAGTCCTGGCAAGAATTTCAGCCTCTGAGTGATGTTCAGTTTGACCCTCTGTAGTGCTACTGGGCAAAGTCTCCGGAGTGTGTCAGGTTAACACCTGGCAGGTTTTTAGGTTGACTCCCGTGAACATTTCTCAGCACTCAGCAATGCATGTGGTCAAGAAAGTGTCTGCTAAGGATGTGGTTTTGCCCTGTCACAATATTGCTTGAGGCAGAATAGTTTTGTTTAGGGTTTATCAGCTGATGTCAAGATATCTGGGGTCTGGCTGCTTTCACGGATCAGCTGCACCTCGTTAAGATATACTGACAGCTCCTTCTCCCCTTTTGGCTTGTGGGGTAAACTCTTCCCTCACAGGATATGACAAATTTACATTGACTCAGTGTGATTTTGTCATACTCTGTGGGAAGCAGTGGGCCCAGAACAGATACTGCTTCTCTTGAGATTTTCCAGCAAAGACGTGTAAATCTCTTTTGTAGCATTTCCACTGCCTGCTGTGGCCGCAGCCGTGTCATCTTGCACTCCTGACTGTGTCTTGGGTTTTCAATATGAAACCGATAAGCTGACTTTAAACTGAATATTTCTGGGGAGGTAAGAGGATGCAGAGTTAGTGTACATCTTGCACTAATTAAAGGTGAAGTTGTGCTTGAAAATACACTGTTCAGAGGCACTTTGACTGTAGGAAGGCAGAGCTTGGAGGCTCGCCATGCTGCTTCACTGAGCAGTGGTGGTGAATGTCCACATGCTGTCCAGTCTGGTGCTGATGGCTTAATTTAAGGCTCTGCAAATGCTTGTAAGACCTTCCTGAATGTGAAATGACACAGTGGAGCAACGTTGGCAGTGCTGTTCTGCTTTGGCTTATTTTTGACTGGTTGGCTTAAACCGTCCTATCCACTGTCGTGGCTTTTTATGATTCATTTTTAGAAAGTGCAAGCGTGGAAAGCTGTCTGCCTGGCTTACTTTGCTGATGATGTCCAAGATTTTCAGTAGCTTAGATATGACCACGGTCTTCCTTCCTTCTGTCTGAAGGATGGCCGCCAGATTGAGGAGTAGCATCATCCCACTGACGCACATCCAGGGAAATCCGGGAGCTGTCTGCTGGAACAGCTGCTGGCTTTTTTTTTTTTTTTTTTTTTTTTTTTTTTTTTTTTTTTTTTTACGAAAAACCTAAAAAAAAAATATAGGAAAAAAAAATCCCAGGACAAAATTGAGCAACAGTGTGGGATACTTGAGCCACCGGTGCACAGACTGATTGTCTCCACCGCCGCCGGAATCAGACATTTGATAAGCAAGTTGGAGCAGCACTTGGGAATTTTGAATAGGGTTGAGATGTCCTAGTTTGTGAGCAGTCTTCTCAGCGTTGTGCCTGTGGGCAAATTATTCAGAATAATGATTATTCAGAATTTGAAACTTGCAAATCAGGGAGGAAGGGAAGGATACGTACTGAGGAGCTGAATTTTTTATTATTTTTAAGTGGAAAAGTTCAAGTCAGCATGCTTTTAATTGCACATGGTGCATTTTAATGTGTTTCCATCAGCTCATGTTGCTGGAGGGAGGTATGTCCATGCAGAGAATCCTCTTTATCTTACCACTTTGTCCAGAAGAAAGGGTTGAGTGGCTGATCTAGTTCCTGTTAAAACCCCTTTGCTGTGTTTCTGGGGAGCAGCCAGGCAGCAGAAAGCCCAGGATAATGTGAGAGCAGCAGTGAGAGCCTTAGCAGTGCTGGGGCAAGGGATGTCAGTGCTGCAGGAAAGAGTTTGTGAAGTGAGTGATGAAATCAGCCACTAGCACTGGACTTGCTAAAAGCAGAAAAAAATTTCACTCCCTTCTCCTTAACCTCTTATTTCTGTCTCCTGCATCAGCCCTGCTTAATTATTGCTAATGAGTATCAGGGAATTTAAATGAGAGAATTTCACAGAGTCTGTAATGAAATCAGCAGTTGGACAATAGAGGAGTAAAATCTCTAATTACCCAGGCTGGGAGCTCAGCTGTGGTAGTATGGCTGTGTATTCAGCAGTGTTACATTTAAGATTACGTGTCCTTCTGGACAGATCTTTAGCTTAACTGGCTCTGTGGGAGGTGACAGGAATCAAGCCAGAATCCTATAGTATGCAGAAAAACTCATGCTAGGAAGTGCACATGCAGATTCTGTTTTAAAGGGGCATTTTGTGAAGCATTTTGAGGATGGAAATGTTTGACTTGGTGGTCAGTGAGGAAATAACAGCAGGGAATGTCACTAGGGTGATGGTAGAGACACGTATATAAAACATTGCAAGCGGGTTAAATACAGCTTGTATGTGTGTTCTAGCATGTGTGGTTTGAAAGGTTTATGGTCCTGGAAGCTGCATCTCTGCACTTCTTCCAGTAAAAACTCACTCAGGTGAGTAGTCTAGACAGAGGTGACAGAGGATTTCCCTCTGAACAGGAACCCAGGAGAAGCTGGAAGCTGGAGTGAGTCTAATGGGAGAGGACAGGGCTTGGGACTCTTTTTACTTATTTCTTTTTTTGTTTTTTTATACTGTAGTTAGCCAGCAGTCCATCCAAATGCAGTTGGCTGTATTAATTCTCCCTAAGTGAAAGCTTTACATGGGTGTAACTTTTTCTTTTCTTTGGCAGCCAAAGCATTTTTATTTCCAAAACCAGAAAAGTCTGGGTTTTTTTTCTTTCGGTGCCACTTCTAGGTAATGGAGCTTCAGCTAATGTAGCACTTACCAACATTTTAAATTAAATTAAAAAGAAAAACTGGGGGAAAAGGGACACAAATGCAGACTGGGAAAGTGGGACAAGGGCAGTGCTGCAGCTGGCTGCTCAGATGGATAGCATGGAAAGGGCATGACATGGTGGGGGATGTCGTCATAATGTTTGAGAAAAAACATGTTTTAAAGCTTCCAAGGGCAAGCTTTTAATGGAGCACCTATTAACCCCCAAACCTTGCTGCTGCAACATGCTGATCTCCCAGAGACCTGCATAGGGTTAGGAAGGATTATGGCCAGATATCAATATTGGCCTTGGCAGCCATGCTACAAGAAAAAATGTGCATCAGTTGTGAGCTTTCCTGGGCCAGGCAGTGAGTTAAGTGGGCTTAGGAATGACCATTCCAGCACAGAGGTGATGCAGAGTGGAAGTGACCATTCTTGGGAATCCTGGATCCAGTCCTGGACCTGTCTGCTGCTGGATGCTGCAGGTTGGACCGTGCTGCTGATCCCAGTGTCTGCCAAGAGATGGGAAGCAGAACCATGGGATGGGTCAGGTTGGAAGGGACTGTCCTGAGCATGCTGTTCCAACCCTGTTGCCATGGGCAGGGACACCTTCCCCTGCACCAGGCTGCTCAAATGATGGAATAAAGGGGCATCACTGGAGGTGCTGGTTCAGTGTGAACTCTTGTTGGACACAGAGACCCCACAGAAAGCAGAGCTCAGCTGAGGAGTGAGCAGGTGCCTGTCCTGTCACTGCCTGCACAGCAGCAGCACTGGGGGAAAATCCTCCATGTGAGCTCTTCCTCATTCTTCCCCCTTAATTTCTCGCTGAGAGCTCTCCTGGGTCACAGAAGGCTTTGATATTAAATCTACTCCTCAGATCATGTCTTTTCTCCTTGCTAAGTGTTGTGGTTTAGCCCCAGCCCCATACAGCCCCTGGTGGGATGGAGGGAGTGCTGGAAGAGTAAAAGTGAGAAAACTTGAGGGTTGAGACGAAGGAAGTTGAATAGGTAAAGCAAAAGCCACGAATGCACACAAAGCAAAACAAAGGATTCATTCCCCACCTCCTATTGCAGGCAGGTGTTAAACAACCCCCAGCAAAGCTGGGCTCCATCATGCCAAACAGTCACTTGGGAAACAAATGCCACTGCTCTGAGCATCCTCTCCTTCTTCCCCCAGCTCTGCATGCTCAGCACGATTCCATGTGGTCTGGAATATCCCTTGGGTCAGTTGAGGTCAGCTGTCACAGCTGTGTCCCCTCCCTGCTCCTTGTGTCCCCCAGCCCCTTCACTGGTGGGATGAGGAGCAGAATGGTCCATGACTCTCTTAAAAGCACCTCTCAATAACTGAAACATCCCTGTGTTATCAGCACTGATCCAAAACAGCTCCATACCAGCTATTACAAAGAAAACTAACTCTATCCCAGCCCAAACCAGCCCACCAGGATGTCTGGCAAGGGATTTTTGTCTCCTTTCAGTTATGCTGCTGAGGCTCCTGCATCGAATCTTTCCTGACACCTTCCTTGCAATGTAGCTGGAGACACTGCACAGGTTTATGGATCCCTACCCAGATTTCCAGAAACTGGCAGTCTTCTCCTCAGCTGTGTGGTAAGAAAGCCTGGAGTTGGGAGGCAGAGCCAAACCAGCAGATCTCTTCTGAGCAGCCGCCTGCATCCCAGGGGGGACAGGTTGGTTTAGTCTGTTAAAAATAAGTTTGTGCCAGCTCTGTAAGGAGTGAAACGTCTGGGTGTGGAAGCTTTCACATGGAACAGCTCACACAAAATGTGCTTTTTAAACTGCAGCGTCCTGCATTTCTCCTGTCCCCCACTCCAAAAACATCCTCTGGGCTCAGCAGGATGCTTCCTTGTAAAGGACGAGTGAGCTTTTGAATGTGACTTCACAGCTACAGGGAGGGAGGTGATGTGGGCTTTGTGTATTCAGCGTGGAGCTCCTGTGATCTTTTTTGTATTTTTTATAGTACCTAGAGATATTTTTTTTAAAATGCAGGGAGCATTTCCTGTCCTTGATGTCCCTGGGAGCTGCAGTGGTTCCCTGCAGAGGCTCAGCTCCTTTCGGAGCTCCTTGTGCGAGGGGTGTTGTGTGTGGTCGGCGGGTCTGAGATCTGGGAGCTGAAGGAAGTGAAGTTTGTGTTTGGGAGTTGAAATACTTGAGGAGAAGTAATTGACCATAATCTGAGAGCAGATCTAGCTATGCAGAGGACAGCTCATCACCATGTTCACAGTAACGGGCTTGTGAACGGAAATGGAGCTGATGGATGTTTTCTAATTATTCCCTTGTGTTGCAAATGTTAGACAGCCAGCTTGAAATCTCTGCCCAGAATTCAGAGCCTTAATTTGTTTGACCTTTCCACTGCTGCAGACACAAGGCGCTATGAATTGCAGTCATCTTCATTAATTTCTCTATTGTTCTGGGGATGCAAATGAGCGTGTTCTTCTGCAGATACCGTGTGGAAGATGGAGATACAGCTCAGTGCTGGGCAGCACTTCTGTGTGTTTGAGGGGGATGCTGAGCCATGCCTTAGTGCAGGGTGGTCTTCCAGGCAGGTTGAGGGATGTCCTGGCTGCCTGCAGCTGGAGTGCTGTTTAAATCCACTCGTGCAGGAGAGGTTTCTCTCCCTTTCCACATCTCTCTTAGAAATAACCAGCTATGGCCTTTGTAGACATCCATTTTGACAAAGAATGGTACATTTCAGATAACATATCTCAAGGATGTATAATGCTCCAGTATCATTCTCTTGGCTTAAAAATATTATTCCAACTAATCAGCCTAAAACCCCTTTGAAAGCACTTGTGTGTTTTCCACTAGTTTATCTGGAAGACTTTTTAGGCTGGTTTGCTCTCATGTTTTAATGACCAAAAGATAGAGCTGCCAGGCATCTACTGGTTCAGATGGATGTCCTGGTACCAAATGTATGTGTCTGTGAATCACCAGTGGGTGCAGCAGTAATTTTTGGTAAGTAGGAGGCAGACAAAATTGCTGGTTATGATTTGAAGTCTTGCCCACAGCAGAGCAAGCAAAAGGGATGAATTAGAGACAGGAATAGTAGCACAGCCTTTTTTTCTTTTTGTGTGCAGGAAACCTCAGAGCATATAATAAACTATTGCCATTTTGATTACCAAAAAAGAAAAAAAAACCACCCCAAAAAACTGAAAGCAAAGATAAAATAAGAAAAACCTCAAGCTTAATGGGTTTGCCAGTAATAAAAATACAGCCCAGAACAAAAGGCTGCAGAGTGGTTTTTTATATCTTGTATTCAGTATGCTGGATTGAAAAGAAATTGGCAAAAGTGTATTTTTAAAGTCCCCACCTCGCTTGTAGTTTCTCCCAGGAGGAGGAGTTGCCTTCGTGGCAGCCAGCAGGAACAGTGGCGAGTATGAGAAAAGACATAATTAGGATAGCATTAATTGCTCTTATCAGAGGATTTATTTTACAACAGCCCTTTAGTTCAGGCTGCCCCACCAGAGTTCAGTGCACTCAGCAGCAATGTCTCTTTTAGTCCTGGGAGCCGTGCGGGGCCTGGCCGGGGACTCTCCCAAATCCAGAGCTGCTTTTTGACTTCAGTGAACAAAGAGCCATTAAATTACACAAACACAAAGCTCCTTCGGGCTGTTCTGCCCGGTGGGACTTGTTTGAATCCTTATAAATACATTGAACTGACGTTGGCAATTTAAGTAAAGCCTTTCATGTCCTTTCTATGTAATGAGTATAGCCTTGGCCACAGCCAGTAATCTGCTTCTTTCTCTCATCCCTTCCCTTCCCTCCCCTTCCTGCTGGTTCCAAACCGGGGAAAAAATTTTTCTGACAGGGGAAAAAATTGGTACAGAATGCTGGTTTTCTCTGGACACAAATTAGGCTGCATTTTAAAGATAATTTGCTGAGTGTATTGCACCGATGCATTTTCTCACTGAGTGTCTCAGTGAGCCCAAAAAATTACTCGTTCCTTATCCTTGTGCTGTGGGTGTGGGAACATAGCACCTTTCTAGCACTGCTGGGATGTGGTGGGGCATGGGGAAAAAGCTAAAATTCTGAGTCAGCAGTCGCTCTCTGCTGCTCTTTTAGGCTCCAACCAGGAGTTTTTTGGTCTCCAGCACTGACAGAACTCAGAGGATCCAGCTGTACTGCACAGCAAAGTGCCTTTCAGGGATATCTGGCCCAGCTGCTGTGCTCCACCCAGGGTAGTAGTCTAAGCAAAGCAAAACGCTGCTTAATCCCAAGTCACTTTTTGTGCCCACAGCTTAACTCGGACTTCCTGCTCTCCAGTGCTTATCCTTCAGGGCTGGGGCTTGGATCGCTCCAAACCAGTGTCATTACCCAAGCAGCATAAAATGTGCAGCCGGACTGGCGGGTGTCAGGAGGAATCCTGTGTCCCTGCAGGGACAGACTCTGTGTCCCTGCAGGTCCAGGGGCGTCCCCCATCCACGTTGATGGGGAGGCTGCGGCTGCTCTCGGCTGATTCCTGGCAGTGTTTGGGGCTGGCTTAGCAAAGGGCTTGACAATGGATTTTCCACGAGGTGCAGCACACGGCAGTGCCCGGAGCCGGCTGCCGTCCGGCCGCTCCTCGTCAGGAATTTGGATGCTGAGCTTGGCAGAGGCGGCAGCACTGCGGGTCCACCGTGGCTCTGAGTCCACTTCTCCTGCCCAAAAGTTGGAGCACAAGCGATTGGAAAAGCAGGAGATGTTTGTGTTTGGAGCTGTAGCTTGTAGAGCACTCGGTCGTGTCCCCCCCTGGACTTTGCTGGTTTGATCTCGTGTGCATCACAGGCTGTTCAGTTTCTCCCAGGTGTGTCTGTATTAACTCAAGAATTTCAGCTTAATCCAATTTTGCTCCGGAGGGATGAGGGAGAGGTTAATTCCTGATCGTCTCCACAGACAGATGATTGATTAGGGGAGAGATGCTTAAGTGGTCCTAAGAGAGAGGCATATCCCACGCTGTGGTAGGAGAGGCTCTGGGGGAAGGATTTAGCCTCCCATCTGTGCTGGGATAGGAATTGTTCCTGACACCAGCTCTGGTCACCTACAATGACCTTCACCATGGATAACTAGCCAGACCCCTTTGAAAGAAGTCTGTATCTTACTTGGGACTTGGTCTGGTGGGAGATGCTGAGCAACTTCTCAGGGCAAAGCCTCCCTGTCCCCTGACCACCTCCACTCATATCTTTTGCTACCAGAACTACGTCTAACACCAAACCTTCCCTGATCCTGGTGGGATCTTCTGAAGTTCATTAATGCAGGACTATGAGTGGTAGGGACAAGTGGAGAAAGATAAAGACAGTTGTGTAAGCTATATGGATAATTTAGGGATTCTGGTCCAGACAGGATCAGTCACATGTAAAGCAAGTGTGGGATGCACTGTGCAACAGCTTCCAGAAACCTTTTTTAAAAAACATATATGTTTTTTAAAATAGGCTTAAATCTGATTTGTACATCAGAACATTTGGGCAGTAGTATATAATCTGGCCCACTTTCTTCATTTTGGTGAAGCTCTTCAAAAGTTCAGCCACTTTGATAGTGTGTGTCCCTGTTTTTAGCTCTTGGATCTTCTTACACCTTTAAATCAATAATGGAAGCCCATTTCCATACTGTCAGATAGTAACTACCCACACCTAGTGATCAAATTTGGACTCTGTGAGTGCCTTTCCTACCTTGTTACTCCTGCTTTATCTGTCATAAACCCTCCAATGGCCAGTGCATGTGGTGACAGTTCTTTTCTGTGCCAGGCACTGAAACAAATGTTGGTCTGTAGAACGTGCTTGTTGAATGTGCTTTACCCAATGGAAGCTAGGTGTCAACAGCTCCTATTTCAGTTCTTGTTAGAGTTTTTGTATTGACTATTTTGCCGTCTGCCACTGCTGTCCCTGACATAGCAGAGGCTGATTCTGCTCTCCAGGCCTGTTCTGAGGTAGAAAAAGTGGCACATTTCTACTGCTGAGTCAGTGGAACAGTGACACACAGCAGCATTGCTCTGCCATTTGGTCCAGAGAGCATTTCAAATGGAATAAATCCTGCAGTCCTGTTAAAACCATGCCAAAACACTTTTCAGACTGGGGAATTATTAACAGCAGGCTGGCATGAGTTTCTTGTGGAGTGTCATCTCTAGCTTTAACCACCTTGGGCAGGAGGATCTGTGAGGGGTTCCTAAGCCAAAATCTCTGAGGCTCTTTCTCTCCTCAGTGGGGGAAGGAACTGATGGTCAGATCTCCAAATGCTGTTTAATGTGCTCCCTGTTTAAGCCATCGATCCAGGAACAGAAAGTCCGTGTTCCCAGATCTTTTAGAAGAGTCACTCTTACAGGATAAGGTTGCCAAGTCTTCCAGGACTTTAATTATCACGCTGTAATTCCATCTGTGACCTTAATAGAGACGATGTCGTGAGTGGTGATCTGCTTTCGTCCTCCTTTTGCATACCATGGGCTGATACACGAATGTTTGCATTTTTGGCATTCTTGATTTTTAGGCTTTTTTTCTTAAAACGAGAAGAGAGACTGCGTGAAAGTCAAAAGAAGTACAGTCAGCAGTCAATGCAGTCGAGGTAGAATTTGCACAGCTGCCAAAATGAGGTTCAGATATTTTACTGGGTGACACAAAATAAATGTTTAATTCATGGTGCGTAACACTTTAAATAAATATCACTTGGCCACCCTCTAATGAGGATATGCTTGACCATTGGCACCTCGTATTCTGGCTGTAGTTTCTCTCACTAGTTTTTATGACAGGCTGTACATGTTTTAGAAAAAACAACATTCAAAATACAATTCATTCAATCTTGTGTAAAATGGGTCTTCAGTTTTGTAATGTCATGTTTGAAACCCTACGTTTAAATTGCTGCTTGTAAACAGCCTTCAGGATGCAAACTGAGCTTAAAACTGAGTTTTATGGAGCAATAAACTGCAATGTCATATACTACGTGATGGCAGCATACAGCTACTGTCTACTTTTGACTAAGGACCTAAAAATTTTTCCTCCATTTTGCCTTCTTGAGCGACATTTTCTTATTCCCTGCATCCCATGCCATGCTGGACCCGCCTGCATGCTGGTTTCCTAGAGGTTTAGCCTGTACTTGATGAGGGGAGCAGTTAGTTTGTGAGCCTGGCTGCACAAAGGAAGCAGAAGTTTGGTTAGTGATTATTCTTTCTTACTGCTTTTGGTTGCATAACCAGAGCTGTTTCTTGGACAAACCAGCCAGAGAGTGAAGAGGAAGGGAAAATCTGTGGGAATAATGGAGCAGCTGGAGGAGGGCTCCTCTTGCTCCTGGTTGTAACAGGTGGGAGGGCAAAGGGAATAGAAGGAAAACATAACCACAGCCGTTGTAAATATGGATTTCCTAGGTAAACAGGGATTTGTGGAGCACAAATCTCATCCACTGCAGTGAGTTGTTTGTTGCAGGTGTAGCCAGTCCCTTCTGCTCTCTCCACAGCTGCCGTATCTCACCAGGCTTTTGTCCTTCTCCTAAGAGTTGAGCATCTCTGATTTGGAGCAGCCTTAGTTTTTGAGGCATTATCACATTAGTGCTGTGCTGTTCTTTCTGGGAAGGTTGAAGTTAGGGTTAAATGAAAGTAGGAATTTAGGGTTAAATGAAGGCAGCTGAGAGGGAGGCAGCTCTTGACCACTGCCAAGTGCTCGGTGGGGCTGTGGGCTCCGGCAGCTTCTCAAATCAGCTCCCTCCTGCTTGATGTCAGCAGTGAGGCCCAGATGGTGCTGATAAACCTTTGGCTATTTCAGTTTTGCTGAGGAGGGCTTGGCAGGAGATCACACACCTCTCCCAGCATCTTCCCAGACTGCATCAGCAAAGGGGCTGCAGCCCTTCCACGACGTTCTTGGATGGAGAGCTCTGCCTGTTCTGCTGAGGAAAGCTGCTCCAGAAGCTCACTAGCACCACTCTCCTGTCTTCAGGCATGGCTCTTCCTGCTGCTTGTGTCGCTGCCAGGACTCAAACATCAGGGAAACCAGAATGTTTGCACTGTGAGCTAATCTAGTCTTTAAAGATGTTAGATAATGTAATAAAATAGCTCAGTGGTGCATTGCAATTACCTTTCACATTTCGTCATGCTTCGAAAATTTTTGTCTTCTGAAGCTGGGACTGTATTTTTAGTACAGTGCAATCAAAAATGTCTGGCCAAGAACCTGATATAGTACCTAGGAAAATGGAAATATTCCTTTAAATATCTTCCAGGGCTGTGGTTTCCGCTAAGTATTAAACTCCATTTGTTATGTCCTGGTTACATACTTTGGTCTGGGTGATATATGGCTTGGTTTTATAATTCCATATATATGGACAGTTTGATCTCTTCCTTGTATTTTTAATAACAGAAAGCACAACGTAGACTTTTATTTTAGCATGATGTAAGCATAATTATTTAGTGGGGAAGAGAATCAAGATTACATTCGTTTGCTTGCCACTGAGGCTTACAGATTTATTATTGTTTTGGTTTTTTTCTTCATGGTTATGGCCAAAAGATTCATACTACTGAAACCTAAACCATTATGTCAGGGTGATGGTTTCTGTAACTTGGAAGTGAAGAAAGAAACCGAATCTAGAGTTGGCTAATTCACCACTGGGTTTGGAGTGGATTTGACATTTGGATTTGATGTCATTCAGTAGTGGCATGAATTAGTGCATCTCCTACAGACCTGCATCATGATTCACAAAGTTCACTCCTTGCAGCATTCAGGGCACAAATTGTTAGCAGTGATCTCAACCACTCTCATAAACTACAACCTCTTGCTGTCATCTGCTTTTTCCCAGTCTCCAGTATATCTCTTTTCCTGCAAGGAGATTTCCAGGCTGGCATTTATCACAGCACTTCCTATCTAACATGGTGTCTGTGCAGGACTGCTCAGCTCCGGCTGCCACCTTGAGCAAGCCACCACCTCCTGTAACCACACACTTCCCGTGGCCAGGAGCCATCTGATCCCTGTAGTTGCTCTCCTGTGGAACACAAAGCAAGCCCAGAGCAGAGCAGATAAATGTCCTTTCAAGACAGTTCCAGTCTCAGTAGCAGTGTGAGTTGTCTGAGGGGTGAAGATGAGGATGATGGTGTGGGTAGGGTTGGGTTTTGATGTGGGTTTTTTGATGCTGTGGGGTTGTTTTACTTTCCCTTTACTTTAGCCCTTTGACAGAAAGGAAATGCTGATATTTCAGGGGTTGGGTGGTTTCTCTCCCATGCAGAGTGGACAGGAGGGCTACGCCACAGGAGAAATCCAACGTGCAGGGAGCCCAGGAAGCTGGACTTCAAGGGAGAGGAAGGTTTTCTTTGACATAATTCTTGGCTCATTGCAGATAACATTGTACATCTGCTAAGATGATGCTGTTACTCTGCTAGTGGGTCCCAGAACATGGACACTCATCCCTGCTGGCAGGGGACAGTGCCTGCTGCAGTGGGAAGGCACCGTCAGGCAGGCGCCGACTCTGCCGAGTCCTCACGTTCTGGCCACGTCACTTCAGCCCCAGCCATAAAACCTCTTTCTTAGAAATCCTCCAAGTGTGAAATCCCAGTCCTCAAGAACAGGCAGTACTTTGGTTGGGAATCAGCATAAAGCAGTGAGCATTACAACATGTTGTGTAAATCACATGTGTTTGTGTCCTCACCCCTTCTGAGTGAGGCAAAGAAGGGTCCTTGGGAGTTGATGGATTTAGTGGGGTTTGTATGTGATTTCTTTTAATGTGCTTCAAATTAGTCATGGTGCTTTATTTCCTAGGCTTCATTAAGCTTGTGGTCTGACCATATTGTGATAGTCACTCCTCATGGTTTGCTCAGTACTAGTTTTAATATCCGGATATAGATTTCTTCAATATCCTGCAATGCATTTTTCGGTGCTTTTCTGGATAATGCTAATACTAAACAGTCTGTGATGCACCAGGCCCCTGAGCTACATTTTAAGGTCAGCATAATGCTTTCCATCTCTCATCTTTGTGCAACACAGACTCCTGTTACGTGTTGAGGTTTTTTTAGGACATAAAGTACCCAAAAGGAGGTTCTTGCTTAAGAAGTATTATGAGACAACACAACAGTGCTGCAAACTCCCCCCTTCTGGTCTGATTTGTCCTTCTCCCTTCTACTCTTCCTCTGTCTTTGCTCTTCTCCTTTTCTATCTGTGGGAAATATCCAATGATGCACTGTTTCCATGGAAAACAAATGCCCAGGAGATCATCTCTGTATTCTTCTGGCTTAAAGATCTGTAGAAACAAATGCCATTCCAGAGGGGAAAATAGAAGTTCTCTTTTGACAGTTTGCTGCATAAAAAGGTGGCACACTGAGCAGATTTGGCTCGATTTGTTGCCTCTGTTCCTGTGGCACTACTGAATTAGCTCATAGAATTTCTGTGAAGGGAGGAAACAACTACTTTGAAAGTCAAGTGGCCAAACTTCTCTCAGAGACAGAGATTTGTTAGTTGCTGGTGTGTATTGAAGCACTTCTGGACCCGGTGTAGATTTGCTCTCTCCAAACAGAAGAAAGAGCCTTTGAACATATTATCATTGCCTTAAAAATAAAAAAGAAAACTCTCGCCTCAGGCATTTGACAGGAGGCCAGACCTCAGAGGACAGCTGAAGGGAGACAGACAGGTTTCTAACATCTGGTTTGGGTGGGTGGATTATATTTGACTTTGGCGTTCACATCAAGACCAGGCAAAGGCAGGGCTTGATGAAGAGCACGGTCCTGCAGCCTGCACGACAGTCCCTGGCTTTGGGATGGGAAAACCCCAAATAAGGATGGGCAAAACAGCCATAAAATGAGGCTGAGAGTCCTGGGGTACATGCAAAGCTCTTTGTGTAGGCTTTAGAGAAAAGCACTGCTGGATTGGGCATCCCAAATCAGGTTGTGGCTGTGGAGGATATCCCTGACACATGTCCTTGAGCAGAGTGAGAGCTGTCCTCCCACCCAGAGCTCTGGGGGTGCCTCTGGGCCCTGCCAGATGAGCTGTGTTGAACAGTGCTGCTATTTCAAGACTCAAATAATGTGTCAGTGCCTGCTTTGCTTTCTGACATGAGGTGCAGCCCCCAGGACTGAGTCAGCAGTGGATCCCTCTGCCACCAGCTGAGCCTGTTCCCAAAAGCTTGCTCTCAGTTGAGGTTTCCAACCCTTCTGTTGGTCAGGAGTTGGGAGCACCTATTTGCTCATGAGGTGCATGTCAGAGCCCGGATTAGCTCAAGCTCAAAACCGCACTGAACTCGGGAACAACCTGCAGTTCAGATAATACAAGTATATCTCGGAAGAGTACTGAGGAAAGGGCAGCAGAAAGTAGTCCTGTGTGTCCCTCTGAAAGCCCCATTGAAGGCCTCTGGCTCCCTGGTGGCCGTGCCTTTGTGGGACAGCAGAAGAACACAGTCCCCATCCATGCACCCTGCCCTCCCGGGCCCGCCTGCCTCTGAACCGCGGCGATTTATAACACCCCGAGGACACCAGGGCCCATTTCAATGCAGCTTTAAGCTGTCAGGCTGTAAATTGTCTTGGTTCAGGAGCTACTTCAAAGCAGCCCAGGCTTCCTGCAGCAAGGAGAAGGCTTTTTGGCAAAGCCAGCACAAGTCGTTTGCTATTCATGAGTCAAATCCCTGAAATGTCCTCAATCAGCAACTAAAAATGGGTCATAAGAAGACAAGGCATTGCTGTCTGCTAAAAGAAGCTGCAGACTCCACTGGCCTTCTCCATCTATTGGCTAAAGCTCCTTCTGCATGCTCAGCAATGGCTTTTCCTGCCTCCCTGCCTTTCTCTGTTGACCACACATGAGGTTGCTTGTAGCAGCAGGACCTTGACACAACAGGCAAACCCACCCAGGAGATCTCCCGTTGCCCCTGTCTCCCAGATGAGTGGAAAAATGTCAGTGGAGTATGGGAAAGTCACTAATGAAAATGATAAATTCTTCCAAGCTGCCTGGTTTCCACATCTAGAAAGGCTGCAGTGGCCAAGGGAGAGGGAAAGGAAACAGCATCTGGGTGCAAGCTGAGGCATGTAGGCTGCAGGCTGGCAGCTGGAGGGATGGAGGGATCAAGCCATGGTGGCTGCAGGCAATGGGCACAAGTTTTGGAGCCAGATCTGCTCTACCAGAACTGCACCTGTGGCAGCTTGGTTGCAGCCAGTAAAACAAAATGTGCTCCAGGTTGGAAGCAGAGAAGACCCTAGAAAGACCCAAAAACTCTTTTTATGTGTGTCTAATGTGCAAAAGAGAGCTCACTTGTGTTGTGTGATTAGCAAATCCTTTCCCAAGCTGGGGAGTATTTGAGAGAGTGGTTTTTTTCCTTTCCATTTCTAATGCATTTACATTCAGCATAATTGCATTTATTGGCATCCACATCTCCTGTTTTAATTTAGAGCATTACAAAGGGAGCAGTTGAATATTCTTTTTGTCAGAGCTGGATGATGGATGGTGAACATCAGCAGGGCTGAAACACCCACATGGAGGTGAAGCCCTGGCTCTGACAGACCGTGTGTAATGCAAGAGGCACTTGGTTACAGAGCACTGCAGAGTAACATTGCTTGTTCCTTGTCCAAGCTGTGCCAGACAGCAAACTTCCAGAAAACCTCAGACCATATACAGTTAGCCAGCAACACTATGTGAAATCTTTAACCATATTTGAACGAACGGGCTAACTTGGACACGGCTAGGAGGGAAATGCCAGTCTGCCTGACAGCTCGTTTTAATAATGAGAAAGTTGTTCCACTGACAGGAGGACAATAAAAACTGTGGCTGCCTAGAAAGATGTTGCCTTCCTTCTAGTTCTGAGCATATGTGAAACTGCAGAGGAAGGGGTTGGTCCCAGACCTGTGCATGTGCAGCAGTGCTTTTCCCTTCTTTCATAACCTTTTCCCTTCTCTTACCCCTTTCCCTTTCTGTCACCATTTTTCTTTCCAGGGTGTTGAATCTGCATCCACCCTGCCAACCCTATCCAAATGAGTAATTAGTAAATCACTGCTTTCTTCTAAAAAGTGACTTATTTTAAATATATTATCCCCTGTGTTTCAGCAAAGCAAGCAATAAAAATAGGTGACCTTTGTAGTTAGAGCTATTAATGGACAATTTATGGTGCTTTTGGGTTACAGGGCATGAAAGGCAAATTCTTGAGAGATTTGTCAGCCCTCTGAATGGGCAAACTTCACCTGCTGATCCCTTATTGATCAAGGAGCTGTATCTTTTATAACCAAACTGCTGGGTATTACACTTATTTTAAATGGCAGAGCTGTTTGAGGCAGAGACCTTGTCATGGAATGGTTTTGGCAGTGCCACGTCTGTGCTGCGTGATGTACATATGTTTTCCAGTGATGAGACAAAGGGCAGATTTTGTTTTTAAACTCAGCACAGAAGAGCAGAAAGGCTTTAAGATGTGCGTGGTAATGGTACAAGCACTAGAGAAAGCCTTGTGCAATCATCACCTCACTGTGGAAATTCTGTCTGCAGCAGCAGCGTTACTGCACGGTGCTTATTACCATCACAGCCTCCTAAAGCTCTGCTATCCCCCGGCCAAGGCTCAGCTGTGGATCTTCGTGGGCTGACTGAAACATGTGGCTTCTCCACATGAAACAAGGGTTTGTGACTTTATTTTCCTCCCCTCCTCTGAGCAATTGCTAAACAATTCTTTGGGGGGGAAAAAAAAAAGTGCACGCGTTTCATATAGACACTTGAGAACAATGCTGTGCAGCTTTGGTGAGCCCTGGAAGCTGTCACCCTGCACTGCTCCCCATGTGAAACAAGCTGGTGATTGAGTCCAGGCCCTTGTAGGCAGTCTTCAAACCAGCTTCAGAAATGGTGGCTCTGGCTGAAAAACCAGATTGAGGATGAAAAACCGCTCTGAGCTCGCAGGCGGGTGAAAGAGGAGTGAAACCCTCTGCCTGTGTCACAAATGTTGTGTCTGTACTGGGCACTGGTTCTGTGGGAGGTCTGTAAGGAACTCTAGCTCGTTCTGGTTTTCTACCAATAGGAGTAAAAGGAGATGTTATTTTAAATTCAGCCTAATTTGAGTTCCTGCTTCATTGCTGGATGCCATGGAGGGGTGTACTGAGATGAGCTCAGCTGGCTGAGCGTGGTGCTAATAACACCAAGGTCGTGGGTTTCATCCCAGTATGGGCCATTCACTTAAAGAGTTGGACTCAGTGATCCCTCTGGGTCCCTTCCAACTCAGAATATTCTGTGATTTCTGTGACTGATTACTGCTGACAGCAGACCTGAGCAGGAAACCCAGCAGTGCCTTGTGCTGCCAGCTCCCGCCCGCTCGGAGCAGACCAACCTCCACCAGTGGCCAACCACGGATAACTCAGCATGACCCTGGAGAACGCAGCGTGTTGGGGCACTCGTTGACATCCAAGCCTGGAAGAGAGATGGCTGTGCCATGCAGTTAACACAGTGATTCACCATCATCTTGTCCTTTGTGCTGTTGCAAACCAGGTGACACTGGTGAGACACGAGTGGAGCCACATTGGTGCAGCGGGACCAAGTGCACAGGGTGAGCCCTCTCAGAGTGTTACTTGAATGCTGGCTGGTTCTGTGTTTCAGATAACCCCACCAGCCTGAAGTGCTGTGCAGCTGCCACCTCCTAGGGACAGGCCATCAGCAATTTGGAAGGGGCTAAGGTTTCAAGAGTTCCTCCTGAACAGCATCCCTTGTGCCAGCTGCTTGCCTGGCAGAGGCAGAACCCAGCAGCATCCATGGAGTGGCTGTTGTGGCATCTGGGAGGAGGGGTCACTGGCAGAGGAATTAGAAATGTTACATATTGCCAGTTTTCTGTCAGTTTTCATCAACTGATACTGATGTGGCTGGCAGAAAAGTGCTTTTACCATCAGTTGTTAGGAAAGCATAACACAGATGGATTTATAAATTAAATTATGGGAGATGCTCTCTCACTTCAAGGTAGTGCTGGCACTGCAGGTCTGAGGGGCTGCAGTTTTGACACAGGCAGTTGAGTAGTTGGCCTTGTCTTGGGGATTTAATTCAGCATTCCCAGCTCCCTTCTTGCCCCTTTCCAAAAGGTGTATTCCTGACACAAATCTTCTCAAGGGATCAGAAACAGCAAGCATGGTCTGTTGCCATGAAAAAGGGGCAGTGACCCTCCTCATCCAGAACAGTTCTACTTAAACTGGAAGTGATGAATGTCTTGCAAATGAATCTGGTTTTTAAAATACAGCCTCACCTTTTTACACGCAGGGAAGAGCTGCAGCTATTGTGAGGCTGAATCTTTGCCTAATTAAACTCACAGTAATCTCCTGTGAAGGCTCAAGAGAGATTCAGAGCTTTGTGCTGATGTACAGTTCTGTCCTTCAGTGCTGTTACTGTGACATTGCCTGCTCAGGGGTGAAGGTTCCTGAAACATCCTGCAGCAAGAGAAAGCTGTGCTGGTGGACACATGTGGGCATGACTGAGAGGGGGGGATCCTGCAGACAGACCCACTGGAGCCTTGGCTCCCCCTGGGCTTCTTGCAGAACCTGGTGTTGGCAGAGATCTGGAGACCTGGGGTGGTGTGTGATGCAGGATCACTGCTGTCCCCATCCAGTCTGGCAGAGAGGCTGCGCTGCTCCAGCTGAGATTTCTGATGTTGGACTGATGCTGAGATGGTGGGTGGCTGCCTGGGCTGCAGCTGAAATTTCTCCAAGCAGAGGGTTTCTTCTGCACTCTCCTTTAAGCAGCAGCTTTTGGTAGCCTTGCCAAGCGGACCAAAAAGGCTCATCATCCATCATGGCTTGCAACTCCTATAAAACCACTGGATGTGGAAAGTAGCTCCCAAATAGGAATCTTTGAATTCCATGAATAAAAGTGTTTCTAAGTGATTACATTACTGCTTCTTGAAAACACATGGTGGAAAATCATACAGCAGTCCAGAAGAGGTCTTCTCTTCTGTCGTCTGTGTTCAGAGGAGATTGTATCCCTCTTAACTCTGTTTTTAGCATCCAGAGAATATTGGCCAGGATGTCAGAAGCTTTCTCCTCATCATCTCCAAGAGACTCCCCTCCAAGGGTCATGTGCTGCTCCTCTGGAATCTTAACACTTTGCATGAGAAAGAGCAGATACAGACTTCTGAGGCTGTGGCTCTGGCTTTCATGGGGCTGTTGAAATTCATAATGAAAAACAAGTTTTCTTGTGCTCTGCCTGTACTGTGGGGCAAAACTGTGGAGCTGACAACAGGGAAGAGAAATGCTGAGACGCAGTAGATTCAGTGGGCAAGTAATTTGGCATCATCCCTGAGTCTGGCCTTTAAATGAGCAATCTGCAGCGAGTCACTGTATCCCTGGTTTTGTTTGGATCTGGGACAGAGGCTGGAGAGGGAGAGCTGAATCATTTGCCCCATGGGTCAGAGCCTTAACTTGAGCAAGGGCGAGCCTTGTTAAGAGCAGCAGTTTGCACCAGGACTCATAATTTGGAAATTATGCTAGAAGCAATTCTTGATTACACTTTCTCAGGCAATCCCAATGACAATTAGTCATTTGCACCTACAATGTTCTGCTTCTTTAATAGCTGTAGCATAGAACATTTGTTACTATTTAGTGGTATTATTTGTTTTTGTTTCTGTCAAATCAGAACCTTTTAGACGAAAACCTCACAGTCACATCCAGGTCTCCTAAGGTTTACACAGTTAAATCTAAATATCCTAAACTGGCACATTCTGTTTTATCTGGTTTCTGTGTCCTCATTTAGACCAGGAGCATGAAGCTCAGCTTAATGCAGGGCCAGGAGGAGGGAAGTTTTCTGCTTCCTAGCTGGAGGATCTCAGTTCCCAAGTGCCTTGGACTGCTCCCACGTGTAGGTTTTGGGTAATGAGATCGTCGAGCTGAGGGTCAGAGGTGAGGTACTCCATGCCAGTTTTGAAGACCCATTCATTTTTGCAGGTTTTCTTCTTTCCTTTGCCAAGCTGGAAATACTTTAAAGGCTACTTGGTTTGAGAAACTGTAAATGAATAAGTAATTTTTAAGCTCTTCTACTTGCTTAAACAAGAAAGGATTGGGAGAAAAACAGTTGTTTAATTAAACAGCTACTTGGTATGGTTCACAAAAGCTTGAACTCCAGCAGTAACTCTCCTAATTCACAGATTCCTTGGGAATTCAATGACCTTGAGTTTGCTGTGCTTGAAACTTGCCTTAGTACTTGGCTTCCTTTCTGGAATACTTTGGAGAGGAGAGCGGTGCAGGAGGCACTGCAAGGCTCTCGAGTGAGACCAGCACTGTTTCACTTAGGATCGTGTAAGAAGAGGCATTTGTGTTGTACAGAATAAACTTCTTGCTTCAGAGCATGCCTGGGCTTACTGCACCCAGAGGTCCCAGCTGGATCTGCCTCTGCTACCCCAGCCATGGAAATTTAAAGTACTGACTGCTCGGGATGATTTTCTTGCCTCTCTTCATGGAACAAAGCAAACGTGAACCAGCAGTACTTGATGAAATTTGTGGGAGACGTAACTTGTCTGAAGAATCACATCATTTAATTGTGCTCCAGAGCTCAGGGCCTCACTTGCCAGCTGAGAGGGAAGTCTGATCTCCCAGCGCCGAGTGGTGTTTCCTGCATCCTTTCCTGTAGTGGCAACTGGGGAGGTTAAAGCCATGAACGAGTGGCCAAGTTCACTGGAAATGAGTGTTTATCCATTACTTCCCCGTGTTTGTCTCCATCATAATAACTCTGTCTGAAGGAGTGCTTTCAGTCATGTCAGTGTTTAGCTGTGGGATATAAAGCATCAGGATTTAAATAGAAAGAACCCTGAATACTCAGAGTTGTATCCAGAAGGTTCCTACGGTCTTCCCCTCCAGCAGAGGGAAGTCAGCAGTAAACAAAGCCCCAGTGCTCCTTTCCCTTGGCAAAGTTTTTCATCAATTGAGCTGTATTGGTGATGTATAAACCAGAAAGCTGGAGATCTGTTCTGGTTAATCAGTGCAAAGTGACACAACTGTGCTACAACTGTTTCATTCAGTTCCTTGGGATGTGGGAGCAGAAAGGTTTCAATTTCACTTCAGCCAGCCAACAGCAGCTGCCCCCGTGCACCAGCTCTGGCACGTCTTTGGAAGGAGGAGATGGACATGAGCATCATGCCTGGGTTTGGCTGCAGAGCTGTGGGGCAGGGTAGGGGCTGTCCCAGCACCTGCATTGCTCCCAGTGTGGAACAGCTCCACACTGGTACCCACATCCTCATCTCCTCCTGACAGAGGTGCTCTGAGATAGGTGACATTAACCATCGTTCAGGCTTTTAATTAGCTGGGCTTTGTATTTAAAGCCCATCTTGGAATTTTGTGCCGATTTCGAAACCTGCCATACAACATGTCTTATCCATGATTGCTTTTCGTGAGACTTGTGGGGCTGTGTTTTCTGGGCTCTGGTAGCACAATCTGGAGCTGTGAGAGAAAGCCCTTGGGGGCTAATCCATGGCTGCAGGCCAGTTTCTGCATAAACTGGTCTTATTTTTAAAGTCCATTTTCTCCAGTACACTTTTTTTTGGCCTGCAAAAGACTTCTTCATTTAAAACGAAGAACGTAACACTCTCTCCTTTCAGTTGGTCTTTTGGATATGAGCCAGCAGTGCCCACAACAGCTGTACCACAGTTAAACATTCAGTCTCTAATGGTTTGGGGAACATTAGGGTTTTTAAGGCTTCAACAGGTCTAGAGTAAATAGTGGTCAATAAAGAGTAGCTCTTCTTTGTATCCCTATGCTCTCAGTGCTCTGCACTAGAATAAAGCATGCTTAGAATATAATCATTGCAGAATTAATATCCATGAAAGGTGCTTTTTTTAAACAAAAAGAATCATAGAGAAACCTGTTTCACTAGAAGAAGAGTTTGCAAGAGTTCAGCTTTCAAGGCTCTGGTAACAGACATGGGGAAGTTGGCACATAATGTCTGTGGGAGATGTGCATGTCCTGGGCTCATGTGTGTTTACTGACTGGGAAGAGCACATAAATCACAGGTATTCCTTTCTCTGTGGCCTTCTTCTACCCACCTATTGGTGATGTACACGAGTTAATTATGATTTTGTATCTTCCTTATGGCTTTCCAGTGTCGCGTGGAGTTGAAAGCCAGCTTGTGCTAATTGGTGATATTTAGCATAGTGTTTTGGACCCAAATATGGTAAGAAATTATATTAGCAGTGATTTGTGATAGTTGGGCATTGCCCTTGTTAGTGATTGAACCCAGTGCTGGAGAGCCTTAATGATTTGAGCAAATCAGTGTTGGTGGAGCTGCCAAACGCGTGGAAGGAACTGGAGGGAACTGCTCATTTCCTTCAAGTTTGGAGGTGTGGGTGAGCAAACACAATCCATGTGGGGCTGCTTTCTGGGGCAAAGCCCTTGGGCCTCACAGCCCTTCTGTGGCACTGGGTCAAGTGTCTACCAGCACCTCGGCCTGAGAAGGGTTAAACTGCTCCATGGGCCACTGGCCACTTGGACTTTGTGTACAGCACTCGGTGTCACTGTGAAAAAATAGTGTGTAACTCCTTGTACTCTCTGTAGGGAGTTGATTAACCCCTTCCAGTGCCCTTCCTTGTGTTTCCTGCCTTGGCTCCCCCAGGGGGATGGGAGCTGTGGGATCCTGGCACACCCCCTGCCTGCTGCAGCCTGTGAGGGGACAGGGGGGACACTGGAGTAGGAGAGAGGGAAACTTCATAGGAAAAACACTGAACGTGGCAGCCTTGCAAGGCACTCTCCTGAAAAATAGGATTATATAAAAGCCTGTCTACTGTGGTGCTTGTCATTAGCTGCACCGCAGGGTTGGCCAGAGCACAGGGCTCGGGCAGGTGTCACCTTTTTGGCTGAGCAAGGTGGTTGTTAGTAGATGTTTCAGTTGTAAATTGCTTTGTGTTGAAGCCCCAGTAAAGTCTTGCTGAGATATGTTTTATTTTCAGTTTTTGAAGCAAGCCAAGTTTGGGAAGGGGTAGGAATGAATATTAGAAGGTAACTGGTCTGCCTGAGAGGTTACTCCTGAATGACAAGCCAGAGCTTCAAAATATGCTTCTTAATTTTAATTTGTGCCATTTGCTAAGGGTTCCTATCTTTACTTCCATTGGGAAGTTTCATAACATTTTCCTACCCATCAGTATTCTATTAAAACTTTGTTGTGTAATGTGAAAGCCTTTCTACTTCTCATGGTTTCCTCTTCAGAATGCCCTAGGTAGCAATTTTGGAGTAAATGCATTCAGGCTGCATGGTCTTGATTTTGTTGTCTTATAAATTCAAAACAAGACTTGAAATTAAATCCTATTGTCAATTTTTCTTTAAATAATGGTGGCCTAATGATGTGATTTAAGAATTTTTATCTGATGTAACAGTACTCCTGGAAAAGGCTCTGCCTGTAGCTGTTAAAATGTCAGTGAAATGGGTTACCATATGCATTTAATACTTCTAGTTCTACATATACATAGTGTTAGAGGATATATCAGTGTTGTCAGTAAAATAAGTGGGTCCTGCAGTACTGGACTGATCGTGTTCTTCCCGTGAGAGCTCTCCAGTGCAATAAATGGTGCTCAAGGCCTGACCCTAAGTGGGTG
This sequence comes from Hylia prasina, assembly GCA_013397195.1. Lineage (NCBI taxonomy): Eukaryota > Metazoa > Chordata > Aves > Passeriformes > Sylviidae > Hylia > Hylia prasina. The sequence goes on from VYXD01005461.1 coordinate 225,504, forward strand.
TGATTTAAGGTCTCCTAAAGCCCTTCACAGCAACAGCAAGGTTCAAAGTGACCAAAAAAATAAAGCATTATTAGTAGAGGAAACAATACAGGGATACAAATGAAGAACAGTCTTTTGGGTGAGTGGAAAAAACGTGTTTCTTGGGAAAGCACGAGGTTCATTCAGTTTGGATAACTCTGCTGGACGTGGGATTAGACCAGCTAACCTCTGCCCGTAGCGCTCTTTTAAATCTTGCATGACTTCTAAAGAGACATTATACATCTCGACAGGCAGCTCATCTGAGGCCTGCCAAGGGGCCATGGCCAAGATGTTCTCCTTTGGCTGTGTTGCTGTGCAGATCCATCCATCCTCTGGCCTGGATTGCTCCCAGACAGCGTGCACGCAGCAGGGATCACTTGGGGAGAGCGGGAAGAAGGTGAACTCGAAGGAGAAGGGGGTGGGGGACTGGTAGTGACCCACGAAATAAATGTCCTTTCTTTCTCAGTCCAGCTGAAATCCCTCCCTCCCTCCTTTGCAGTGATTTACATTTGCTCAGATTAAAATCCGTGCTCCCGGTAGGCTCAGCTTGCTCCGTGCTGTCGGCGGCGATATGCCGAATGTCAGGTTTCAGCATGCACACAGCCAGCTTGTTGAGATAGCAGCAATTAAATCCAGGTGTAAGTTTATCCCTGAGATTCAGTGTCTGTCCACAATAATGGGAAAAATGCAACCGAAGGCCCAATAAAACAGGACTGATGCTGGCTCTTAGCAGCTGGTAAAAGGAAGATTTCTGTGCTGGTGATTTTCTTTTCACTGCTCTGTTTGATTGCCATCATATTTGAGACGTTCTCCCTGGTTCTTTTGTGAGTTTGGCTCTCTGCTGACCTGCACAACCCTTTTACAGAGGCTTTATTGCTGTGTTTCCTGTGGCAGATTCCACTGCCACTAACAGAGATTGTATCCCGTATTGAATGAAGGTGCTGTGTCAGCTCTGGCAGGTTGATGACATCTGTGCTGTGACAGAATCTGCCTGTGGTCTTTATAAATTTCCATTGTCTAAACTGGTATATACCTTTGGCCTCAAGGTTTTTTTATCAGTTTATTTTCCACATTATCATCCCGTTTTGCCTTTCACGACATCAGCTACTGCCTGAGCTACTGAGGACTGTAAAGCTGGTTTGTCTGCTTTCCTAAGACTTGTGAATCTAATCTCAGCTCATTATCTTCTTGTTTTGAAATAGCAAATGCCACGTTAAGGATTTTTTTTTCTGGTGTACACCTGCATTCTGTATTACCTGACTTCTGGAACTCTAGGAATCTCAAGTGCACTTTTCTGTCCACTGACATTTTAAAATGACAGCTGTAGCTTTGCATTGCAGCACTTGAGGTAACATATTTGGCATCTTGACTAAAACATTCAGCAACCTGCATTTTTAATGCCTAAACCTGGATTTTTAATGCCTAAATGGCATTTGGATATAATGGAAAAGGTTCTGTCTGATTTGCTTAGTATGTACATGTCATCCCTTTTTATTCTTCTTTATTCTTAATATTAAAACAATGGGAAACAAATGAATAATGAGAGTTTTGTAGTGAACACTTCACGGTGTTATTTTCCTGGTGATGCTGTGTTGTTGTGAAGAAATGAGCTTACAATCGACTTACTGCAGAATTGTTTGGCCGCCGGTGATACCTCTAGAATGGGCTGTAGTAATCCCAAATCCATGATGGATGTTTCTTTCACCAGTTTACAATGAATAATCCTCTTAATTTCCTTGAATAGCAGCTGGTATTGCTACAACCTGTGCCTAAACCCAAGAACAGCTTATTCAGAAAGCCTTCTGGCCCTGTGAGCGAGGGGGAATTCTCTCCCAGCGGGGTTGCGTGGGCAAACTTTCACAGGGTCAGCACTGCCGAGACTCTGACTTCTCCTCTCTCTCTCTCTCTCTTCTAGATGCAGCAGCTGTTCTACGAGAATTACGAGAAGAACAAAAAAGGCTACATCCGAGACCTGAGGAACAGCAAAATACACCGAGCCATAACGCTGCACCCCAACAAGAACCCCCCGTACCAGTACAGGCTGCACAGCTACATGCTGAGCCGCAAGATCGCCGAGCTGCGCCACCGCACCGTGCAGCTGCACCGCGAGATCGTGCTCATGAGCAAGTACAGCAACACCGAGATCCACAAGGAGGACCTGCAGCTGGGGATGCCGCCCTCCTTCATGCGGTTCCAGCCCCGCCACCGGGAGGAGATACTGGAGTGGGAGTTTCTGACGGGAAAATATTTGTATTCGGGTGCCGACGGGCAGCCGCCTCGCAGAGGGATGGACTCGTCCCAGCGCGAGGCGTTGGATGACATCGTTATGCAGGTCATGGAAATGATCAACGCCAACGCCAAGACGCGGGGGAGAATCATTGATTTCAAGGAAATACAGTACGGATACCGCAGGGTGAACCCCATGTACGGAGCAGAGTACGTGCTGGACCTGCTGCTTCTCTACAAGAAGCACAAGGGGAAGAAGATGACGGTCCCCGTGAGGAGGCACGCGTACCTGCAGCAGACCTTCAGCAAGATCCAGTTCATGGAGCACGAAGAGATGGACGCCAAAGAGCTGGCCAGCAAAATCAACCAGGATTCTGGGTCCTTGTCCTTCCTCTCCAACTCGCTGAAGATGTTTGTCCCCTTCCAGCTCAGCAGGTCCAAAGCAGAAAGGAAGGAGCTCAAAGACAAGAAGATCAACATCCTGATCCCTCTCTCCGGACGGTTTGACATGTTTGCAAGGTTCATGGGGAATTTTGAAAAGACGTGCCTCATTCCAAACCAGAATGTCAAGCTGGTTGTCCTGCTTTTCAATTCCAACTCCAACCCCGACAAAGCGAAGCAGATCGAGCTGATGAGAGATTACCGCTCCAAATACCCCAAGGCTGACATGCAGGTTCTGCCGGTGTCGGGGGAGTTCTCAAGGGCACTGGCTCTGGAAGTCGGATCTTCTCAGTTCCAGAACGAGTCTTTGCTTTTCTTCTGTGATGTTGACTTAGTGTTTACCACAGAATTCCTCCAGCGGTGTAGAGCCAATACAGTTTTGGGTCAGCAAGTATATTTTCCCATCATTTTTAGCCAGTATGATCCAAAGATTGTTTATAGTGGAAAGGTTCCTAGTGACAATCATTTTGCCTTCACTCAGAAAACAGGTTTCTGGAGGAACTATGGCTTTGGTATCACCTGTATTTACAAAGGTGACCTTCTTCGAGCGGGTGGCTTTGATGTCTCCATCCAAGGTTGGGGCCTTGAAGACGTAGATCTATTTAACAAAGTCATTCAAGCTGGCTTAAAAACTTTCAGAAGCCAAGAAATTGGAGTAGTCCATGTGCATCACCCCGTTTTTTGTGACCCTAATCTTGATCCAAAACAATATAAAATGTGCTTGGGGTCCAAAGCTTCAACTTATGGGTCCACACAACAGCTGGCTGAAATATGGTTTGAAAAAAACGACCCAAATTTTGGGAAAAGCAGCAATACTAATGGCTCAGTGAGGACAGCCTAATGTCCAGCTATGCTGGAAAAGACTTTTTTTTTAATTATCTAATTTATTTTTGGGAAAATGTTTTTTGATAATTCACTTTTAAAAGACCACACAGGATATATTTTAGAAATCATCGTTGTTTTCTTACAAAGCGCTCGTTTTGAGAAGAACAAGGCCCTTGGGTTTTTTTGTTGTTGTGTTTTTGGTTTTGAACAAAACTGTGATCAGTATTTGCCTTCAAACAAAAAAAAAAGAAAAAAAGGAAAAAAATAATTGTTTAAGAGTTATCTGATCAGCGGAAATCTGACTTGAATTAGAATTTCCTTATGAACAAAAGATTGTTTCCTACCATTTCCATTGCCATCTTCATGGCTGGGATTCTGTAAATGTGGACCTGAGCGTGCAAAGCCAAGTGACAAAACGCTGTGTCTAAATGTTTTTGGTGTGACTGCTACCCTGCAAAGATTCTTCTCCTTTGGTTCAGGATTAGCCATTAATTTTCAAATTGCATTAGAAAATCCAAGTCGCTGTGGCAATGAGAAAGGGCGGTAATCGCAGGAAGGGTTTGTTGGGGTTTTTTTTGTTGTTTTTTTTTCCCTAACAGCTGATTATTTCAGATTAAAAACACACTTCCACTTATTATGGGCAGGCGAGGGAAGGAAAGCACAAGCCGTGATCCGATCAATCCTTGTAGAAATCGTTGTGTTCGGTGTTTGGTCCGTGCGCGGTTTGGGGAATCCGTGGTGGGTTCTGTGTTTTGTCCTCGGCCGCCGTCCAGGGGCTGAGCGATGCGACCAGGAAACGCCGAAGCCTGAGGAGCGAGGGGAAGGGGCTGGGAAATGGGAATCTCTGGCAGCCAAACAACAGCACACAACGCTCAGTCCAAGATCCCTGAGGAGAACTTGGAGAACTCCTCTGCACCGAGCGTCCCGCGCCCGATCGCATCCATTTCCTTCTGTCGGTCACGTGATGTTAATGGGAACAATTATTACATTTGATTACTAGTTTTGTTTTGGGATTCTTTTTTTTTTTTTCCTGTATCTGCTAGACCGTTAATTTATTTAATATCCATTGTTTTAGGTTCTTGACCTTTCCTTGAATATCTGTTAGTCATTTTAATATTTTATATATATATATATGTGTGTGTAAATATATATATATATATTAGGAATGTATTGCATCTTCTCACTGATAAGGTAGTGTACATCATACTTACAGTAAATGATCTCCAAAGATTACTTTCTAAAATATTTTTTTCATGAATCTTCCCCCCCCACCCCCTAAATTCCTTCAACAAGGAATGACTTCAGTGAGTTTAGGAAATTTTTTTTTGCATTCTAAGAGGAACTGGGGATGAAGAGGCTGAATACAAGGAAAGTGTGATCCCTATGAGTTAACACCTAGCAAGCTAAGAGAAAATACACAAAATAAAGTGCCTTAAAGCCAGATAGGGAACCCTGTACACTGAGACTTAGACAGTGATTGGACATTGTCATTGAAGCATATGATCTCTTGGGACCTGTGTACCTGTAAATATCCTGCTCAGCAGAAACAAGAAAATAAAAACCAGCGAACAATATATTTTTCTATCGTATCCTCCAGCCCCATTTCATCTCATTGCTCTCAGTTCCACTTTGCCTACTCTTTGGGAAGTAGTGGAGGCAAGTGAAGGAATGGAGAAAACCCAAGGCTTAGGTGGCTGATGCCACATTTGAAGGGATCTTACGGAGCAATTGCTATTCCAGTAGAAGAAATAACCATTGTTTACATGTGTATGGAGTATGAACTGCAACTAGCATAGTGTCTGTGTCTTAAAATGTTCATCATTTTCTGGTGACAGTCCCAACAATGTAGGTGCATGGAAAATTTTTCTTTTCCTTATCCCTTTTTTTTTTTCCCCCCTTCCTTTTTTTTTTTTTTTTTTTTTTTTTTTTAACTTGCTTCTAAGATGCAATAAAGATTTTTTTATTTGCAATCGGAGCTGCTCACGTTGTCAGTCCGTATCGTTCCTCCCAGCATAAGCACAGAGTAACAGACTTCGGGAAGTAAATCCAGGTAAAAGGATTTCTCTCTCTCCGGGTTTTGCCCTCTGTGTTGTGTTTTGGTCTGGGATGAGCTCAGTGCTTCTACCTCAGCTCTGAGGGAAGGGAGAACAAACCCATTCATCAGGCTCTGGTGCTGATGAGCTGTGCCATTCCCTGGTTTTGACCTTTTCCTCATGAAAATGTTAAAAGTACTTCTGCTGCCTGAAAATACCTGTAAGTGTACATTTCAAATGCATCCGGTGACAAGGCTGCACGGTGCCCTACTGTTTTGTGTATTCAAAACACAGTAAAAATAATTATTAAGTGGGTTGAGCATTTTTTTTAATAGCTCTAGGAGTTATTCAGTATTGGTGTGAGGACAAAATTAAGTCCCAAAGCAAGAATCTTAGGGATTGCAGAGGTGTTTTTTCACACAAAGGAAATGGGAAAAAAAAAAAAGGCAACTTGTATTTGTGGTACAGAAAAGAGCTTAAAGAATATGAACCCCAAAGAATGGCAGCAAAATGGAGGGGAAAAAGCCCTGTACTTGTACTGTATTTATTACCATTTATGATTATGTAGGACTTTGTTTAGCCCATAACAGCTGGTAAAAGCAGAATGTATGTAACTGGAAAAAGCCATTTAGTGAACAGCACCCATCTGGTATTGGGTTTTTCCCCTTGGTTGCTACAGTTCTAATTCTGTTACCAAATCTTTATTAAAAATGAGTTTTGCACCAAGTTTGCAGGCAGCCCTTGAGGCTTCACATCGCAATTAATCACATATTTTATGGACTAACAGCTTAAAAGTAGTCAATTTTAAAGTTAAGTTTTAATTGTAACCCTTTCTGACAAAGTCTAAAGACATAAACTCCATTTTATACTAAAATAAGTGGCATTTGCTGCCCCAGTTGTAAGGAACTGGAGAGAGGTGGAAATCATCAGCTGGTAGGTGCTAACCCAGCCTTGACAAAAATACCTTCTAGGGCTGGAACATTTCATCCTCAATTTACTCCAGTTGTTTGCTTCAGACAGAAATTTCCTTCATGCTGAGGAAGCAGGAAAATCATGGAGGGTTTTCCTCCGGGTAACAGAGGTGTGAGAAAATGAGATGGTGTCATCCTGAAAATGAAGGATGTGGTGCCCAGTCATGTCCTGTCTATAGAGATGCTTCTCTTCCTTATTAAAACAATTAAAAATGTGAGACATTTCTTTCCCTCGTTATTCTGGTGCAGGTAACCTGGGGTGGATGCTGTGGTGGCCGTGGGCATCCTCAAGGCAATAAAACTCCCACACAAACAGAGCTTTGCAACCCCTGGGTGAGGAACTGGATTTATTAATGCTGCTTTCTAAAAGCTTTTCCCTCTTCCACAAAGATCAGTGATGGCAAAAAGAGGCAAAGGGAGATGGGGAAAACGTGAGTCCAGAAAGGCAGTGGGTACTCCTGGTGACTGTCATGCTGGATGTGACCAGTTAAATGTGAAACATTTATCTGTAACTTCGCAGAGTCACAGCCCATGGAAGGATTTCAAGTTTTGGTCCTGTGGGCACAGTGGGGGTTTATTACCTGGAAAACTCAGTGACCAGCTCCAGCCCCTTGTAGCCCCCCTGGACCTGGCTGGATGTTTCCTTTCAGCAAAATCAGCACAAAGTCCCGCTGACCCAAATCTGCTTACGCTGAGTTTTTGTGGAAGCCTCTAACTTTACATTGCAAATTATTATCCTGAGCCGTTTCGCATGAATACTTGCTAAAAATACTTGGCTTGCACAGCCAGCCACAGTCGGGAGCTTTTTGGAAAGAAAATCTTGCAGAGGCATTAAAAATGGGGAGAAGGTCCAGGCCCCATTGGGCTCCTCTGCTCTGGCCTTGGTGACCCCTGGGCTGGTGGGATGCTGCCCATGGGGGACCTGTTTTAGTTAAAGTCTTTGTATCCTGTGGACTCTGCCAATATGGGTTATTGTGCTGAGCAGAGCAAATTCAGGGGTTTGATCCCAGTTGGAGCTCAAAAGCCACCTCCTTTCCAGGCTTAGGCAGTCTTGAGACAACCTGGGCTCCCCAGCCAAGGCAGTGCATCCCATGAGGAAACCTTTCCAACTGTTTTCCTGGATTTTACCTGGCTGCTGCTGCCAGAAGCACTTTTATTCCTCATGTCCGAACTGCTGCCGCCACTTTCCCAGGTGTAAGAAACGTGTCCATGTCCTTTCCAAGCTCCAGAACCATCTCCCAGGTCTCCTCCAGCCCAGGAATCCCTTCCAAATCACTTTTATGAGTGGGTGAAAAAAATTAAATTAACATCAAAAAAATAACAGCTCAAATACTGGGCTGGCTGTGTTTACTTTCACACTTTAATTCAATAAAAACCTCAACTCTAATTGACCTGAATGGGCTCCAACATTTCCAGCAGGCTGGAGTCTCTTGGAAATTAGGGTTCCCCCTGTTTGGCTGGGGGTTTTAAGAGGACTGTGCCAGCATCCTGCTCCATCTTTTAGAAAAAGAAGACAAAATAGTAAAACCATCTTTGTGTTTTACTGACTTTTCACCTCCAGGGCTCCCAGAAGGGGCACAGTTTAAAGTGGTTCCATGATGAACTTCCAGTGCAAACAGGCTGGGATATGGGGCAGACAAAGGCTGTTTGCTGTGCCAGCACTGGCTCTGCCAGGATGGTTCTGAGTGCTGGGTGGGAGCATAATGGCCCTGGGAAACCTGAATTGCTGTGGATGTTCCACTCATGGGTTGGGGATGTGCTCTGTCCTTCTGCCCACTGCCAGCACCACCTGGCAGTGAGTCCCCCAGAGCTGAGCACCTGTCCCAGGTGAGCTCAGCCCCAGCCCAGTCCCTGGCACCATTCTTATCCCCAACCCCATTCCTGGCCCCATCCTTCTCTTCATTTTCATCCCCGCCCCCAATCCCTGGCCCCATCCTCACCTGATATTCATCACAAACTCCATCCTCATTCCCATCCCCATTCCCAACCCCATCCTTACCCTCCTCCACCTGGGTTAGGCCACTGCAGCCCAGCCCAGCTCCCATCCCAGCGCCGCCGGCCGGGGTAAGCCGAGGACAGCCCGAAATAGCCACGCTATTTCCTGTCCTTTTAAAGCTTGCTTAAAGAAAACTAATTTCCTCTGTCCTTTGGGTAGCAGAATACAAAGCAGCCAGCACTGCCCCTTTCCCCACCTCCCTTAGAAATCACCTTATTTTTCCTTCTGCTGAAGCTGAGAGCCCTCGGTGCTGTGTGGGATGGGGAGCATCCAGCTGGTGTGTCCGTGTTCACCTGCCCCAACCCTGTCTCGGGGGCACAACAGGTGGGGTTTTGCTCTAATATATCAAATTACAGCAAGTCCTGCCCACTGCCCAGGGCACTGTGTGCAACGAGGCAGAGCCAGCCTCTTTCCTTTCCTAGCAGAATGTGCTGTAATAGTCCCTGTTTTCCTGCACATGGAGGGGCAGGTTGGGTTTGAACAGCCCCAGGCTGGTGGGGCCCCACAGTGTTGGGGCCCCAAAATGTCCTGAGTGAGCATCAGGATATGGGATCTTGTATATGGGATGCAACCAGTGGCTTGCCCCTACATCATGCCTCCCCCCCAAAAAATATTTAGGCATGCCCCAAACTGGGATGCTGGTACTGGGCACAGCTGTCCTTCATCCCAGGGTCAGACTCTGCACTGATGCCAGCAAAGAAACAGCCCAAACCAGGAACAGGAATTGGTATCCAGTTGGGAAATTGAATATAATCTTTTCAAAGCAGGTAAAGGACCACTGAGCACTCCAGGGAAAAGCCCAGGGATGTGGGTGGCTCTCTGCTCTCAGGAGGCAGCTGAGTGAGGGAGTGGAGCTGTGGGGGACTTTTGAGCTCAGTTAATCCCAGGCAGGTCCTGTTGGTCTCTCTCTGCTTCCTTGATGAGTAATTAACAACCCTGGCACCCGCTGCCCTCCCACTGCTGGTGCTGGGGGTTAATCCAACCTGGCATCTGCTTCCCTCCCAGTGCTGAGCCCCTTCCGTGTGCTCCCAGGCTGGGCTGGGGGAAACCTGGCCTTGACAAAACAAACCCAAAGCTGTTTTGTTGCCTCTCCTCAGTCAGCTGAAGGAATAACCCCCCAACCAGGGCCTTGCTTGGGCTTATTTTTATCAGCTGAAATAAAATAGTGAGCAGAATGTGATGGGTGCAGCTCCCCCAGACCCACACCTGGGGCTCGTGCTGCCCCTTGTTCCCTGGCTCTGGGGGCTTTTCCTGCCTTTGGATTCAGGATCCCTTCCCCCAGCATGCCTGATGCCCCTCACCTGTACCTGCCATCAGGAGAACAGGCTTTGCTGCTGGGAGAGATGGAAAGGAGCACTGAAATCTCAAATTGTTTGAAAGGGTGGGAGTTTCAATTTTGTTTTTAATGTCTGTTTATTTCTGCCCCTGGGGAATCATTCCTGCAGCATGTGCAGTGCTCACTTAATGGAGCCTTGTGCTAATGAGGTTTCAGGTCTGCTGAAGGGGGAGATTCTGTTCTTATTCCAGGGCAGCAACACTCAGGCTCTCACAGCTGCTTTTGGGAACCAACCCCCTTGCTCCCAGGTTTTGGGAGACACAACCACCACTGCAGCATCTCTCACAGGTGCTGTGAAACCCAGGTGCCACCCCCTTCCCTCCCCAGCTGACTGCCCTGACCCACCTGGCAAGGAGCAGGGATGTCTCGGTGTGTTGGGAAGGGTGCTGTGCAGGAACAGCTCCAGAGCACCGTGTCCAGCAGAACAAAGGCCCTTTTGTGTCCAGGCCTTGGCCAGGGCTCACCAAAGGTTTGGGAGATGCTCCAGCTTCCCCCATGGGCACTGGGGAGCCCACACTGGCTTTGGAAGCAGCACAGCACCCAAGGTGTTCTGGTCAAGAGGGACAATAAGGAACTGCTGTGGTTGTTTCACAGGGAGTTTCCTCAAAGGAAACCTGCAAGACTGAACGAAAGAATGAGCCCCTCTGTAGCTCCTGATGGGGCTTCAGGTATCAAGAGAAGAGTTCCTGCAAGTCAAAGGAATCTGGCAGCTAGAGAAGGTGACCATGAGACCTCACCCCAGCTCTGAGACAACAGGCAGAGAGCGTCTCCTGGCAAGGAAGGGAAATTCTGGTGCTGCCATACCTGCTTCATGAGCTGCTGGGGAGGCACGGGGAGACAGCCACAGCAAGGCCAGGTATGGAGACAGTCTGTACTCGTAGCCCTGATTCCAGCTGTGCTCATCACAACAAGCACCTGGATCACGCTGCAAACCCCAAACACCCAGTGCCAGTTGGGCTTCCAATAAAAACCACCAATGCACTGTCATCCTGGGGAGGAATCAGTTTATTTTAAGATACATTCTGTTTCTGAAGAAGGATATTTTAGCAGCCTGCAACAGAAATGTGAACCAGAGGGTTAACCTGCCCGTTCGGCCTTGGCCAGCCTTGCCGATGCTCACACAAGATTCTTGGGATTAAAAAAAAAAAAAGAAAAAGGAAAGTCCAAAATTCAAACTGTACACCTTTATACAGGGTGCTTAGCTGGGGGCACTTTTTACACTGCTGTACATGCTTGGGATAATTAAGTGCAATTGGATTCAGAGCCAATACAGCATCCCAGGCCACTAATGAAGATAAAATACAAGCTGTGGTGGGCAGAAGCTGCACAGATACACACGCAAACAGCTTATTGTGTTCCTGCTGCTCCAGAGTGCATTTCCCACGAGAAACAGTGGAGCAGAGACAGCTTATCAACCTTCCTGGTCAGGGGGTTCCCTTCTCTTCCACCAGGAATATGTCACACCCAGTGGCTTTGCTTTCCATCAGCTCCACTGACAAGGCAGCAGTACCATGAACCAGCACACTCATTCCTGGTGCAGCCTTCCTGGCAGGTTTTGGGGTCCCTCACAGGAACACTGCACCACTACAGCTTTTAGGAACCAGAAATGCAGTGGCCAGCCACAGCTTCTCACTGGTTCCTACACCAGGGTGCCTCTACACAGGGACTACACCTGAAGTAGCCCCTAATGGAGTTGCAGGGAGGTGGGAGGCAGCCCCACAGGTGCATTCCTCCTGGGAACAGGGTGAATCAGCCCACAGTGCCCACGCTGCCAGCCAGCAGGCAGCTGGGATTGAAACGTGCTCAGGCTCCCAGGGAAGAGCCCACGGAGCTCTCCTGGCTGACACACACACAACAACAGCAGCAGCAGCAGCCAGGGCATGCTGAAGGTGAGGAAGGAATTCAAGATGGAGGAGAACAAACTGGAAATGGGGGGATGAGCAGAACTGCAGCCAGCTCCACCTCTGCTCTCACCTCATGCAAGGAAGGGAGCGTGTGACGGAGCAGGGGAGCCGAGAGCTGGCCCAGCTCCCAGGCCTGTCCCAGCCCTGCTCACACCGGCTTCTTCATTCCCCAAAAGCCTGATGGGGCTCTGGGAACCCCAGGGTGCTCGCTAGCAGCAAACCAGACACACACTCCCCCCATCACCCCTGCTCTGGGCCGTGTCTCCGAGTCCAGGACGCTCCCGTTGAGTCCCAATCCCAGCGCCACGGGCACTACCTCCTCTTGCGCATGCAGGTCTCCAGCCTTCCCAGCTCTTCGTAGGCCTGGTAGAAAATGTCAAAGTCTCTGGCACTCCAGCCCCTCCAGACAGCCAGGCACCGCTCCATGTTTTCATTCTCAAAGCAGCACACAACTGTGTCCTTTGCCACGAGAGCCGCATCCACCAATGTCCTGGGGAAGGGAGAGCAGGGAAGGGCATTACAGGGAAGAACAGCTCTGCACACACAGCACTGGCTCATGAGCTTCCCTTCCAGCTACACAAGCTTTTTATAAGCTGCAAATCCTTCAGCAAGGAGAACGTAACAAAGAGGGGGATCAGAAACTGTGTCACATCAAAACCAAGCAGCTCAGTGACATGGGAAAAGGTTTTTAAAGGGATTCAGGTTCCTAAACATGCAGGTGGGGGCTTAAGTCTGCCATGGCATTTGAAGTTGCTGCTAATCTCCTGAGTTGCTAAATCCACAGACTCTTGTTTCTGCTGCCAGCTGGGCATTTTCAGAACAGCTCCATCGTAACACGGCTGACAGGCTGCCGAGAGCTTCCACAGCCAGGAATAAAGCATGGAAGTGGGATGGAGCCTGCCTGTGTCAGCTCAGGGTCTGAGCCTGAGCCCACAGCAGCAGGCACAGCTGTGGCAGCACTCAGGGATCCGTGTGGTCCGTGTTGTATGTGCTTCCCTTCGTGGTCTCTGTTGAAACTGGCCCTGCCTCAGAGGGAGGTGGCTGGGCAGACAATGACACTCCTCCCTTGCAGGGTCCAGGGGCAGGAGTCCAGCCCTCACTGGGCTCCTTCTACCGTTCCCACAGCAGACGGGGAAGGCTGGTCCCAAACTGTTCCCAGAAAGGTGCCCAGCTGGGAGCACTGGCCACAGGACTGTTCTTGGCAGCTGGTTTTTATCACAAACTGCCCCTACAAAGCCCTCTCCCTTTCCTCCCCTCTGCTCTGCTCTGCTGTTCGAGCAGCCCTTCCTTTTCCTCCCCTTCTGCTCTTTATCCTGCTGGTCAAACAGGGAGCATCAATGGCCATGGTCCCTGGTCCAGTCAGGCAGCAGGGCAGGACAGGTGTGAGCTGTGGTATCACTTTGCCTGAACACTCAATTTGGGTTAAGTAAAACCAACCCAGGAGTACCTGTGACCAATAAAGAGAATTCTCTCCTCCCAGGTAACTGATAAAGACACTCAGTTTGGAGTAGAGGGAATGGCAGGAGCCTTTGATCTCCTGTTGTGTTTGCCTGGTGGTAATAAACGACCATTTATAATCCTTAGCACTGCTTAACCTGCATTTGTTTGGACATAAATAGTACAATCCCAGACCGGTATTTAAGTGATCAGCAGGAACACCCCCACCTCTCCAGCAGCTATTTATTTCCTTGGACTCTCCTTCGCTGTATGAAACATTTTAAATTAACGTATATAACTGCTCTCCCCTGTGCTTCAGGAGCCGTCCCCTGGCCTGTCACTGCCCACAGCACAAAGGTGCTCATTTAGAGCCAGAACATCAACCTGACCCACGTGAATGCAGCCACAGACAAGCGTCGTGCTCTGCATAAATGCACTTCTTGTTCTGAGCGCGGGGCCTGAGTCTGCCAAGCTGCTCTGACCTCCTGCCAGGTGCCCTCAGAGCAAAGGGAGCCAGCACCAGGCAGGATCAGGCCAACTCGATCACATCGTGCACGGTCCCATCCGTGTCATTATGGGGTGTTCAGTCTCTCTGGATTTTGGAGGACAGGTTGTAGTCACAGTGCCTTCCCCTCGCTGTCTGCCCCGCCCTAAGAGCGTGCACACACCTCCACGTGCAACCAGCAACTCTTGTGTCCTCCCACTCGGAACTCCTCAGAGGCTGCTGAAGCAAGAGGAAGCTCCCAAGAGCCCTGAGAGCCTGCAGAGCCCCCTCTGCCCCCCAGCCCCTTGTGCCCCTGGAGACTGGTGTGCCCAGTCAGCCTCACCCGTAGGGAGCCAGCTCCCCTGCCTTCAGCACCGCGATCACTCTGCCCCGCTGGGTGCCCGATTCCTTCTCCAGCCCGATCACGATGATGTCCCCGCCTCTCCTAGAGGAGAAATGAGGGAGGTGTCACATCCTCAGCACGGGGGATGCTGTCAGCTGAGGAAGATCCATGCTGGATATCCATCCTCTGCTCCATGCCCACCTGCAGCCACATGATGTCTTGCAGGGGAGGGGGCACCGTGATGCCACTGAATCCACTGCAGTGAGAGATTCTGTGACAAGCAAAATCAGCTTCCCAGAGGTTCCTATCAGCTCCACAGGAGGCAGCAGGACTTGCCAGGGCAAGGAGGCTGCCTGCTGCTCTTTGTTTCCTCAGTAGCTGGGGAAACAGGGCTTGAGTCTGACCACCCCCTTCTCATCCTGCTGAAACCAACCCAGCAAGGCCTTCCACGTGGCCACTCTGCTCAACACGACATACTTTCAAAAGGCATAGAAAATCCATGTTCCATTATACTGGGAACAGAATTTCTTAATGGTAACTTGACTTTCTGGCCATTTGAATCATACTGGGAATGCAAAAGCTTCTGAATTAGCCTGAGTTTTAATCTCATGTTCAGCCAGGACAGATTTTGACTAAGTTGCTTGGGTAAGTAACCCACTTACCTGGGGATCCAGATGAGGTCTTTTACGGGAAGAATCTTGACTGCTTGGAGATGCTCCGCGTTGTCACCCACAGGCGAAGCATCGTGATCCAGGGAAGCCTTCAGCTCGTGGAATTTCTCAGACTCCTCAAAATCCGTGGAGAAGGGTGCACTGGAGGAGCTCATGGGCGAGCTGGGCAGGCTGGAGGGGCAGCGGGCTATGGTGTTGGGAGGCGAGGAGGAGTAGGAAGACACAGAGCAGTAATCTGTGAGCGAGTCCTGGTGGTTCAGGATCTGGGTGCCCACGTCCGGCCTGTACGTGATGCTCACGTCCCCCGGAGGGTTGTTCTCCATCTCCCCGTGGCTGAAGGGGGCTGTGGCTGGGATGGCAGCCGAGGGCTGCTGGATGGTGAACATGTCTCTGAGGGGGCTGCAGTCCCCGCAGAAGTAGCGGGCACAGAGCTGGTAGGTGGAGGCGTGGAACATCACCAGGAAGTTGCTTTTGTTGTCCAGGCACCAGACCACCTCCTCCCCGTGGCACTCGGAGTTGCAGGCGATGGAGGCGATGACGGAGGGCGGGCTGAAGGGCTCCAGCCTCCTGCTGATCTCCATGGAGGCGCAGTCGATGACCAGGACGCCGGGGCCGTTGCTGTACCACACCTCGGCCCCGCTGTTGGTGACCTCCATGGCCCTCACCGGGTACGGGTTCTGCCGCGCGTCGTCGTCGGAGATGTTGAATTTGGACCTGTTTGCCGTGTGGGAGCACAGGTAGGAGCAGCTGTCCCCTGGCAGGCCCTGGGACACTGAAAACACGGCTACGAGTCCGTCTGACAAGCCAGCCAGCACCACATATGAGTTCTGCAAGAAAGAGAGAAAAATTTCATGGAATTACAGAACGGTTGGGTTTGAAGGAACCTAAAAGATCATCTCATTCCGTCCCTCTGCCATGGGCAGGGACATCTTCCACTGGACCACATTGTTCCAGGCCCTGTCCAACCTGCCCTTGAACACTTCCAGGGACAGGGAGTCCACAACCTCTCTGTGCCAGGACCTTACCACCCTCACAGCAAAGCATTTTTTCCTATTTCTTACTTCTCTATAATAGAAGAGCTTTCAATCCCAGATGCTCTGCCTGCCTCTCACATTCTGCAAGAACACCAGTAACTTACCCCAAAACAGCGATAACAGCAACATAAAAAGAAGTCATTCCTTAGAAGCTGCTACAGAGCCACACTCCTTTCACCCAGTATTACCTCTCTCTTTACTGGCAAGGGCAGACAGACAGCCCTGGCAGCCTGCCCTGAAGGTTAACAAATTCAAGCTGGAGTATGTTCAGAGACAGCCATCATGATCCTAGGAATCCAGCTGTAGAAACCCGGTTCACTTCCAAAAAGGAATAAAGCTATTGCTGTCAGTGTAGGTAGGAGAGGACTGGAAGAAATGCAGAGAAAATGGAAAGAGGGAGCCAATACTCTCACAAACAAGAGCATCCAGTGATTGCTCCACATCCAGTCTGCTGCTCTGACAGCACTGCTCCTCCCAGGGATGTGCTCTGGCTCTGGGATCCCTGGCAGCTCAGACATCCCAGCCGAGGGCACAGAAGAAGCAGCAGTCCAGAAAAGCACCTGCCAAGTGCCACGAACAATTCTGCAGGTTGGTTAAAATCTGTCCCTAAATGTACAGATGTGCTGGATGCAGCTCCATGGCCACGCATCCCCCGTGCCCCAGGGGCAGGAGCTGCTGAGAAGGCCATGGCTCAGCAACTCCTCCAGCTCATCCCAGCGGGGAAAAATGCTGTTAAACAGACTGGGAAATGGATCTCTTGGGAACAAAACTTCCCTTGACCTTGGGCCTCTACCAGAAACTCCCCCATCTGTGAAGCAGATAAAACAATACTTACCTCAAAGGCCTTTCTATTTCCTCCCTGCGGAGCAATAAATTCTAAAAAAAGACCATTTTACCCAGGACTTTTTTGCTGCCTGGACTAAGCACAGCAAACCAAACAGAACCAGACAGAACACCACAGGGCTGACACAACCTCACCCCTCCTAAGCCTCTCCACAGTGGAAAGCCCTGCCTTTGGCATGCCCAGGATGCCAGTGAGATGGGCTGACGGCTCAGTCACCCTTTGCTGGGAATGCAAAAATTAAATTAAGGCATCCCTGTGCCCTCCCAGGGATCTTGATTCTGCCAGGTCTGGACAATAGTTCCCAGGCTGTAAATCCACAGAAAAATCAGTATCTTGACTTGCCCCAGCTGCTGAGGGGCAGGTAGTGCAGGGTAAGTGTTATTTAATTGACAGCTCTGCTTGCAAGGCTCACTGAGAGTCCTGGACAAAGAGACACTCTCTGCACACCAAGTATGAGTAAAACCACGAGAGAACTGAGCCCCTATGACTAATCCAAATCACAGCAGAATTTTACTGTAATGGGAAAAACTAGGAAAGCAAGTGGAAAGTTGTGAAATGGGGCTTGGACTAACTCAGTCCAGTCCCAATTCTCTAACCACTAATTAAAAGAAACCCCAACGACCTGCAGTGCTCAGTGCCATTTGCCTGCTGCCATGTGGATCTGGTGCAAAGGCTCCTGGAAGTGGCCTTGCCAAGGAGTTGCATCAGTAGGTTGGATCATGGCACAATGCTTTGCACAAGCTGGGTTTTGGGTTACTTTTTCTTTGGAAGGGAGTTCAGTTATTTAAAACTGAGTAAAACAAAGCAGAACAGCCCACATTTCTCTGGTAAAAAATGGTCCAACTTTTTCAGTCTGAAGGACCCTGCACAAGAGGCATTTCTTACTAGAAATGGAAAATCTAAATTGAAAGGGGAACATCACATATTAACTGTAATGTGGTTATGTCAACCTGAACTGCTCCCAGCATGACACAGGACACTATTAAAATCTTCAGAGATTATAATTTTGTCTCATTTGATTTGATAATGCTGAATTATCCAAGCACAGTCTTCAAAAAAATTCTTTTGAATTCCTTGATTGTGTCAGCTACTACAAAAGAGAATCCCTATTCCCTTTTGGGTTCCACAGGCCAAATTTCCCTGGCACTGAGCAGTCAGCACCATAACCAGGCAGAGGTGGGTCAGGGACCCCCTCCTGGTGTTGCCAGTAATACCAATACCAAATCCTGGCCTGTCTGGGATGGAACAACAGTAGAAGAACATTTGGAAGATACTTTTTCCATTGTGGCATTTATTGCTCTCTGTCTTGGCTATCAGGACCTGTTCCTACCCAGCCACTGTTGTTATCTCTCAGAGAGGTAAGAAACAAGGAGCAGGAATTCAAATGCTGAGAAATGCCCTGACCCTGCCTTCCCTCACGGGACTGAGCTGAGGGAGTGACCAATTCTACAGAAGACCATGTCAAAAACCACCTCCCCACAGGTGCCATCGAGTTGCCAGATTTCGCCCAATGCTGGTGAGGCAAAACTCCCTGGATCAAGGTATTCCAGCAGTGACCAAAGGCAGGCAGGGCTGCAGCCTCCAGAAACCTTAAGTAACTTTCTCAGAATTCATTTTCAACATTTGGGCTCCACGAAGAGCCAACAAAAACACAGAGCAACAAAAGTGCATTTGAATGCCCCGCCGTGCCAGGAGGAAGGCCCCGAGCGGGGCAGTGCCGGGCGGGGATGTGCGGGGATGAGCCGGCTCCAGACGTCCTGTCCCACTGCCAGCAGCTCAGGAGAAATGGCAAAAAATGCCACACCACGGCCTGGTCACCTCCTCCTCTCGTCCCAGCAGGATCTGGCACTGCTGGCTGCAGCCTTTAAATGCAGCTTTTGTTTCCATGTGTTACAGGTTTCTGCGTGAGGCCAGAGATTTGCACCCATTCAGGTTTCTCTCTCCCTCCGCATCTCTTCGTAAGAAAGGTGCAAATCAAAGCAGAATGTGTCTTGGTTTGCCCTTTTTAACCTGCTCATTTGCTAATTTGTTCTGTTTTTTCTTCTAAAAATTGTATTGTTTACCAAGAAGAATCATCCTGGTGACAAAAAGCATGCAACAAAAAGCTTAAATTGTACAAGAATTTTCCTTGGCGGGTAGTTTCAGATTCTGGGCCCCTCTCGCCTGCTTTCAAATTTCCATGATGCTTCTTTTGGATGAGAAACCAAATTTTGGAAACTATTTCTTTTGGATCAGCCTTCCCAAGGCAGTCGTAAAGAATTCCCCTTCCCAGCAACATCCCTCGGCAATTCTCTGACTAAAAGTTACCTCACATCTCACCAGCTAAAGGCTTTCTTACCAGGGAAATGTAATTCTCTTCTCCACTGGGCAGCAATGACTGTGATAACTCTGATAGAGCTTGCTGGCCAGGCAGTGACTGTGACAAGTGTAAGCTTTCCATATAGGTTTTTTGGAAGAACTGGCTGGTTTAGTTCTTGCCAGCCTGGTCTGCACATCCCCAGGCTGCTGCTCTGGCCACTTCACTGCCAAACTCATTCATAGAAAGGAGAGAGGAAAAAGTAAGTCCAATAAACTGAGAAGGAGTGAGCTGAAGGGAGGTGGATTTCTGGAAGGTTGGGTAGGGTCGGGGGAGGAAGGGAGGTGTCTAGACTCAATATTGCTATTGTAGGGCCTGGCATTATTTATGACATTTTCTAGGCAAGCCACAAACTGGAAATAGAAACCAGGAGACATAAAGCCACTCGTAACCCCTGAGGAATGGCTTTGCAAGCTGTGTGACAGTGGAAAAGCTGAAAGCAAAAGACTCCTTCGACTGTCCTGGATGGAACCTCAGGCAGCACAAAAAAGAAATTTGCCCTACACATCAGAAATGAAACTCCACAGAAGACAAACGCTGCAGGTCCGGGAGCCAAGGAAAGCCAACAGATGCTGAGAAATCCAGCCCTGTGCCAACTTCACATCCATGCCCTACTTTAGTCCTACTTACACCATGTTTGGAAGTGCAGCAACACACCTTACACAAACCATCTGCCTCAGATCCAGTCCATGCAGCAATCCCAGCAGATGAGCCAGAAATGGACGACGGCTCAGGACAAGCCTGGTAGAAACCAGCAGCTCTGAGAGCTGCCCCATGCTCAGCTCCCAGACACATCCCAGTTTCCTGGCATTTGTAAAGACTACACAGCTACCAGTAATGTTGGAACATAATTATATGTTTTCACTTGAGGTGGCTGTAAGCAAACCAGCGGTAATTTAGCCCGAAAACACTTTTTATACATCTCCCAAGACTTGCCCGCAATAGGCACTCAGGTCAGATTTTTCCTGCCAGAAACGGGATGTTGGCAATTCCAGGGCTAGGCAGATAACATATAACTTGTTTTAATGCCCATGAGAGTAATTATCCAAAACAGCATTGCCCAAAACAGCTGTATTATCTAAGTGTTCTCATTCAAAACCAAAACAGGAGTGTGGCTGAGCCCAGATAACATTTAAGGATGACAGCACACAGCCCAGGAAAACAGTGGGTACAAGAGGCCAGATGTACCCACGTCCTGCATTAGCACTTAACAAATCTCTATTCTAATTATTGTTTCATGTCTCCTTTACTTTGCTTGATCAGCCTAAACCTTGTGTTCCACTGAAGTGGAAACGCAGCTGGAAAACTTCCTTGTCAGGGAATTTGATCTGTTTTGACTATTTTCCCAGCAGGCTTGGAAGTGCCAGCTTTGGCCCCCTGACTCAGGTTCTTGCCCACACCTCTGTCCTCTGGCAGAGGCAGAAAGACCTGGAAACATTCTCCTTGCAGTGACAAAATGTTCCTGGGCATTGCAAAGTCCTTCAGCACCAGCTGAGTGCGGCAGCTTGGCCCAGCAGCAGAGTCTCACTACTGCCCCTTTTCCTTTGGGTGGTTCCTTACCCTTTTGACAAGAGGCATCACTAGGAAGCAGCTCACAGTGGCAGGAGTGTCTAAACCCTTCAGTGGAGCCTTTAAGGGGCACATGCCCTGCAATCCATACACAGAAATCTTCTGGTCCTGTGAAAGAGCACACAGAATTCTATAAATGCAAACCACCTCCCTGATTTTCGTATCTTGATACCTGAGGTCTAATTGGTTCCAAAACTGGTTTTTGTTCACATTTTTTGATAACCAAAGTGTGAATTTCTCTTTTCCATGGAGAGCCTTTGGCATGTGGGTAGAAATCAGATGCTGCATTCCCCAGAATGGGCTGTGGACAATATATGCCTTATCCAAAAGTCAGCAAAAGTCACCAGTGCATGGGGTTTTATCACCACGTCCAAAAGCAGCATCTGACAACCCTAAATGCAAAAATCCCAAACAACAATTGAAGCAGGTTGTATGTTATTTTGCATTAATCTGTCCATTCAAGGGACATTACATTTTGTGTGGAATTACACCTGCCCCACACCTTCTAAATCTACTAGATTGACCAAGAGCACCCAGTTTGGGAACCAGCAACACTTTTCATTCTGATCCAAAAGATGGAAATACAATGCTTTGTGATCTTTGAATTTTATTTTTTCTATCTATATTTCTTATTATGAAAAAAAAAGTATTTGAGCTTTATATCTATTTGAGAACAGAAAAAGTCAAAATATCTGATTTTCTTACGGGGAGAAAAAAAAATTCTATACTCACAGCATCCATGCCAGGGCAGAGTGAAATAGCCAACACAACTCATTTACTCAGCGAGTGTGGCCTTTTATTCCCCACTCTAAAACACTGAACTTCAGGTACATTTAATTTTTTTGGCTGTTTTTTGCTTTGTTTTGTGTGGAACGATTGTGTCAGAAGTGGCTGACACCTAACAGCCCTTTCTGATGGGTGGACAGGGGCTCTGGGGGATAAATCAGCCACGCTCTCTCATTCTTATCTTTTTAGCTGCAATTTTCCAGGGCAAACACAAAACTTGGGTACCCATTTCCCACCAACCTTCAAATCCCTCAGGCCTCTTTCAAAACCCCACCCTTAAATGCATGTTTTCTGTCCCTGCCTCTCTTTATCACCCACAGATAAGGACAATTCCCAGATGAGCCCCTGGGTACAGATTGCTCCAACCCAGAGTTTCCCCTTGGAAAGCCGAGGTTCCCACGATCGCCCCGGGCCCTGGGAGGCACAGTCTGGATCTGTGTGTCAGGTAGAAACAAAACACCTGGAGACAGCAGATGCAAAGTCACGCTGCTCATCTGAGACGCCCTTTTGTCTGGCACACTCTTGGCTTTACTAATTTAACAGGCTCTTTCTCTTCGTTTGTGTCTCCCCTAACGAGGCCCCTCTCGAGGGGGGCACAGGCAGCGCTCACCTCCGTGGCTGCCCACAGGGCATTCTGAAGTTTGAGTTGGCAGCACAGCTTCATTCCTGGGCAGCTCATCCTCTGCACTTCCATGACTCCTTTCTCCAGGTTCACCACTGTGTAGTTCCTGAAAGGAGCAAGCAACAACTTCATACAGCCAACATTCCTCCTGCATGGGCCAGAGAGACTTGTGGCACTTGTGGCCAAGCCATAACACAACTGCCCAGATGTGCATGATGCTGCAAGGATCTACACCCCTCCAAACTGTAAATTCCTCACTGTCCTGCCCCTGGATCATGTGCCACTGCTCTTTCTCAGGGGCAGATGTGCAATTGCTTCTGTGAAGATTTACACTCTGCACCCTGACTTTGCACAGGGCTAGGAGGACATATGTGGCCTGTTCCTGTAATTGAGCTGTGAGACAAACAGCTCCAGCTGAACAGCAGTAATTAATAGCTGGGAAGTCTCAGCCCATCTTGCCCATTAGGTTCTCAAGGGAATATCTGGTCTCCAAATTCACTGCCTCGCTATTATCTGCCCTCATTATTATTCCAGTACATAAACAGAGGAGCATGATTCTACAGAGCAAAGATCTGTAACCAAATAAAATTATTTATAACTATGACTAATTAATAGTTTTTTGTAGCTGAAAGGATTTTGTTTGTTTGGGGAAGTTTATTGGGTTGGGATGTTTGAACAATAACTGGATATTCACAACCACATCTGTGAGTCCCAGATGTTTTACCAACTGTGGCACAACCAATTGCACATCCTGAAATCTGTCACATGTGAGTAACTTGTTATTCAACAGTCTCCAGCAAGTGGATTGTCCAGTCAGGAAGCAGATTCACTGAGATATATTGCTGTGAATATTTGGACAACATCCATGTATTCAAAATACATCTGGGAGTACCATGTGCTTCACCAGTTCAGTAGGAAAAGTTACACTGCCTGCACTGAACAACTGACCAGGGACCACAAATGGCAAAGCAAATAGTTCAGCAACAAATCTCATGCTTTTCCCATTAGCTTAATGGCTACAAATAATGAACATATTAATATAAAATTCAGATCAGTTTGTGAATGTTTCCAAATAAGACTGAGGCTATAAAAATCAGCAGCATCCATAAAAATGAACCTAACTAGCCGCAGGTCACATGTGGCTGAGCAAAATGCCATCACCTCAGTCACAATTTAATAACATTTTAAGCACATGCCTTCAGTCCAGAACACTTTTTACTGGCAGTGCACACTTGGATGCACACACAGCTCCAGGCATGTGGTTAACTCCCGATGATTGCAATAGGATTTAAGCATGTGCTTAATTGCTTTGCAGAAGAGAGATGGAACTGCAGCCTCAATTAGGAAAGGTTTAGTGTTAAATGGCCTCATTAGGAAAGGCAGAACACGTCTGTTCTCATGTGCAAATGCTTCATCCTGTGTGTGTGAATCATTACACTGCCCTAATCTTCTCCTCATATTAACTGAAGCAGAGTTAAGCTCATTAAATATCCTTTATAAAGCAACCACTGTTCCCAATTAAAAGAGTTTGGGAAAACAGTGTTCACCGTAGTCTTGGCGTTCATCCAAGTTCACTTTCACCTTCTTTACCTCCCTCCCAGAGGCAGAAGCGAAGATTTTGAAGGATTTTTTACTTAAAAAGAAAAAAGATAAAAAAGAAATTGTTGATGTGAGCTGTCTCACCTGGTGTTCTCCTTCCCATCCCAGAACACCACCGTGTACTCCTGCCCCGGGGAGCAAAAGAAGGAAGACTGCTTCCCACAGGGCAGCAGGTACATGAACGTTGCAAAGGTTGGATCCTTCATCTGCCCGACCACAGAGAGGGCCAGGGGACGCTGAGGGGGGAGGCAAAGAGAAAGACACGTCACACAAGATGAAATAGGAGAACCATAATAAACAGGAGGTTCAACAAGGCCAAGCACAAGGTCCTGCCCCTGGATCAGGGCAATCCCAAGCACAAGCACAGGCTGGGTGTCCCTGGAACTGGATTATATTTAAGGTTCTTTCCAACCCAAACCATTTTCTGATTCTGTGATTATTTATTAAACCTTGGGTCTGTCATTCTCTTACACATTTTACTGATTCATTTCTTCAGGCTTACGAATTTTGGAAGCTGACCCATTGCATGACAGTGTGTAAACATTTGAGGGTCAGGCTGACCTTTGTTTAAAGGACAGCAGCTCTAAAACACCAATTGAAATTAATGAAGAATGTAATGCAGCATAATCCTTTTCTTGCACTTTGAAGCTTTTTCTTCCTCATACCTCCTTTCATAATCTTGGGTATTGTGAAGTCTTTGTAGTTGCACTCACAGCATGATACTGGAGCTGTTTTTAGAAATTATGGGTAATGTCTTGCCCTGGTGAAATCAGCAGCCTAACTGCCATCGACATCAAGGGACCTTCAAGTCACCACACATGTCTAAAGCCACAAATCTGTCATCATTTCATTCATAAAACTCTCATTTAAGTCAACAAAAATTCTGGGCCAGATCAGCAGGAGGGATAAATGGGCAGTGGAGCTGCTGTGCTGCACCAGGTGCAAGCTCAGCCCTCCTGCACAAAGAGGGCAGCCAGGTCAGTGAACATGGGTCAGAAGGGTGGTCTTGTACCTTTTCTGGCTTAGTGTCCCAACACTCCATCATGAGTGCCTGCATCCTGTAGAGCTGCACCTCCTCGGGCTGCCCGAGGACAGGACGGATCCCTTTGGACAGTTTCTTTGCGATCTGGAGCTGGTGGTGTCCCAGCACAGGCCTCTGCCCAGACAGCAGCTCGTACAGGACCATCCCATAGGAGAACATGTCCACCTACAGCCAGAACCAGGGAAAATCAGGGCAAGGCTCTGTTGGTGGGTGGAGAGGAGAGCAAGGAAGGCCACGGTGGGAATGCTATCACCACTCCCCCAAAACGGATAAGAGAACTGAACCAAGGGATAGTGCCAGCCCCCCAGTGCCATGCCAGGACTTCCCCAGAGACTCCCCCCAGTCACCTTCTCGTCGTAGACGATGCGGGGCCGGATCTCGGGGGCCTGGTAGCCGGGCGTGCCCTCCACGCCCAGCGCGCCCTCGTGGAACGACTGCCGCGAGATGCCGTAGTCGGAGAGCTTGATGTTGATGTGCTCCCTGACGTCCAGGGACCACACCAGAATATTGTCCGACTTCAGGTCGCAGAAGATGATGTTCTTCTTGTGCAGGTAGGCCAGGCCTGTGGCGATCTGGTAGGCTATTTTGTGTGTCAGCATGTGTCCCAGCGGCACAAAGGAGGAACCTGGCACAAAGGAATAGCCCCGTCTCCAGCTCCTGCAATTGCCATAACTGCTGCTTCTTCCCCCTCTCTCCTCAACTCCAGAGCAACAGCTGACAACCTTTTGAAACATCACTCAATGCCACCATTTGAAATGACACTGTTTATGTTACTATATGTGTCTGACAGTCCTGTTAGATTCTTTTTTTGAACCCTTTCACTTCCAGGCTGCTAAATCTTCTGGTGAAAATTAGTGTCTGACTGAAAGTTGACAAGAAGCCAAGGTGCCAAGAGGGTCAGATGGCCTCAACTTATCTTGGAATTAGTGTTGTTCATTTGACAATGACAGCAATACAGATAATTATGAGATAATTTAGAGTACCAGACACCCATCTGCAGGGGGAAAAACACAGCACCATCCATGCAGCACTGAAGAGAGATGCACTCCATATTAATTTGCAGAGAAATTGAAAATCCAGGTCTCTAAAGTAGTTTTGAGAATCCCGAGCATCAATTTTTACCAGGTTCCCAAAAGCCCAATGTAAGAACAGTTCCATCCCTCCCACTTCCCTTAGTCTGGGAAAAAACCCTCCCCTCCAGCAAATCAGGCAGCAATTTAACCATGGAGAGAGGAGTGTAGGGAGAGGCTGGCCTTACCTTTGGAGTTCTCAGACAGGACGGTGGTGAGGCTGCCCAGCGGGGCCAGCTCCAGGGCGAAGCAGAGCGGGTGGATGCTGATGCCGATGAGGGACACGATGCAGGGGTGCTGCAGGGAGTGCAGCATGCTGGCTTCCTGACGGAACTCCGAGAAGTTCTTCATGGCATCCATGGCCCGCAGGTGCTTCAGCATGGTATCTGGCAAGACATACAACCCCCCTTCTCACTGCCCAGCTCAGGAAATGAGTCACAAACTCTTTGGGACATGATCAAAGGCTGCAGGAGGAAGGCAGCTGGTGGGATTATGTTGACAGCAAGGCTTGAAGTTGAATCCTTATGTTGGTGCATGAGCCACTAAGAGACACTGGCTATAAGTGGGATGTATCTGGTGCCTCAGGAAGCAAGAGCTCCCTTGGTCCTTAAACACAAGACTCAGGTGTGTCTGGCACATGCTGTTCTCACATATTTCCTGGACGACTTTGGAAAATTCGTGCTATGCTTCCCCCAGCAGGGACTCTGGTAGAGTCTGCAGACCCTTTGCTGGAAGGGCTCTTCCCCAGAGTTTCCCAGCTTCCCTGCCAGAAGAGAGACCCATCACAGTAATGGTCCTGCTGCCACAGCACACCACAGGCTGCTCAGGCAGGTCGGCTCTTCCCGAAGGTTATTTGTCACTGGGACAGCAGCTGGCCTCCTCCACAGCTCAGGGATTCACCACATCATCCCCTGACAAAAATGAGGAATGTGAGGCACTTTCCCCTTTCCTCTGTCTATGGACTGAGGCTCTGCTGGAAATCTGAGCTCCACAGGAGAGCCCATCCCTGCCTGGAGAAGCTGGTGGGCTCAGAAGGATTCCCAGTTTGCTTTCTCCAGCTGCTGGCAGAGAGGGGGTAAAACACTATTTCAGAGGTGGAGACCCACAAGTCCTCAGTACAAACCCAAGCAAACCCACACTCCTCATGGCCAAACAGGGTGAGTTCAAATCTCACCTCCCTTCCCAATCAAGGGCTCTCTGCCTTGGCATCCTATAAATCCAACCTCTGATCTGCAGGAGAAAAGCCTCCTGCAGTGCCAGTAACCTTCATCACTACAAGTGCTCACGAAGAACTCTCAGATACATCCTTCTCCTCCACTGAAACCCTTCAGTTTTGCTATCTATTTCCATGCTGTGTTTAATCAGGTGCTCTCAGAGCTTTGCAGACTCTTTGGTCTTAGCTTGGGATCCCAGACTGCAGATTCGCAGATTCACAGATTCTTGTGGCCAAATCTGTGCACTGTACCTGCAGCTGAAGTGGGAGAACCCTTGCATTTTTTAATCTGAAATCTCTTCACAGCCACTGGTTTTCCTTGGTATCGTGCCCGATATATAACAGTTCCACTTCCACCCTGGCCAAGAACGTTGTTTTCATTTTCACTGCATTCCAGTTTGCTATTTTCCAGGAACAGTCTGCCAAATAGAAATTGAGGGTTTTTAATTGAAGTTTCAAAGACATTGTGATTTCATGCTTTTAATGTAATTTCCATTTTCACAAATGCCTAATAGGTTCTTGTCTTATCTACCAAGAGGACTGGATCACCTAAACTACCTTGGTCATCTCAGTGCACTACTCCATGCTGGCTCACTCTGTACAACAGACTTCTCACAGAAAAAGGTAACTTGAGCAATGAAGCACAAAAGGCTTTTTACTCATTTATCCCACAAGAATCAAACAGATCTGGAAAGCACATAAGCTCCTTTTCCAAGCAGATGATACAGGTACTGATACTTGTGCTATTTATCAGTATTAACGATTTAGTTTGCTTCATTTACCTCCTGTTCCTCTTTTTTCCACCAAGGCAGGACAGGATGTTTATGAACAGCTCCACACTCTGAAACCTGATTATTCAAATCAGCTTAGTGTTCCCAGGCAGCAATTCATCATTTCCCCACTCTCCCAGAGACTACTTTCACAGCTGTTCACACTTCAAACATCTCCACTCACCTCGCACCCGCCAAATAAATCTGCAGGAGATAACAGTGTGAGGAGGGCTGGTGTGACAAGCTGATGGGGTGTTTGCCCAGAAAAGTGACCCCAACAAAGCAACAGGGGCCAGTGAGAGCACAGAGAGCTGTGACAGCAGCCAACAGGACAGTCTGGTCTAGAGGTCTCGTGATTCTGCATTGGGCACTCAGAGGTCTGAGAGAGTGGGAGCCAAATGGGACACTGCTCTCCTGTCCTGCCTGCTCTGCACACCAAGTAATAAGGGGTGTAAGACTGAGCCCATCTGGGAATGCAGTTAAGCAGCTTAAAGATTTGGCAGTGTTGCAATGGGCAGGGAAGAGCTCCTTCAGCTGTTCAGGGCTGCCACAAACCCAACACATCCAGCAGCCCTCAGTCATGCAAGAGCCCCAGCTCAGTGTGAATCCTCCTGTGGTGTCCATAAACTCACTCACCTACAGACCCTTACAAAATTAAGGCCATTTCAGTGCCAATCTTGTGATGCAGCAGCACTTCCGTTTTGTTTTACCACATTAAAATCTCCTTTTGTGGGATCCCAGAAAGGCTCCAACTACAGAAAGTCCTGGCCAGAGTTCTGGGCAATGCAGGACAGCTGTGATTTTAAAAAGGGACTTTCGCATTGCACCACAGTGATCTCAAAGGACCCCTGGTGAGATGACTCGGTCAGCAAACAACTATTGTCTAAGCAAGCTGCTGAACACCAGGGGTGCAGCTCAGGATGCATTGCCAGAGCATGGATTGAGAGCAGATGGATTTGTTTCCTGTGGTCAGTACGTCACTCTGGCAGAGACGACTCAGGAAAAAGGCCCAGCCACATCACACAGGTACACTGAAACTCAATCAAAGGCTATCACACGTTACCTGGCAGGAAAATCAGTCATGAAAAGCTCTGGGACCAGCTCTTGGAGAGACACAGGGATGTCAGGGTGGTTGGGACAGGTGATGTAGTCCAGCTCGATGGCAGTCAGGACACAATCCTCCATGTTGAAGTACTGCGCGTCCTCTGCCCTCTCGCCGCCCTCGCCCTGCCCTGGCCTGGCAGCTGCACAGATGTGGCAGGGCACGTACTGCTCCATCAGCAAGGTGCCATCACTCTCCGTGGCTGTGAGGGCTTCAAAGGGGGCAAACAAACAGGGAACAACATCATTCACACCAGCTGAGAAGGAACAACAGCTCCGAGTGCATTCCAACGTCCGCAGCACGACCTGGAGCCGCTGGCTGGAAATGGCCACGCTCACACTGCAGCAGTTGTGTTGACTGGAATAGAAAGTAGCTTTGCAAAGTATACAGGGTCAGTGCTGGGGATTGTGGCTATAACCCAACACTCACCCTGCTCTGGTCACAGGTAATGCACAAGCTTGTGAGGCAAATGTACTCAGGGCCAGCAAAAATTAGAAGAATGTGAATGAAGCACTTGAGATACCCTTCTACTTGCTGGGTGTCTCTGTCTCTTCCCAGACTGCAAACTGCCAGATGGCTTGAGGTGGGAATGAGGCTGGGAGAAGGCTGACAGGCACAGCACACTGAGCTCAGGCTCAGCACTCACCTGCAGCACCCAGGCTGGGAACACAGGTCCTATGGGCTCTCTCAACTTGTTCAGCCCCTCCAGGGGAGATGTGGATTCTACCACAACTAAGCCTTTGAGAGGTTCACACCTCTCCCATAACTACAGGAGATTTTGTGGTGACAGGCTTTGTTAAATGCCCACAATTACTCAGGGTGAACACAGGCTGCAGCCTTTGAAGTCGTGGCTCTTCTCAAGCTTCACTGATTAACTTCAGCATTATTTTAATCCAAAGGCAAATAAAATGTTCTTTTAACTTCAGAACATGTAGAACGTGAGTATGTGAGAGTGCACCACTGTTTCCTCCAGAGAGCCTCCAATTAAGAGACTTTGGCACTGCCTTCTAGACCAGGGTAGGATGACAAAGAGCACTTCAGATCTTGTTTTGGTTTCAAATGAAGTGTATTGGGGTTGCAAACAGCCCGCTGGGTAACAGCAGGATCTGTGCTGAGCACAGGAAAAGCAGCTGCAGGAGTCAAGGAAGTTATCTTGGCATGGAGTCCTTGGTACCATATTCACTCATAGCTCTCACATCAGGATTTTGTAACTCACAGAAAGTTAGAAATGATGGGCAAATCCTCATCCCAGCTGATGACAAAATGAGTTCAAGGGGCAGCACCAAGCAGTTTGGGCCAAATCCTGCCCCTGCTATGAGCACTGGACGAGTCTCTTGAACTCCTACAGGTCCTGTTTGAACTGCAATGTTTCACCTGTGCTGTTGTGACAGACAGACTGGAAGACATATGTCTAGACCAAAGGGTGTTGGCAACTAATCTTGATCTGTCTGCAGGTTTATTAGCTTTTATCAAGTGTTATTGGCTTGAGACTGTCAGAGCCTGAGGGGTCTTCAATTAACACACAATGTTGTGCACCTGGAGAGCTCTGTCAAAGAACCCTCTGTTGAAAAGACATAACACTGCACAGAAAATTACAGCTGTTCTCTTACCAGGGAACCACTGGTCTATCAAAGAGTTGACATGATCCGTGATGAATGCCATGGCTGAGAAGTCTCTCACTTCTGACTGGGAAATTATTTTAATTCCACCACTTTTTTTCTTTTTCCAGTTCACATCAGAAGACTCAACACTGTGTGAGAAAGCCAAAAGACAGACCTGAGAAGCTTTTCTGAAGTATCAGTGTCAACAAACTTTCTTTCTGGCAGGAAACCTGAGTTACATAATAATACACAGTTCATGAGTCATCGAAACACAAAGCAATCTAGCTTCGAGGGTGATGTTCAACTCAGTCTGTTCTGAAAATTACTTTCAGGGGAGAATTCTTGCATAGAAATGTCAGTTCCCCACAAAGGGTAAGTGCTATAGAAGGTCAGGCCTAGGGAAAACTGTGGCCTAAGCGAGCTGAGTATGATGGAGAGTTTTGACAGAAATGCCCTATACAGAATGCTGGAAGACTGGGAGTTGTAAACTCAGTAATAAAATTCCAGTGGAATAATAATGATATTTCCAGAAACCGTTAGGAAAAGCTTATGAACATAATTTTTGCACAATTCCCATGGAAGTGTAACTCCCTGAAATGCACGGGGAGGTAACAGCATGACACCAGCATGGTCCAGAATTCAGGATTCCAGCCTGTGGTTTGCAGTGTCTGGGTTCAAGTCTCTACTGAGCTTGGAAACTTGGGAAGGTCACTGTTTCCTTCTGGCCTCCAACCATGCAACAGCACCAATGGTCCCTCCCTGTATTGCCACGGACTGAAGGAGCAAAAGTGCTAAATGTCTGCACTAGTGAAACAACATGGACAGGAGGTTTTCCCCAGGCTTGCAGCCAGCAGACATTCTGCCTTGGCCAGGTTGAGGCGCTTGTCCACAGTCCCTGCTGTACAGAAGCACCTCCATGGACCTGGATTACTGCCATGCAGTGGTGAGGTTTTAGGATTCAGTGGAAAACTCACTGAGGTAAGGAAATCTTTGCATGAGACAATGCACGATTTCAAGCTGCCAGAGCCCCGCTCTGAATTTCACTCTCTGTTCTCAGGCCTCTTTCAATTTGTGGCTGCAATAACAGATGAGGCTGATACATTCAGACCTGCCAAATAATCAGTAATTCATCATTTTATCAGCAGTTGTTACCAGATGAGTTATGTCCATTAGAAGAGCCTCCTCTTCTCCTGATGAGTGAGAACATAGCCTGGGTCAAGCCCATTCATCTCTATTCAGCTGATGTGTTTCATACACTCTATTAGTCCCCTGTCACACATGCTGCATTATGAACACAAATTACCTAAGATAGCCTCCATCAAAGGTAACGAACAGACCTTCCTGCCAGTAAACAGTGTGAGTCCTTTTGACTCGGAATGTGCTGCAGCGGTTCCTTTGGGTGCCTGTGAAGCTGTAGATGGTCACCTTTTTGTTTCTTGTCTTGGTGTTCTTCTTATTTTCAAAGAGCTGAAACAAGCAGAAAAGCATGAAAACCGTTAAACTGCTGAGGTTTCTCATAAGGATGTGTTAATCAAGCAAGAAAGCGATTTCTTTTTTTGGCTTTTACAGGTGCTGTTGTACCTTTTCCAATAAAAGTGACTTGTGCTCATATAAAATTTTGCGATGGAATGGAAATACCTGTGGTAAAATTGATTTTTCCACAGTGGAAATCTTTTTCATGCCACTCAAAAAAGAACAATTTTGTATCAGTGCACAAAGCTAATTCTATAACTGTGACATTTGCTGTATTTATTCTGCATTCGCAAAAGTCTTATAAACCTAAAGTACTGAATGTTCTAGTGAATGATGAAGTCTGCCCTCAATGCAGAGAGTTAACTTTTCCACCTGTTTTAGTGGGAGGAAGATGGCTCTTCTCCAAGACACTTCAAACCAGCACTTCGAGCAAAATGTATTTCTGTTTTAAAACCAAGAAGTTAATCTGCAGGACTCCGCTGTACTCATTGCTCCAACATTTATTTGCCTGCAGACAGGTCTGACGCCTGGCATCCTTTCCACTCCCTTCATGAGGAACTGGAAGAAGCCCCTAGGAAAGGTGCTCTAGGATTATGTAGTGCCCAAGAGGATGTAAGCAAGGGGTTGCCAAGACAGCCCGTTAAAAAAGGTAAAGTTATTACGTGATTTGAGAAGCCTGAAACACAGAGGAACTTCCAAAAACAGGTATCATGTTTTCCATGTTCTGTACATCACTGACAGACCACAGCTTAATGGAGAGCTGCTAAGAAGATACCAGAGCAGTACTATAAATATTTTGCAGCTATTTATTACAGTTTCAGACAGAAACTGCTGCAAACACGTCTGCAACAACATCAAAGTTCACTCGGCTCTCAGAACCTTGCAAACACGACTTTAATGTCACTCATAGCACTTGCACTAACGGGATGCCTCATGAAGGCAACAGTCCTGTAATTTTCTTCCCATTTAAACCCATAGAGATTCAGATATCTGGCTTTGCTGGAGCTATTCCAGATCTCCTCTGGCAAAGCCGTGAGGGAGTCTGGCCTGGTGGAATGGTCATGGACAAGAGCCGCAGGCAGAACTCCAATTACTTGTAATTGGAAGATGCTGAAGGAACTGAGACCTTCCAGGGGATCACGTTATAAAGAGGCTGTGGAGAACCCAGATTTTCTCCCCCAGTGCCAATTTGCTGTTCTCAATGACACCTCCTGTAAAAACAGAATCAGATTTTCAGCGCAGAGCCTCGTCTCTCCCTGTTTGCTCAAATAATGTTACTGAGGTCTGTGACAGAAGCGAGCAGGATGTGAAGAGACATCCCACTTACACTGAACCCCTTTAGCTGTCTGCTTTTGTTTGCAGACAGACACAATAACCTACCTGGAGGTCCATCTCTGCCAGGCTAATTAACATCCGGGCTATGAACCTTTGCCAAAAGCCAACGGGGACAAAACTCATCTTGAAGACCCTCTGGACCGTGTTTGTGGTCTGGTGGCAGAGCCCGTGGATATCTAACGCCGGCTTGGTAGGAAGCAGATGAGGGAGGAGGTAGCTGAAACACATCAAGTTCAACAGCTCAGTTTTAGCTACAGCTTTTAACAGTGAGTACATTGTTACCAGATAATAGGGCGATTCAGGCTCCAAAGAGATTTTTAATGGCACAGCCTACTGCATATAAAAAAGCTTTTAGACTAAAGCGCTGCAGCAATACATGGAGAAATTAATTTACACTATGGAAGCAAGCAGAGGCAAAACAGACATTACATAATTCAGCCAGGGCTATTGGAAAGGGCTAAAATTGATGTAATGAGCATTTGTGTACTCACAAATTAAATGCATTAAAATATAAGAGCCATAAGAACAGCTGTGATGTCAGGACTCTTTTTTTTTTTTTTTGGTACTACTCTGCCCTGGTAGTAAGCAGGGAGTTACAGCTGTGGAACAGGAGATCAGTGTAAAAACAACCTCCAGCAGCTCAGGTTCTGTGAGCCCAGAAGGGGAGGAAAGGAGTTTCAGGCTGCAGGGACTGGGCTGCTCGGCCTCAACCCAGCCCCAGAACGAGAGCACCTCGTGGGTCAGCAAGACAGGGATTCCTGCTGCTCCATCCTGCAGCTGGTGGATCCCTGACACATCCCTGTCACACCCCTAAAGCAAGAGCTCGCTTTGCCAGGCTGTTGCCAGCAGAGGAATCACTTGTCTAGCTCAGATTCCTCTGCAATCAGATTATTAGGTACTTCGCCCAAGTGTGAAGGAGACTTGATGTTATCTGTGCCTGACCAGTCAGCAGTAACTGAGTTATGCTGCTGTAGGGGACCACAACGTTTTCAAATTATTTGCAGATCTCCCAGTAAGCCCAGAATATTCACTTGTCCTGATCTTTCGTATTTGGGAAGTTACACGTCCTGGAACACTGCAACTGTTTTGAAAACCGTGAGCTTATGGCTTTCAATACTTGCCAGTAAATCTCTTGTCAGTGATACTCTTCTGCACCAAACACATCCCAGGATGCCTGTACAATCTAAAATGTTATTTGCTTATAAGCAGACACACTGCTGTTTTATCAGTGTTGAGCCTGAGAAAATGTGTTGGCATCTGGGGCTCATTGTTGACGGGCACAATGACAGCAACAAGGCATGTGGCCAAGAGACCTGACCAAAATAACACTGGCAGGGACTAGACACAGCCAGAACTAATGCTGGGTCAGAATCCACTGCTTTAAAGCCTCTCACGTTTTCTCTCTAGCAGCTGCAGAATTCTGTAAAATCTGAAACATCAGCTCAGAAAACACAGCCACCATTAGACAACAGCTCTCTCCATATGTCACACGTGATGACATATTACATGATCAAATTATCTGTTCCATGAAACATCTTTGGAACGTAGAACTGACAAAAGTTTCAATTATAAATTGTAATAAGAATGGTCACGCTTTTAACTTTATTTTAGAGAAGCGGAACACAGTTAAGTTACATGCACCTTAGGCAGAAAAGTGGAGTGCAACAAACTAAACTAACTTCTCGCTCTATAAAAGTAGTGGATGCATCATCACACAGCCAATAAATTTCTCCCAGCACATCCAAGAAAAGGTCTAGGAGTGTAAGAAGGGCCAGTGAGGCCCTTCTGGGCCACACTATCTAGTGGATTATAACACAGATGGTGATTCGACGCTCTTGAACAACAGCCAATGCAAATTTTGAAAATATGTGAAACATGCCCCCATCCACCCTTTCAGAACAGAAACTGGCAGCTGCTTTCTCTACTGACTGCACAGAAACCCTATCTGGCAATCTAGACAATAATTGCAGCAGCACAGTAACAAATAACTGCTCTGTGTCTGGCTAGTACATTAAATTAATCCAACCTGCTATAGCTACAGCCCGTCAGTGGGAAGAATATTCTGCTAATGTGGCTTGGATCGCTCAGAAAAACATTGGGCAGGCCACGAAAAAGCAGTTTCCTTGTTCCCGAGGCACAGACAATGTAATTGCCTCGGTGAAAAATGGCAGATAGTGACAAGGAGTCCAAAAGGCATTTTGGACTGAGCAGAAACATTGCTGCTTTATCTGTGTTAAGCCTGAGAAAATTTGTTGGCATCCGGGACTGGATAAGTGACAGGCATAATGACAGCACAGAGAATGCTGCACTTGTGCTGGCATTCAGAGCTCCCGAGGGGCTCAGGGCGATGCAGCCGCGCTGTCCTGCAAGGGCAAGGAAGTGAAATGCAAATGCCACATCAAAAGTGCAACACAGCTCTGGTCTCACCGCTAGCCCAACAACAGGCTGTCGCCAAGCAGATGGGAGAGAGAAAAATCGCAGGGAACTCTGCCCAGAGGAAAAGGGACTGGGGGGCAGAGGGGAGGAGGACTCATTAACATTTAAAGAGAATGAGGTTTCTTAGACCATTTCTAGGAAAACTACTGATCAGCACCTATTGAGGTTAAAAACCAAGTAAATCACGTTGTTGCTGCAGCTACGCTTTCCTGATTTCACCAGGAATAAAATGCTGCGGCTTTCAGGACTGACACAATTATTGATTACCCGAAGTTTTCTGCCACACTGAAGTGAGGATCTTTCACTGGAAGCAGATGACTCCAGCCCATCTATATTTCAGGCCTGGCAGCCTTGGCCTCACATCCTCTCCGGGCTGCAGCTGCGCCGGCTGAGCCCTTACAGCTTCCACCTGCTCGTGGCCACATCCCCGGTGGTGTCACTGCCCCTCCGGGCTGGTGGCTGAGCCTGTCACCAGCCTCAATGCACCCAGTGGACAAAGACTGCTCTGGGAAAGCTTCCACATGGGCTGGTTTAGCCCAGAGGATGCTCAGCGCAGGAAATACAGCCCAAATGGATGGGCGCCTTCCATGACACTGCTGAATGCTCTCAGATATTTTCTCAGCACAAGGACCCTGTCAAGACAACCACTTAGAGTGGCAAAGCCTGCTAATATCCACTGACTAAATGGCCATTTTTTCTCCAGGCTGACTAAACCTCTCTGATTATCAACATACCTGTTATTGGCCACAGGCAGGGCAATCTCAAACTTAGCCAAGAACTGGAAGTACTGCTCCTCGGTCTGCTCGGTGAAACCTGTCCCAACCAGCAGCATCCTGAGGTCCTCTGCTCTGATGACTCCATTCTTAGCTACAGACTTGGAGCTCTTGATGTTGAAAATCCTCTGTAAACACTCCGAGAGCCAGACAGGGTCCAGGAAGTAGAGGTTCCTCAGGCCGTGGCTTGTGTCTGGGAAGTGCAGTAGTGTCCCTGTTTCTATGAGAAAATTAATGGCTGCAAAAAATAAAGAATTGGGGATTAGCAATAGAGCAGCATTAGGAGACCATAGTGCAGAAGAGCAAAACCATGAGGCAGTTTGTGCAGTTTTATGCATTCCAGATAGAGCCAGCATGCAGCCAAGCCAAGACAGTAACATCTATCTGAGGAGTGCTGCTATCTGACACTCCACTTGTAAAACCCACATCTCACTTCTTCACAGCCAGTATTTCTGTCCCCATGACACCTCCCCTTCACGCTCCTCCTGCCATCCTCACAGGGAAGGGCTCTCCCTGCCTCCTGCAGAGCAAGGCCTCCATAAAGATCACAAGATTACAAGATTGGGGCCCTACAGAGAAGCCAGACTTGAAACTATGGCAACCCTCACTCTACACAGACTAGAAATGCAGTTCTCTAGTTCTCTGCAGACTAGAAATGAGACACAGCTTGTCAAAAAAANTCAGACCACCTTAGAAACTTCCAGTCCTGTCCCCAAAGTCCGACTACTAATTTTGTATCTTAACAATTTCCAAAGTGACCTCTACTCTGGTGTAATTTGTCAACTGGACGTACATATTTATTTCCAAGAAATTACTGGTGTGCTCTGACCTACCAGTTTGCAAGTCTTCATAGTCCTTGATGTCATTTCCAGGTGTTTGCTCAATCATCAGCTCTATTTGTCTGTCTGTTAAATACTGCACATCATCATTTTGACTTCTTCTATGCTGTTCTGCAAGGACAGCTTCTTGAAGGCTGAGGTAACTCCTTGGTATCTGCAAGCCACATGAGAAAACCAGCAGGATCAGTATCAGCCAGCAAGGGATGAACTGGGTGCCATCTTCCTTTCACAGGGATCTTTCAGTTCTGTCTTTTCCCAAAGCCAGATTGCCACCTTAAATATTCACATGGCTGCTGCACCAACCCCTTAGTCCACCAATAACTCCTAAAGTTCACCTCCCAAGCCCCCCAGAAGCCCTGCTTTGGTAAGGATCACCAAGACAGCCCAGTTCTCACCAATCTCCCTGCAAGTTTCTGGGAGCAAATGGAGCTGCCAACATCCTTCATGTTGCAAGTGACATGAAAAATCAGCTGCCGCAGTCCCTCGAGGCCTTCCAGAGTCTTACACGAGAGCTCGCTGCAAAAGTCATGCAAGGGGGAAGGTTATCAAACCTTATCAGCACACTGGCTTCCTTTCCAGGCTCACTTTCCCTTATCACTGACTTTAAATTTCCTGTGTCAGCTGAATGGGAGGAAGGCTGTCAGGGAGTATTTTTAGAATACTTTGGAGAAAACATGGAGTTGCCTGGAAAAGATGTTTTGGCCACATCTGTATTAGCCCAACCTCTGCTCTGCCTGCTTCACTCACTGCACAGTCCCCTGTGCACTGTGATGTCTGGGGACACCTCTGGCAGCCTGACCAAAGTCATCCCCCTCTGTCCCTGCAGAGCCACACACATCCTGGAAGGGGCTGCGGGGAGGAGGAAAGCTCTGTGCCCCAGCAGCCTCTGGAGACAAGTCCAGTCCTCCCTGCCTCAGATCAAAGAGGCAGCATGATGACTACCAGACACCTTTTCCCACCCTCATTCCGGTCCTTGATCAGCTGGATCCTGCAATCTGGGAATTGATGCTTAGATCCTAAAAGCTGGCCTTCATTATCTCTTTAACAGCTAAAAACCTGCTCTCTTCAACTCCTACTAGTTTTAGTCTTTTTGTGGGCCGGATGAGAACAGTTCTATTTCACTTTCCTCAACAAAGGATCTTTCTAACTGATCCTACACATGTTCCCATGGCAGACAGAAAATCCTTCTCTAATGAAAAATGCTTTATATTAAACCTTAGCCCGCCGTGGCACTGGGAAATGTGCAACTCACTGGGATGCTGGATGACCCTGACCACTCATGGAAGCACCTGGGGTCACCCCCACAAAGATTTCACACTCCTCACACTCCTACAGCCCCAGAGCTTAATACCATGTATATTCCAGGTGGATGATGGGGTGTGGAGAGGCACAGGAGTAAGGAGGTATGAAATCAGGCTGGGAAGAAATGCAAGGGGAAAGGAAGCTGAAGAGAAATGTTCAGGATGCCTGTCAGGGTGAAAGAAAGTCCCCTTGAGAAAGAATGATCAAGATTGTGTTGTGATGCTCTGAGGTGATGGGAAAAGAGGCTTGAGGTGACACAAACACAAAAGATTTCTCCTTCTCACAGTGAGTCTTTGAGCCTCACAGTGGGTCCCTGGTGCTCCTTCTAACGGGGAAGAGCTGGCTGGCATGCCTGACACAGCCTGGGATGCCTGACAGTGCCTGCAGAGCAGTGTGTGGGAGGTCGGCTGATGCCTTTGCCAGGCAGCAGATGGGAAGTGCTGGGGACATCACAGGGCCCTTCCTCACTTGCCAGCTGCCACCTGCTCCTGCCCCAGGGCAGAGGCATTTTCATGTGGTTTGGTGCCAGGCTGCTGCATCCATGTTCAGCCCCTGGCTCACACACACGCTTCGCTCCCAGCCTGGGGAGCCTCCTCTTCCCAAGGGCATTCTCTTGGAGCAGTGTCAGACTGCATGGCCTGAGTGACACCCATCTCCCAGGCAGCCCCAGCCCTCTGCTGTGACACCTGGAGATGGATGGCACAGGTTTGGGCTGCCAGGGGCTCGGGGGACTGACCCCTCCTTGCCCAGCCGACGGCGCCACGTGAGCCGTGTTCCCACGTCAGGTACCACCCGCAGCCTCCCCTCAGCAAAGCCCCTGGCACCCACCCTGTGACAGTCACGCTCTCACAGCACTGATCAGTCAATCTGCACCTTCTCCCCTTGTGACTAATGTGTCACCATTAAACAGTGAGAAACCTGAGTGAAGGGGGAGCAGTAAACAGGCTGGTCAAGGTCATGACTTTGGAGCTTCCAGCTCTCAGACTCATCAGCCCCCCTTGAGCAACACTGACCTTCTCTCTCATTATAATACATTATCTCAGTCAAAAATAGATGAAATGCAATGCTGACGAGTCTCTAAATTGGCTCCGTTGCCAAGGAGATCAAGTATCTCAAAATTGTTGAAAGTGTCATAAAATAAAGAGTGAGTGACTGAACTTCACAAAGGCACAAGTACTTACTGCAGGTGCTTGAAGGTGATATCTGGGAAGCCAGTTGCTCTGGATCCAGAGGGAGACCGACACAGAGCCAGGACATATGCCCTCAGGGTTGCTATCCTCTCCACACGGAACTTCGTTTCAATCAGATCAAGGTGTGTTCCCACCACCAGCACCACTGAGTTTGGAGCCTTGGCCTGCAAGAGAAAACACTGACAGTGACCTTATCCAGATTACATCGGTGAGGACAGGTGAAAAGAGTAATATTTAAGAGGAAGGAGTCACACATATTAATAAAATGGAATTTATATATGTATTTATAAAATGAAGACAACCTGTCGTGGCAGCTTGACAACAGCTACAAGTGATGTGGTTATTACAGAAGTTCTGCAGAACATGGCATAATCATCTGCTGGTACTGCAGAGCAGGAAACTGCCCACTTTGGGTTTTCACATCAGGGTTTAACATGAAGGGAGTTACTGTGAGTTAGTGAAATAAAGGGAAGCATGTCTGCCCAGACAAAGTTAACTTAACCTGCAGCCAGAAGATGTGACATCCTGAAAAAGGCTAGTTACAGTCTGGAATTGATACCTGGGCAAGTCACACAGACTTTTTCACAGGACCAGTATTTTTCATAGGACCAGACCAGTAATTTCATGGAGAGATGAGATAAACTTCTAGGAGTCTCAATCTACTTAATCCTGAATCAGAGTAAAGGAATGGATTAGGTGACCTCGTGGTTTCTTCCAACCCTTCCCTAACTGTATTACAATGCTGGAATGTATCCAAATCTCAGGGAAAATGCTGCCAAATACAATGGTATTGCACAGGCTTAAGCAGGGATCACTTGCCCATCCAAATGACTTTGACCAAGGAAGAATATTCAGAGGCAGAAGGATTTCCTTCTTTGCAGGCAATCCACTTCCCTCCTTTGATGCCCACTGAAATGTCCCAGCCTGAGTGACACCAGACAACCCCAGGAGTGGTGGCTGCACCAAGCCACACCAAAGGGCCCCTGGCCCAGTCTGCTGCTGCCTGGAGGCTCATGGAGAGCACAGGGTAGGATGGAGAGATGCTCCCCAGTGTGTCCCCCCAGTACCCAGCAGCCTGCAGCTCACTGACTTCCTCAGCACGAGGGGTATCTCAGAATTAAGTTTGATGGGAGTTTGTCTTTCCAATTCTGGTACCCCCAGCCCACTGTATTTCCAGTAAATTCACAGCTTAGCCATTCAGTGAGTTTAAGATACTTCCCACTGTTTGGTTCAAAGCTACAATTTCACTTGTTCTCTCCCAATTCTGTTGTAAAGGATCATGAACAAAGACTCTCTTGTGGCTTTCTCCTTTCCCCATCACATCTACATACAGCCCTCTTCATTTTCCCCTTCTTTTAACCATCGTGATCATATTTTTCTGCATTTTTCCTGATGTTACTATTGCTTGCTAGGATGTATTAAGGACACATCATATATTTTTGAAATATAATAATTTTCCTTTCAGCTTTGTTGCCTAGTTTGGGTTTTTGATTGCTGCAGACCATAAATATTTCAATTACAAGATGTTTGTTTTTCGAAAGGCACCCATTTTTGTGCATTTAATGTTAAAACAATTATCAGAAAATAAAGAGTTACAAACAACTATGAACATGGTGTTACAAAAAGCAATCCACAGCAATGAATTCACTGCAGCTCCGAGTCTAAATGAGAGCTGTTTTGGAAATACACTCTAGCTTACCTGAATCTAAAGTGTTAAAAATATAACCTCAAGACTAATGTGTGTCTAACCCACACAAGAAAGAAAATGCTTCAAACCCCCCTTGGAGCACAGTGTGGTCAAACACTAATTCCAAAATAAGTATGTTCAGCCTTACTTAGCAAGGGTTTATAAATCAGCTTTTGTTTCGTTCTCTGCTGTGTGTGAGGGAGAACAAAGCAAATGATAAATTTAAACCATTAAATATAGCGATACGCCTACAGCGTAATGGAAAATGAATTCCAAATGCTGTGCAAAATTCATAGCTTGGGGAGCTTTTAAAAGCAGAGCAAAAAGAATCTGCAATATCACATATCTGCTTGCTGAGCTGCTACTTGATAAATAGATATCCCAGAGCCCACCAGTGACTTCTTACCTCAATGTTCAGCAACCAGAACTGTAAGTTTGCCACAGCTTCTTCCCCCAGTGCCAAGTTCCAGACCACTATGTACAATGCTTTGTCTGTGAAGAAACACTGATTGACTGTAGACATGCTCGCTGGGCCTCCGATATCCCAGACATTGAACTCCACTGAATCAACCTACTTAGACAAAGAGAAGTGTTCAAATCAAACCGTGGCAGTAAATCACTGGGAGATAATAGCTGAAGTATAAACCTACGCCTGCATAATGTATGACACAAGAAGGGGTTCAATGTCCTAATTGTGCCTCCAGGAAAGATAAATCAACAAGCAATTGTTAAGCATGGCTACCACTTCCCCACAGGAAATCAAGACTAATTACTTGCTGCTAAAACGATAGAGGTGCCCTTGATGCTGGTAAAACTCCAGTTAATGCTGTGGATTCTCCAGTACAAACAAGGGTCTCATTCTGAGCCCTGCATTTCACTGCATCTGTAATAGAAACTGCTTCATCCTTGCCTGTGCCATGCTTGACAAGACCATTGAAGCTGCTTATCTGCCACTGCTATGGGGAACAGGAAACCCCTGCTGAAATCACTTCCACTGAGCTCACACTGAGCTGAGCCAAGCAGAAGGGAGATGCTCAGGAGATGGGAAGCTTCTCAGGCCTTCCATAAACACCTCCTACACGCTGCTCCCAGGCTTCTGACGTCTGTGCCACGCCAGAGATGGGCCAGAATCACAGTGGCTGTGAGCCAGACTCACTGATTTCTGGGGGAATGCTTAAATGGAGGCCTCTCCAGCTCTGGCTCTCTTCCCAGTGTCCCTGCATCCATTCCTCTGTGTAGTCCCATGACAGCACAAAGAGGGAGCCTGGCTCTGCTTCAATGGCATTCAGGCTCCCAGTTGCAGCAGGAAGTACCTGCGTACCTGAGAAGCCCTGTCCCTAAATCAATCAGCCCTGGAGAGTCAAAACCCCTGAGACTGAACACAGAACCAAACCTTCCTCCAGCCACCATCCTCAGAACATCACATAACACCCAGTGGGCTCTGTTTAGGGGACTGATCCCATGTGGAAGTTACCCTGTGAGTTCACCCAGGAGCTCAGCAGGGCTCTGATTCTGTGCAATCCGTGTGAAGTCTCCCAAAAACAGCTGGAAGAACTTCCATATTGTTGAAACCAAGCCCTAACCAGCACAAGGACTGCTTTGTTCATCCAAAAGACCTTCAGCTGTGAGTGTGTGTGTGGACAGACAGAGATAGGGACAAAAGCCCGTTCAGTGTCTTGATCCCACTCCAGGTCTCTGGTGCTGTCTACACTTTTATTTTATTCAATTGCTCTTCAAAACAAAATGCACAAATCCCTTCTCCCACCAGTCTACCCAAAGCCAGCCTGTGTTGCTCTTTTCTTTCTGTCTCTGGCCTGGCACTCTTTGCTGTGGAACAGCTGAACTCAGCAGGCTCCTTCCCCCTTTCCAAAACAATCTGGTGGTCATGGCTCACATCTGTGAAGGTGGAATGATGTGTTTGCACCCCCTCAGTTCTGACAAGACCTTAGGACCCATTCTGCATCCTCTACTCCCTGGGCTACGCTGCAGGCAGTGGACAGGGCCACCTAAAAATGCTTGGATTAAATCAGCACTCTCCAAATGAGTTCAGTATGACACACTCCACGAATGAGCCATCTGAGATTTGGGTGTTTAAGATATGCCTTAGACATCCCTGGATCACACCTGCCACCCACATTCCCTACCTAGGACAGCTCTGATATCAAGGAAGTCCAGCTTTAGGTGCTGACGTCCCAAATGAAAGGCCAATCTGCTGCAGAGAAGCTGATTTAAAGAACCCTCTCAAAATTAGTGTCCACTCGAGGTGGGAGAGCCAGAACCTCAGCCTAGCCAACTCTCTTTAGTTAGTCAGGAAAACAGAACTGCCCAATAAGTACCAACTGGAAATGAAACAGAATTGCAATGGGTCTAAAACCACGCCACTTGCAAGGCAATGGAAACTGCTGCTTGAAAAAGGACAATTTCAGCCCAAATGGACCCTGCAGGGCTCCCACACCCTGCTGGGCCTGAAGATCTCCGACTGCTTTTCACCTTGGCCTTGTGCCCCACGGGCTTGGGGAGCTCCCACTTCGTGGTGCGGATGGTGGCATCGCTGTGCATCATCTGGGGCACCTTCCCTGTCTGCAGGATCTCCACCAGAGTGGACTTGCCCTGCCGGGGAGGGCCCACCACGATCATCTTCATCAGCTTGCACTTCTCTGCCCGCCGCAGCTGCGCTCGTAAATACGCCAGCACCGTCTTGGGGCCTGCGCGGGAGAGAAGGGGCTGGGGACTGCAGGCACAGCACTCCCAGGGACACACACACACACCACCCGGTGCTGCACACACACCACCTCAACTCCTGCTGCCCCTGCAGTCTCGCTATGGGCTCAGAACAAACAAAGAAACCTCCAGCAGACAAACCTGAGACAGAGACCCCAGGCAAAGGTCACTGCTCGGGGGGCTCTGCAGTGGAGCGCTGTAAGGAGAAACAAATGCTGGGGCTCCTGTGCTTCAGGAGCTGAAAGGAAATGTAAAAATACTAATTTAGTGTTGGAAAATACTCAGTTTTTCCCTCTACTTTTATGTTTCCAGTTAAAGTTAGATTGAGGCTTCAACAATATACTGCTGGAGCAGGAATAATGCCTAATAACTTTGTTCCCACAGGATTTTCTGATTAAAATGCACCAAAAAAA
Organism: Hylia prasina; assembly: GCA_013397195.1. Lineage (NCBI taxonomy): Eukaryota > Metazoa > Chordata > Aves > Passeriformes > Sylviidae > Hylia > Hylia prasina. Next base: position 269,966 of record VYXD01005461.1, read on the forward strand.
AAAAAAAGAGAAGACAGCATTGTAATAGATCCAAAAACCTAGCAGCTTACAATAAAGTCACTTCAATGGGACTGTGACTGACGATCCTAAACACTTCAGTCTTTAGAGAGACCATCTAAATATCCTAAAATATCCACATTCAGGAAGCGAGCCACAGAATTTATGCATACTGCAAATGAAACACTGCATTTGTAAGTCATCATTTTAAATCGTGATCTGTCTAAAATTGATCATTACATCCAGAGCTGAGCACTGATTATCAAATTTGTAAATACGAGTAGGAGGTTTCCCTGTGCAATTCCACTTAACCCCAATGAGGGCTCAGGCATTCACTGTCTGCTCCTGCTCTTGACCATTAAAAGGAAGAGATTTTATTGCATGTTCAGTCAATTTAATAAAGAATACACAGCATCAGCCTTACCCTCTTTTCTGATCTCTGCAGGAACGTTACTGATATTTAGTTCCTCGATATCCAGCTGCCAGAGATTAGCCAGCTGTCCAAGTTCTGGAGGAAGCTCTCGGATACCAGGGTTACTGTACAAAAACAAATAAATCTACCAACAACCAGGCTTTGTGTGTAAGTAGCTGCTCTCACGGACTCTCAGATTACGCTATTCTATCCTTGCAGAAATCTTCCATTAACATTTTAATAAGACTACTCAGCACTTTAATAGCAATTTCCATCTTAAAAGTGATGTATAACCTCAATTTATCCTCTGAGGCAGACAAATGTAATCATCCTTGCTGGATAGTTGAAGAAATAAAGGCAAAAATGATGAGTTATTGAATGTAACACTACAGAAACTGACAGCAAAAAGCCAGAATGAACTAGAGGCACATTAGATTCCCAGGCCTGTGTTCAAAGCATTAGATCATCTTCCCTAATTCAAAAGACCAGCCTCCTCCTTATCTAAAGCAAACCATGGGCACAGTTCTAACAAGGGCCTGACTATTTCCAGCTTTCTGACTTCAAAAGCACTGGACATCTGGGGTGGGGCTCCACAGAAGACTGGTCACTAAAACAACATGGAAATAACACTGCAAAGCTTTTCCAGGACATGGACTTACTTTCCTAAATAAAGCTCTGTTAAACCTTTCAGGAGGCAAACGGACTGCGGGACAGAGTCCAGCTGATTGTCGTTCAGATAAAGAACCTCCAGAGAATCGCTCAGAAATGCTGGAAACTCCAAAAAAGGACCTGGAACGAGACAGGAAACAAATTGCACCTTTAAAAAAAGAAACAACAAAACAGGCATCAAGGCTCTGAACCAAGAGCTTCACCTGAACTTTGCAGGCAGGACATGAGGTCATGTCCATTGGGAGGGGCCACCACCAAGCAAGAGCAGAAAAGCAAATGGCCCTCAGTGAGAATCAAACATCAATGTTCACATCTCAATGTCCTGAAGTCACAGTGTTGGATGGTGACGGTGTCCAGGACTTATGAGGTGCTAAGAGAGGAACTCCAAGCCTGCCAAAACAGCTCAGGGGATGAGTGGCACCTTATTTCCTGCTGTTGAATACATGGTAATATCCTGTGAACTGCCCCTACTGCAGCCTAACAGCTGGCACTGAGAGCATCCCATGGGCACAACTGGTTCTTAACATGGCACTGACAGGGCACACCCAGGGCACAGCTGGTTCTCAGCCTGGTTTTTCCATATTACCTGAGAAAAGCCAGAAGCCAGTCAGAATTTATGTTCAGGCTCCCACTGCACCCCGCAGTAATTTATGGTGGATCAAAGTCAATAACAACAGAGAAGAAAACCCAAACTGCAGCTGACTGACCTATGCTGTCTCTAAAACAGGCTGGTGTTTGCTTCTCTGTTCTGTTTTAGACAGAAGGACTCAGGGAACTTCCTCCACACCTGAGGAGCATCTTGAGTATTTTGGGAGCAATCCAAGCAGTAAGAGCATCAACTGCATGGCTGAGTTGCTGCTGCTGGAAAGGTTCAAACAAAGGGAAGCTCTGTAAGTGCCAAAGAGCATCATTTTCACTCCAGAAATGGCTCCTGAGATAGCAGCACAAAAACCTGCCATGGATTGTGTTGCTGTACTAAGGGTGTCACATTTATCTACCAAAGAGCATCCTTAAACGAAGGGAAACCAGGCAGGTTTGGAGTCTGATTAGGAAAGAACAACCAGCACCATCTGCTGCCTCCATGATCAATCAAAGCAACTCCCTGAGATGCAAGACTCTCCCTTCCTGAGGGATGGGGCAGTTCCACTTCCACCAAGATCTTCTTCCTTTGCAGCGAATACATGAGGAACTGTAATTAGACTCAGCCAAAAACAGGGGGGGAAAAAAATGGAAGAGGTTTGCTCATGAGAAAACTCCCCAGTTCTAATACTAACAGTATTTCCAGCCTGAGCTGTGATCAGAAAAGGAGCAAGATAGAGTCCCACTGTCTGCAGGAGTGTTTCATATACATGACAGGACAGTCTGGTGTGGGCAGTGTCACAGTCCGCCTTTGAGCTTTCAAATTAAAAAATCATCTTTGGGATTATTTTAGGAGAACAGCAGGCTTATTCATGGATGCAATTCACTTCCTTTTTGGCTCATCACTGGACTTAAACTTTGCATTGTTGCTCTTCAGTAGGTACCTAGGCACAGACAGATTTAGCCCCTCTTGGACACGTAGGAGCAAACTCCTAAAATAGCAGCAATACTCTGAATTCACCAGAGTCCCAGGTGGAAAGGAGTGTACTATATTGGAAGCAAGCTCGAGGTGTTTATGAATTGTAATTATTTATTCATGAGTTATTTATGATTTCTCTGGCTTCAGCTCAAATTTTCTCTTAAAGAACTGTAGAAAAATTAAAACAAATCCCATCTTGAAAATGTATTTTTGGATGAATAAACGCTACCAACACCACATATGCGTGTGCAAGAAGTTATTCTGAGACTTATCAATCAAGTATAGTGAGCATCCATGAATTATTCTCTTTAAATAATCTAGACTTAAGTAAACAGCTTTGTTGGTAAATCATGTGAAAACCTGTCCACCCCCACCTCACCAGGAGACTTCTGTGAGCAGCTGATGTACTCCAGCTTCTGTTTTCTCTTGATGTTTAAATTCTTGGCCACATTCTCTCGTCTCACCAAGCTATACTTGGCAGAGGAACAGAGAGGAAAGGATGAGCTGGCTTTGCTCTGTCTCTGTGGCTGCTCACCCGTGGCACCAGCCAGGTGGGCTCTGTGCCCCCCTGCTACCTGAGGCCACCTGAGGCAGCTCCAGGTTGCACCAGGGTGTAAAGTGCCACAAATGCTGTTCAACAAAGGCTGTTCAAATGCTACTGATGCACAGCTCACCCTCTCCTGCTTTCTGCAGGGGGTTATGCTGGGTTTGCAGCATGTAGAGATTTCCATCAGGACAGCAATTCCCTTTTAGAGCTGGTTTTAGCTGCCTTTGCCTGCTGCTCCTGCCCTTCTCTCCCCCTTGGGAAATGCTGCTGTTGCACTCCACAGCGAAGCTCTGAGGATATGTCAGACTCCACAGATTCATAAGGTTCAGACTCCTTTTCCAGCTGCTCCATATTCCAGCAATGCCACAGCATTTCTATTTCCATTTCCTGCTTGTGAAGCAGCACAAACCCAACCTCTTCTCCCCTTGGGGGGCACACACACCTTGCTCAGCACAGCAGCCACGGACAGGAAAACCAGGCAGGATCAGCCTTGCCCAGTGGTCCTGGGAGAGCCTCTGCCTCTCAGAGGAGCCAGCTGGAGGGTGAGGATCTCCAGCCCTAACCTACAGCTATGGCTGTACATGGTACATTTACCAGTTTCACCTCAGGCACAGTTTTCAGGGGAACTGAGGGAAGGATTTGCTGCAGGAGGGCCTCTTCCTCCCACAAGCAGTCGAGGGCTGCTCGGATGTGCGTCAGGACGACGCCGGCTCTGATCCCACTCTCTGACTGGCAGGGAATGTTTTGAGCCAGGCATTCTGCAGGCAGCCAGAATGAGAAAAGTCCCCAAGTGCTTTAAAATAAAACAACAAACAAAAGAAATGCAGATGAATCCCACAGAGAGCAGGAAGCAATGCAGTATCTTCAGATATCCCTTTGTTCTCTCTGGGATTTCAAGCGTTCTGCCCCAAACTGAGGGTGCAAATCACAGGCAGGGGAAAATGTGTCATTTACAAAATCAGCAATAGAAACAATCCTAAGAGCCACAGGGATAATTATGGGTTAATTTTCCTTCAACATACCACTTAGTACTTTGGCTAAAAGGCATAACCTTCATGAAGGAGCAAAAGAAACAGGTTTCACACCATCTTTCTGTATTGGTGGCACCAACCAGCTGCATCATTTCTTTAGAAACATTTTACCTGAACGTATTTCCTCTTAATGAAATGCAGTTGAACTTCAAACTGCAGAGGAATTTAATCTGCTTCCCCTCCAGCCAAATTACAGATTCCTGCTGCTTCCCAGCTCACCTGGCATTGCCAGCACTCACTGTGTGCATTACCTGCCTCGGGGCCACCACGCACCCTGTTCTTCATGGTGAAAAAGGGGATCCTCTTAGTTTTAAATCCCTCATCGCTCCTGTGGGCCAAACAAAACAGGGAATCATGAGGAAAAGATCTTGGAAATGTGCTGAGCTACACAGGGAAGAGCTTGACCCTGCTCACAGCTCCCACAGGATCCCACCTGCTCTGGAGAGATGGGATTGAAACCCGCTGTGCAATCAGACTCCAACACTTGTGCAGCCCAGTGGTTTTCTCCTGGCAAATCAACAGAGCTCCTCAAGGCAGTGGTCCCAGCTCCCAGGGCAGGAGCACTTGACCCCCAGCTTTATGGGTGTCAGGGTTAAGTGGTTGTCAAACAGCAAATTGAAGGAGTTTCACCAGAAGTGCTGCAGAACCCACCTGCTGCCACTGCCCCCCCGCCCCAGGGAGTCTTGGACAAGATGACCCACCAGCATGACTCTGGAAATGCACTGGGACATTCAAAAAATGGTAATTTGTCTTTTGCAACTGACAGAAACTCCTAAGGACTCCAAAAACTGTGTTGGACAGGCACCCAAATGAGAAGATATCAGCATGACACAATTCAGTGCAATTTTGGAGATGATAAAGGACCTTTAATTCTCTATGTTAAACATCCCTATTGGAATTTCTAAACAGAAGAAAGTCACTCTTTTATTGGATGACCTTATTAACATCAGTCTTAGAATCACAGAATCCTTTAGGTTGGAAATCTTCTCTATGAACTTGCAGCTGGTTATACTTCCATTTAAAAAACAAACTTTTCATTTTTTCCAAAACAATACTCCCACTCTAACTAATAACTGCAGTCCAGCCAGATGGTTTATGGTTAAGATATACTTCCCACAAACTTGTATTTGTAGTGATGAACCACACACTGGGCTGAAGAAATTCCTACATGCTCAGAAATTAAACCGACATTATCAATAATCTATCCACTTAATAAATGATACAGTGCGCTAAATGCCCAAAGAATCAGCAAAAGATAATTCATCACTGTCACAGACACACAATATACTTGGGGGCATGGTATGTGGGTATCAATGCCTTCTATGCAGGTGATTAATTCTCTCCTGACACTCTTTGTGTTACACGAGGGATTGGGTTTGCTGTTATTTCTTCAGCTTTTGTTTTCTTAGCCAAAACTTGAAAGAAACACTTACTTCCCAAGCTGGTTTTTCGAAAGATCCAACGACTTAAGTTGTTTGCAATTCCACTTATCCTGTGAAGGCAACGTAACTAACTGATTTCCCAGCAGCTTCAGGGACACCAAAGCCTAGGAGAGGAATAGCCTGGAGTTAGAGAGCACCAAACACACAGAAAGAGCTTTTCAAGCGTGGCTATTAAATAACAGAAACACGAAGAAAGTACATCTTATTCATCAGAACATCCTGTCCGTGCTGCCCAGCATGCAAACATTTCCTCCCTGTCCCCAGCAAGTTCTGCACGGAGCAGCACCGCTCACTCCAGGGAGATTATTGCTCCCCTTGCTGACAGATGCACTTGGAAACAGCCCATGCAAGAAGACATCTTACTTTTTAGTGAGGAAGCCTTTCCAAATGGAAAAGAACAGTCTGATTTACCAACACAGGATGCCACGTATGGATTACATACGTATGTAATAAATGTGTGTGTCTGCACAAGCTGGGGTCAGAGTGGGCTTACACCTGCAGTACACGCACAAAATCAAGGTGCAAAACATGAACCACTTCACACAAGGAAAAGTTTTGATGGCTTTTTTTATGACATCTCTATTAAAATGGACAGGATTTATATTCACTTTCCAAGATTTATACAAGTTATACATCTCCTTTTTTTTTTTTCCCTCCCAGCAGAGACATGCATTTTAAAAACAAGCGAAGCTTGTTGATACCATACAGTTAACACCACACAGATAGGACTCAGTGGGAAATACCAAGTTAAACATAAGATCTCCTTTGAATTTAACTGAAATATATTAAAAAAAATGCAGTTCCCATTCAGATTTGTAAAGTTTATACTCTTCCATCTGCCCTTAATAATGTTGAGGCTTAAACGATCATTTTCATTTGGCTGAAAATCCAATTTTCCACTGAAAAACAGAATTGCCTGTAGAGTTTCCAACTAGGTTTATCCAGCAAGACCCCCCCCATGAAAAACTGAGATAAAGCAGAATGTCAGCTGAATTATCTCCTGCCAGAAGGACAGCAATATTAATGAATTATACCGCATGGAAATCATGTTTTACCAGCAGAGACTTCAGCATCAAGTGTGTTAAATGTTTTATGCGCTCCACGTTAATATAAAAGGTTTTATGCCCCTTTTCATCGAGCAGGATTAACAGTGTCTCACGAAGCCAGTCTGTTGGCCTCCCTCCACTTTTTTTAGATTGGAAAAATATGAGTTGTCCATGTGACATAAGCGATGGACAACCAGCAGTGGCTGGAATGGGAATTATTGTGCAAAATGCTCCCTCTAGTGACGGAGAGGGGCAGAATTGGCCTTTGGTGGCATTTGGGGAAGGTAGAATACAAAACTGCAGACAGAAAGGAAAGGGAAAACTGAAAAACTGAGAACTGAATCCTGAATGGCAATGCTTTTTCCATCACTCGTGTTCCCCTGGAAGGAGGGCCCAGCCTGCCCTTGGCTTCTGGTGTGGGGCTCTCTCCAAGTGTCAGCTGGGGCTGTGCAAGGACAATGCCTCAGACTTCTCCCCAGAACACCCCTGGGCAGGGGCAGGAGGAGAGGGAGGCTGCACACCCCAGAATTAGCACAAACTGTGTTTGAGGGGTCTAACTGGGGTGTTCTTTTTCAGCCACTGTGTCAGTGTCCCCCCAGACACTGACCAAGGCCACTCTCCAGGGAGCTGAGAGCCTGGGGAGCTTCTCTCTAGTGGTTCTGTGCTTAGGGGCAAAATCACTGACTGTCCTCTGGCTGTGGTTCTTCATGACTGAAACTCTGGAGATCTCTAGTCATTTTAAACTGCCTCTTCTCTCTAATTTCTCCATTTTTATTGCCTTTCAGTGTGAGAATGGGAGTCTCCAGAAGGGACACAAAGGCAGTGGCAGACAAACTTCCTTCAAAGCTGCTGCCACAGCATGCAAAAAGGGTGTGAGATGACACCTGAGAGAGGGGACTGCAGCACCCAGATTAAGGTGCCTCAGTCAAGTCATGGTGTGGAAAAGCTGACCAGAGTCTAACTTGAATTATTCCACCCAGAGAGGGCCAGTGTCTTCAGGAGGAGCAAACTAGGGAGAAGCAAACTGGTCTAGAGAACTAAGACAAGGCTTGGTTGGTTCCTTTAGAGGGCAAGAGCCAGGAAAGCTGAGGAGGTTTTTGTTTCTCTTAACACCACATTTCTGGAGTACACATGGTATTAAGGACTGAGCTGGTCCCAGTCTTGAGATTGCTCTGCAAACCATGCAAAGGTCAGAGTTAACACTGCAGCTACAGTGACAATTGACTGTCCCCTGACATGTGCTTTCAAGACACAGGCCTCCTCTGCTGCCTGCTTCTCCCAGGGAGAAGACAGTTCACTGCTGTTCCTACATAAAAATAATACATTATCTGTAGGAACACTTCACTTCCCATTTCTCCCTTCCCACACCTGCTTCTGGAGAGGGCTGGAGCATGAGCACAGCCCTGTTCACCCACACAAAACTCTACAATCAAGGAGTAGCCCAAGCCAGGGCTCCTCCAGGCATGGGATTTCACCTTCTATTTGCTCATCACACTTTGGCCCTCAGAAAATACTTGATATTTCTTTCTTTTATGAATAAAGTGCTGAAGAGATATGGATAAGAACTGACACTATTTAGGGCAGCCAAGGCTCACTAACTTTAAAAGCATCAGCAAAGATTGCACTGAGGTCTCCCCTGTACTGGTGCATTTGCACCCCTCAGCACACTCTGAGCAGCAGCACCCAAGAATTGTGTCCTGGAAGGACCATCTAGTGTTTAATATCTGCCATGTGGCTCCCACCCCCTGGGATGGTTCTCAATGCATTCAGAAGAACCAAGTTTTGGAGACAATAGTCCATAGGATTGGTTCTGTTTCAGGAGAAATGCCAACTGGAAACAAACGGCCACTGGAGAGCAAAGCCAAATGTGCAGGGATCACTGGAAACAACGGAGGGAATTCACCCTCTTGTTCCAGCAGGAGTAAAAGGCACCTTTGCAGCAGATCCTGAGATCAGGACTGGACATGGATATGAACCATCACTTCTGCATCCTTCCCAGAGAGGCCAGCAGGGAAAGACACGGAGCTCCTGCACCTCTGTTTCTCTCTCCACTCTGAGTTTCACAATCTTGCAGGGAAGCTTGGAGGAAACCCCAAGTTCTGCTCAGTTTCACATCAATACCACATGAGAGCAGAAATCTGAAGAATTTTGACATGAACCCATGGATCTGTAGTCTCTACAGGAAAGAATTACTCAATCTACAACCTTTAAGATTACAGAGGTCCCAAGAAGCACTGTTTAGGGCATTCAAACATGCTATTTTCAGCACAGAAAGACTAACTCCTAATTACACAGCACTTTTTTCAAGAAAGAGCACAACTATCTGTGAGTGTACTTGAGCACATCAATATTTCAATAGCTGGAGCTTGGAGCTACAATGCAGGGCTTGTGTTCCAAACTGTGCTCCCAAATTCTGCAAACCACAGACATCCAGAGAGCTCTCAGAAGACTTGTGTCAGAAACTAGATCTATCTCACTGGATGAGGGCCTGAATGTGGTGATTCAGGGGTGACAGCCTGCTCAGGGGCTCTGTGCAATTGCACCAGTTCAAACCAGCACGTGGGCTCCTACCTACACCAGGCAGCCAGTCTGAGGTCTGAGTCAGTATTAAGAAAAATAATGTGAGAACTATGAAGAAATAGCACTTACTTCAAGCTGGAAGAGTCCTGATGGAACTTCTTTCAGCAAATTCTCAGAAAAATCCACTTCTCTCAGGTGATTTTTCCAGAACACAGTCAATGCATCAGGTAGGAATTCCAGTGCGTTTCTAGATGCTTTACAACATTTCTGGAAAACATAAAAAGCCCCACACTTACAAAGCAGTAATCACCTCTTTAAACAGTGTGGTAGATCAGCTGTCACAAGTCAAAAGCTTTAATAAATTAATTCTAGGTGGTCTCCTTAGGTATCTTGATCTAGATAAATTATTGGGCATGCAGGCACACAGGGTTTGCTAAGGAGATGGACTCAACTGCTGGTCAAATTTCTTGGAGGGCAAAAAGTATTCCAAAAATTATTTTGAAAATTACCCACCCCCATTTGCTTTCCAGTAAACAAACATTTCCCCAAAGGATACTGTTCCCCTGCTGTCCCTGTAAAAATGAGGAATAAAGTCACAGTGATGGGTGTGGACACAGATGTCCTAGTTTGCCATGGGTTGGGCCAAAGTTACCTCTGGTGAAAGCTGGGTGTTCTGTAAAATGACCCTAACAATACTTCTGCTCAGAGGAACTACAGAGATAATTAATACATCCATGTAGGACATTTCTACAACTTTTCCACCAATGCCATCAACATGGTGAGAACAGGGTGGAACCTCAGAAAGACTGGATCTGAAACCCATAAAGCAAATTTGGCAGGGGCACTCCTACAGAACAGCCCTTTAAGCATCTGACAGCTTTTTAAGCATCACAGTCAATTTTTTTTTTTTTTGCATTGTTTCAACAGCTTTTTCAGCCTCTGTGTCAGAGCAGTTCAACTTACCAGGGGGCAGGCCCAGGGATCTGGAAACACTTTCAGCTGATTTCTGGAAACATTCAGTGTGTTTAGGGACTTGAAGCAGTACAGAAAAACCGTTGGAAGTTCCACCAACCTGTTGTCAGAGATGTCTAATTCCTGCAGCTTCCTTAAACCAATCCAATTAGTTGCTGGAAAACATGAAACATTGTGGCCTTGGTATAAGCATGAGAGCTTTTAAGCCATTTAAGCCATTATTTTAACATTTTTGGGTTCTTCCCTACAGCTCAGCCTTCAAACGCAAGCCAAACACTGGACTGTACGTACTGTTTTCCTCGTCAAATAACTTCTCCATATAGTTTTTGGAAGCGATGAGTTTTTTAAGGTTTTTAAGATGTAGGAATCCAGTAGGGAGAGTGGAGAGCCTGTTGCTGGATACGTCAACCTCAAGTAACCTGTGAGTACAGAACAATCTCAGTCAGGCATCAGTGAAACAGCAGCAAAGCCTCCTGTTGCCATAGACATCTGTTTTACCAGGACACCCTCAGTTCTGAATGAAAGCAGCTGAAATGCGCCTCACAAGGCAAAGCATAAAACCCTAATTAGAAAATTAACTCTTCCAGGGAGCAGAGAGAGGTGGTCTGGATAGACAGCAGATTAAATCATTGGTATCAGCCAGTAAATGTCACTCTGAGCCAGCTTAGAGGAGCTCACCAGAGCTGGAGAAAAGCAGAGGCAACATGAGACAACACAGGAATAAAAGTCCCCACAACTGTCCTGACAACACTGAGAATGCAGAGGGGCAAATCCTAAGTTAAACCTTGGAGCAGACAGAAAACAGACCAAGAAGCTCCTGCAATGTGCTCTCCCCTTACCCAGACTCCCTCAAGCCCAGCGTGAGGCTGCTCTCCCTGCAGGCTCAGCTTTGTGTGGAGCACACACCTTGTGCAGATGATCTCATCAGAGGACTGCACAGTGGGTAACTCTGTCAGTTGATTGTCAGCCAGGCTGAGCTTCCGCAGGTTTATCAGCCCCCACGGGATCACGGATGGGAGGGACATCAGGCAGTTGGCAGAGAGATCAAGCTCAGTTATCTGACAGGAGATATCGATCAGCCAGTCCAGATCCACCCAGGGCAGTTTGAGGTTTGACCAGTTCACACACAAAGCCTGCATGTGTCAAAGAGAGAAGAGAAAACCACATGAGTGAAATCCCAGTTGGTCTCAGCCTGTGCTACACCACTGGGAATCTGGCAGAGCAGAGCACAGGCCATAAACATTTTGCTCACTTTCCCATTTTGTTCACTTTCCCATTCTACTCACTTTCCAATCGGCTTCTAGGAATTAAACTGACTCAGAGATGAAATCATGGCTGGATTATCAGCAGCCCCTGCCATATCTGCTCCATGATTTCACTCCAAAGACCATGAGCAAGCTCAAGCAGGGGACCTGGACTTCTGCACCAGCTAAACTATTTGGGGTCCAGCTTGGACAGAAGAAAGTGTGAACACATAGTGGTCATCAATGCAAGGAAACAACCCAAGGCTTCATTTTCAAGATCACCTCATTGCATTCCAATCCTTGTCCCGAAATGCACATTTTAAAAATTATATTCCCAAAACGTTTTCATGAACTTGTTTTTGACAGAACTCATCCCAAAACCAGCCTCAATGCAAAGACTGTTGATTCTCCACCAGGAGGCAGCAAGAACCCGACAGCAAATTTAATTTGCTTTCCAGTGCCCAGTATTTAGCTCTTTGGAATTTTAACCTCAAATTTAGAATTAAAAGGAATGTATTTAGGGAAAGGAGAAAAAGAAAAGGGAAACAAAGGCCTGTCTCAAATCAGACAGTTCAAATGTTTAGGAGAATGGAACAAAGGGTAAGTACAAACAGATGCACTTTTTAGATATTGACAGTAGTTGTACTTCGTGTAGACACTGTGCTTTTCAAACCTTCACTCGTGATGCCTCAGGACAGCCCTGCAAATATGACTGGAAATATTATGCCCATTGTGCCACTGGGGAAACCAAGGCAGAGAGCTCCAGCTGTTTATTTAAAGCTACATCCACTGCCATGCCACAAGGCACCTCTCTAAAACACAGCAAGCCAGCAGCAACAAGAAATCAAATTAGGCAGAGTACTGCAAAGTGCACAGCACCCAAAGGGAGATGCACTGCAAAGCTTTCACTCTCACACCAAACATATCCTGCTTTACTACTAGATTTCCCAAGTCTGCATATTTAACAGCTTCCTGCTTAGAAACTCTTGGTTTAAATTCAGTTTGCAGTTTTCTGAACTCTTCTCTCACCTGCAACACGTACCACAAATCCCTTGGCTTAGGAAAAAAGTACTTGGCCTTGAGTACTTCAACCAATGCAGTAATAACACAACCTTGCAGCCTTCTTTCAGGGAGTGCAAGCAGGACCTTGTGTCTGTGCTGCTCCTCTTTGCAGACTGATAACCCATCTCTATTTTGCATTTATATTGCTGTGTATCATTTCCCTCAAAAATGCAGAGGCATGGCCTCAGGGTATTTAATGTGATAAGGAGATACCTGTAGAATGCAGATAATGACTTCTCAAACCACAGACGAGATTGTGAAATCCAGCACCTGCCATCAGCGCTGCGGGCTGGTGTCCTGTATCCAAGGCAGCTTTTTGAATCCCAGCAATCAGTGCCCTCCTTCCCATCCAGAGAGGAGGACTGACAGCGTCCCTGCAAACTGCAGGATTTGCCAAACCCCTCCATCTGACTTAGAGACACTGGACCAAGCGCAGCTGGTACCAGTAACCTGTATCAGGGGCTAGGGGTTTGGCTAGCTCAGGACTCTGCAGTGAAAATGTTCATTAAGTGAAAGAAATCCTGACAGCAGTGCCACAAAGAGAGGGGATTTACTCCCCAACTCATACTTAATCATCTGCACTGTTTTTTTCCCAGAAAAGCTGTTTCCCTGATGCCAAAGGTCTGTGATGCCAAACTCACAGAGCTCAGCCCAACCCTCCTCTGTTTGGGGCTGGTGGTGAACTCTGTGCTAAGCCAGGAACAGAGTTCAGAGGATGTTAGCTCAGGGCTGACTGCAGGCAGCTCCCTGCTCTTCAGAAGGCCAAGGAAAACCTCTGTAGACTCTCCTCTCCTGCCAAAGGAAGAATTTCTCAATACAAGCCCTGAAGACTAAATTGAAATCTTCTACTGCAGCAATGTCAGGAGATGCACTGAGGCAAAGGACTGGAAATTGTGCAGGAGCAAGAAACCCCGCTGCTCTTGGGCAAAGGATCAACTATAAATATGAAAAATATTTACTTAAATCTGAGCCTGTCTGGTAAGGTGATTAAGAAAGGCTGTTGTGCATTTCTCCTAAATGACGTGACGTGCTCCATCAGAACCTCACTCCTGCTGCAGATGGGATAATCTGAGGACAGGGATCTGCTCCCTCCATCAACAACCCTGCTCTGAATGTTGTGTGGGACTGCTGCAGAGCTGATGGTGATGTAAGTGAGATTAACAGGATAAAGAAATGAGAGGAGGAACCCACACACACACATACATTTGTATGCTTGAATATAAAATTATTGGTAAAATATCTCCTAGGGAAAATACAGCAGACAAAGCTCTTCTCTGGCCTGTAATGGAAAAATTAAATACATTTCACACTGTACACACTGGAAAGTTACATTTGTCTCCCTGCTGCTACATCTATTCAAGTTTGGAATCTGTGCCCTGCCACTTCACTGCAAAGGCTCTCTTTGGCATTTGTTACCTGTTCCTGTAAAAATGGACCACTTCCTCTCTTTAGCTAAACTGTGGTTTGCTGTGGGTATAAATTTATGCCAGGAAAGAACAAAAAAAGGAGAAACAGATATTAGAAAAATGAGATGTAATTCCTCTTGCCTGAGAAAGGGCAGCTCTGCTTGGTGCAAGGGCTGTCTGGAAGGTGTGGCAGCCAAAACCAGCTCTCAGGCACATTTTATGCATAGCTCTGCATTCACTACTGTGAAATTGATTGGAGCTCAGCTGGGCTCAAGCGTTTCCTCTCAGAGATAGCACAGAAGGGACAAAGCCTTTTGAAGTTCTGGGCTCACTCTGAAATGATCAGAGCTTGGTTTGCCCTCCCTGTCCAAGGGGAGAATTTCTGACATCCAGCTGGCTGACACACACGTCCCAGTCTCCACACAATCCAGTTTTGCTTCCTCCCAGTGCAAAATCCATCTCAGGATGAACCCTCTGAGACAAGAAGGAAGCGCCAAGGCAGTTTGTCTGCAGCTGCCACAAAGTTGTTTTTTAAGCAGTTATCAGAGTGTGTGAGTGTCACTTCCCAAAGATCTGAGCACTGCAGACAAACCAGGACAGATCCTCCCGAATCTGTCCCAGTCTGCCAAAACGAATTCAAAGAGAAAGCATTAAATAAGTAAACGTATTAAAAATAAACAGCTACTAGGAGAATCAAGGTCAAGTTTCTGTGTTTTTTCCTCTGCTTTTTTTCTTTTTCTTTCTTTTCAAACCCCAGGCCCTTCTGGCAATTAGCTGATGTCTAAAGACTGCTCTCTTCTTTGCTCAGGGTGTGACAACAGCAAAGCTGAGTCATTTTTACAGCAGCTAAGTCAAATATTGCCAGCAAATTCACATGGAAAACAGACCTCTTGCCTGTGATTCAAACACTTATTCCAAGTTTATTCAAGCTGAATTATCCAGTTGGATTTCTTTTTTTCTTTTGAAAGACATTTTATCAACTCTTACCCACATCTAGAATTCAGATTCCTTTTGTTTATCTGTCAACAAAACTCAGAGTAGCACAGGGAGGGCTCTAAATCTACTGATTGAACCTAAAGAAGTCAAGCTCACTTATGTGGTCTAACACTCAGGGTATCAACAGGAACCCAGTGAGAGGATTCTGGCAGGAACACAGAGAATGGAGAAGTTTGTAAAGCTACTAAAACCTCTCTCCTTATTTTCACTTAACACCAAAGCAGAACCAACAGCTTGGAATGCTACAAGCTGAGCAGACAGATACTCAACTGGATTGATTAGGGACATCTTTCCACTGCAAAATTTTTGTGACCTGATGCAAACTATAAGCATTGAAAGCTCAGGGGTCTGATGCTCCTATTCATTGTGGGTTAAACTACACGTTGAGAGGAAAAATTTAAAAATGCCTGATAATAAATTGCTGGAGAACAGTATAAATAATACAAAATATTGTGCTTCCCTATAAAGTAGTAACAACATCAATGTGAGTCACTTTTTTACTGCTGAGGATCTGAAGTAGGGAAGATACTCAGCAGATCATTGCTTTGCTCATGCTCCTTTTACCTGAACTGTCTGACACAGAAGGGTTCCCATGCTCAGCTCTGTGCCATGCCAACACTCAGGGATACCACGGAGCTCATGGCATCACCCTGCAACCAGGAGGCACAACAGAAACCTAAAGGAAGTGATGACCCTGGGGGCACAGAGGAAATCTGTGCTAGAAGCAGCCCAGCTTCTTCTCTGGTAGACTTTTGAGTCCAAAGTTGGTGTTTCCTCTGCCCAGCACACCCTGGCTCACACAATGGTGTTTAAATTGCCCCACAGAAGCTGTTGCTGTGTCCTGCACAGCGATGCCATTCAAAACCTTGATGTTTCACACCCTGTAATTCAGCATCAAAGCCACTTGCACAGCTTTCTAAAAGAGCAGCAAACCACAAGGCCCTTAGTTGAGAAGAATCAGCAGCCACATGGCATGCAAAGACAATTTTCAGTTATTAACATGATGCCCCTTTAAAACAACATCTCCTCAGGCAGATAAATGGTTACTTACTGTTTTTGCTGGAGCACTACCTGGCAGTGGGGTTGTCTCAATGAAATACTTCCTCAGAAGGTGTTTGCTGGATTCAGGACTGTCCATCAGGATGTAGGAACAAAAGAAAGCTCCATTCCGCAACAAAAACACGGCTACATCTTCATTCCCTTTGGAGAAAAGCAGATTGTTTGCTCCCTTCACCTCATGTAAATGAACCAACAAGGAGCTGAACAGAAATCCTGGGAAATAACCACTTCTGAAAAAAACTGTGGGGGTGTTCAAAAAGGAAACTGAACTGTGTAAAGGCTGTTTCCTCCAGTGGCAGGACTCAGTTTGGTCAAACTGAGACAGCAAAGACACTGTGTAAAAGTGCTGGCCCAGGCTCTTTCTTTTTTCTCTTTTTTCCCCATCTTATTAAACTATACACACAGCTGTGCTTTGAAGTGTAAATTATTCAGCCTAAATCAAGCATGTGTGCCAGAGTGTCCATAACAATAATGCTTTTTACTTGCAAGGATTCTGGCTTTTAAGGGTCTTTTCCCAAGGAGTTTATAGAGGAAAGTGCAGCCTCTCAGTATTTACAGTAATCTAACCTTCACAAGGGCTGAAAGATTCAGAGCCAATTTCATCTTAACTCATCCTGCTGGAAATCCATCTCCAGACAAGCCATGGGCACCATCCTGTGTGTGAACAGCTCAGGCATTTCTTTGAAGAGCTGGCAGAAAAGGGGCAAAATGTGGAAGCATGCAAATACACACCTGCCTTTATAGCAGCGTAGAGGGGCAGGCGGATGAGGACGGGGAATTCGTTCCTCCTGACTGCACAGCTCTCAGGGTCAGCACTGTAGGCACGGATCAGGAGCTTGACAATGTCCAAATGGCCCTGCTGGCAGGCTATGGCCAGCATCCAGTTCAGGAGCTGCTGGCAAGTATTAGGACCTACCAAAAACATACAAAATGTGACAGAGTTGGTGCCCCCGGGCTGCGATGTGTGAGGAGCACCCACAGATAGTGGCTGTGCAAAGGGATCTGGGACAGGGTGAAGCTCCTGAGGATAAAAGGAACAGGTTACACTGCAAAAGTGTGTCAGACAAGGGTCCTAAGCTGGTCAGGCACAAAGTTTTCAGCTTTGCTTAACTGCTCTTCTTTACCCACCCAGATAATGGGTGAAATTTTTTGTCTCTCCCTGACGTAAGAATTCATAAGGAAACAACAGTTCTGCTAAAACACCAGTAGATAAATAAACATCTGACCCCAAACAGGGATGATCAGGACTGTCTTTGCACCCAGATCCAAACAGACAGTAGATCCAAACACCCAAGACTGGCCACTTCTTCCAAGTTCATGAGAGGGGATACAAAGAATGGGGAAAAGCAGATGAGTTTTCATTTTTTGGATAAATAAAACAAAAATAAATGCTTCAGTCAACAAAAAAAGAATTATTTTAGCTTGTTTTTGCTGCAACCTGAATTCTCCCACAAAAACTTTCATTTCCCCTTCATATATTTCATTTCAGGTCAACTCTTTACTATTAATTCATAGTAAAGTCAGACCAATGTCACTTAAGGCTAAAAACTAAAACACCATGTTCTGATTTCTGCATGAATTTGCTCATGTTTTAGTCATTTTCAAACTGCCTTTTTTTCTTTTTTTCCCCGAAATAATGTTTTCCTGTAGAACTCCACTTTTTAGGTGTGCCTAATTCTGGGCATATAACTAAACGCCCAGGATAATTATTTATGCTAACAATAAGCAGTCCCCAAATCTTCCCTGATTCCCTGTACTACCTCCATATACTTTACAAAGTCACATACTCTCTGAAACACAGGAACACCCACAAGCCCAAGTTTTACATGTCAAGGCCTTTTTGCAGCTTATCCATGTGAAAATTACATTGCTCTTTGCATTCTTAACAACTCCAATAAATCCCTCACCCTCCTGCTGCAAAAAATGGGCTCCGCTTAAACTGTAAACCACAAATACTTCTCACTGTTCCAGGGAAAATCACTGCAGTGCAACAGCCAAATTGCAAATTTATGCAATTTATACTTAAGCCCTGTGATTGGCTTCTGTGTAACTTCCCAAGAAAACAGCTGGAAGGTCCTGCATAAAGATTTCTGAAGCTGCTGTTTGTACAGAGCTCCTCCCCTGACCCCCCCCGAAGCAAGAGTTGGAGGGAATTTGGTCACTTCTGAACTGAGCTAATTTTCCAGAAACTACTTAAGTCACTTTTCATTACTCAGTGTATTATATTAACATAATTTCATTTCTGCTGCTAGGTTACTCAGCTTCCTTTCTGGCTGAAGGAAATATTACATTTACTTGCATCCCCCAAACTGGAACATTTATTTTGCTTACCAGTGCTCCAACAGGACACCATATAAGCAGGTTTCCCAACAGGTTATTCCCGTTCTCAGTGAGGCCACTGGCAACTCTTTAGTCCCAGTGAGGAGCTAGGGCTATATTTCAGGTTAAATATTGCAGAAGCCAACTTAGCTCTTGTGTTACTGCAGTGTCTGAGGTCAAGGATTTGCCCCAGATGTTCCACAGGACCTCTGGACTCAAAATGCAGGGAAGGTCCCAGGGAGAAGCAGCTGCCAAGCTCACAGAACACTGAGAGAGCAACAGGGACCCAAACACAGCTCCTGGTCCTGAGTCAGAGTTGGGCTCTGCCCCCCGCCCCCACTGCCGCCTTAGGAATCATGTCTGAGTCAAAAAATGCCTCTGCTCCAAAATAATTACCGTAATAAAATTTAAGTAAAATATAACAATTATTCTAAAGCAGGAATTCCCCTGAAAGTCAAAACAAAATGTCAAGCAGAGAACAAAGTGGGTGTCAGCTGTGTAGCCAAAGTGTCCCTGGCCAGTCAGGCCATTCACTGCCAGCACCACTGAGATTGTTGGATCAGCAGTGGGATGATGCTGCATCCTGAAAATCCCCTGATTTCACTGTAGGATCTGGGATGTTACCCAGCTGTGAGGCCTGACAGGAATGAACTGTCTCAATGGCATCTCCCTCCACTTCCAGTCTGCAAACATGGAATATTTTTATGAATGTGCTTCTCTTCCCCAGGGGTGAAGTTTTCTTCAAGCACGGCAGAGACTTGATCCCTCCCCGCACTTTCCCATGGCTAAACCCCTCCCCTTCCAAGGAATGCGAAAAAACCCAAATGCCTGCTTGGAGCTGCAGCACACAGCTCCCGAAAAACTTGAGGAGAGGCAGGGTCAGCCCAGGGCTTACCACGCAGGGAATCCAGCAGCTCTTTCACGATGTCCTTGTGCCCAAAATACGCCGCCACCACTGCTGCATTGTCATCGTTGGGCTCTGTTGGTAACACCACCAACGCCTCCTTCAGCAGGTACCTCACCGCCTGCAGATCTCCATATGCTGCTGCAATGCCTAAAAGCTGACACTGGTGAAGGGAAAAAACAGCACAAGAAACCCTCTGTTCAGGGCAGCAGGCAGAGAAAGAGCTTTTCTAGAGCTGGATGGGTTTATTTGTGCCCACGCCAAGGCATGACCACTGTCGCCGTGGTTAATTGGGAATGTCATCAACACTAGTGGCCATTGTTGATAAATGTGTTATATTAAATTGTTGGGGTTTGTATGATAGTTTTTTTGTATGGTTTTTCACATAAGTGCCTGAGGCACAGAATGGTGAGTATGAATACATTTTTCATGGATCAACAGAAAGAGCATTTGCACAGCTCAGCTGCAAAATGCAGTATTACCTGTTTTGGAGATGGCCAGTATGACTGGACTTGACATGCAGGGTCCCTCCCAAAACACTCACATCAGCTCTGTGCAAAGAGCAGGCTCAAAAGGAGGGCTCTGAAGGCAGAGCAGTGCAGAAGCTGGCAGTGAGTTTGTGATAAAATTCCACACACGGGCAGCAAAATCTTCCCAGGGCCAATTAACCATCTTTGCACTGATGGGAGAATACATTTTTTGCCAGGTCTACAAACTGCTTCCTTTTTACAGGGAAAAATGCATTTCCCTGTTTTGGTGACCACAGCAGCAGCACCCCTCCTCACACAGCCTCCTGTTCCTACAGACACTGCTCCCTGTGGTCTGTCCCATGTTCCTGATCTGTGTTTTCAAGGGCAAGCTGTGTCCCTGAGCATGTTTCTGCAGATCCCCACACAACCAGCCATGTCTGGGACCTACACAACCAAACAGATTTTCTTCATGAAAAAATGACAGAAGACAGCAGCACCTTGAAATTTGGGCATCTTTGCCAACAGAATCTGAGAGAGAGCAGTAACCCAACCCAACCTTTTCCACTTGCAGTGCAGTCTCCTCACAGGACAACCTAATCAACTCTTGGGCCTTGCTGGTGTCCCCAGCCTTGTAGGCATCCTGGATGCTTTCTGTCACAGGGGTCTGGATGATGGAGACATCGCCACTCGTGGACTGTTTGCCACCCATGTCCACAGTTCCTGCAGGAAAAACAGGAAAGGGAAGTCAGGGACATGTACCTGCTCGTTACTCATGCACAGCTGCAACGTCAGTGAATCCTGGGAATAAAAGAAGTTGGTGATTTTCAGTGGAATATTTACTGCACGCAATTAAAAAAACCCAAAAGAGCCCGATAAAAGAAAGTGATAAAATGTGAAAGTACTTCCCAACAGGGACATGAAACTGAGAGGGACATCGAGTTCCCCCATGGCTCCCAGAGGTGGTTTCCAAAGGAAGGTGTGGAAGCTCACACACATGGACACATGAACCCTTCATCTGCCTGGCACACTCCTCCTCCTGCTGAGGAACCAGCGAAGAGGAGCAATTACATGGGACTGGCACCTGCAGGAATTCTGACAAAACCAGGAATCTGAAAGGTAAATCTGGTATTATTTGCCTTGCTGCAGTCACACTTCCTGCCTGATAACAGCCTGATAAAATCCCCCTGTCCTCCAGCATTTTCCACCAGGATTTTAGGTACCTCTATGGGTGTGAAATAAAAGAAATTGGAAATATTTACTCTGGAAAAAAAAAGGTAAAAGGAGATTTTGCAAGATGCCCAGTGTCACCTTAATCAATTCTGGAGAATCTCCTACACCACCCTTTCTTTTCCTAAATGGTTTTGGGAGCCAGAAGAGCTTTTAAGTGTCAGAGATTAAAAGATGAAGCCATTAGAGAAGATGCTTTGGTGGGTGGCTAATGAGGCAGGCAGGAAGTCTCACACCCAACCATTCCCCAGCTATCAGTACAGGGAAAGCTGCATTAAAGTCACTGAAATACAAGATGTTTTCAGGTCCACTCCTGAGCAACAAGCAAGACAGAGAAAAAAGCATTTTCCACTTGAAAACAAAGTAATTTTGTGATATTGCTTCGTTGCAACTGGTTAAATAAGGCACTTAAACCCACAGTTCTTCGCATGTATTAACAAGGATTTATTTTTTTTAAATAATCACATATGTCATGCAGGGCCTAGTTTAATGGAGCCTGGAAAGAGAAGTAAATTCAGAGCAATCTATAACGGTCAGTAAATATCTTTGAATAGTGCAGTCTGAATCACCAGTAGGTTCTGACTAACACTTCTCATCAATTATTTAAACGAAGCTCAAATCACTCAGACATTGGAGATGGCTCCAGAGGTTTGTGCCATTAAAAATGTGCCCTCACCAATAACCTTTCCCAGATGATGCAGAACGTGTGAAGGACAAGGAGCAGAAATCAAGGCCCATGAAAGTGGGATTAAATTACAGCACAATAAACAGTATCTCAGAGTTCATGGTAATGGGTGTAGTGCTTCCATAATTCTGTAATTTTAGGGAGTAAATGGGAAAAGAAATTCCTCCTGCATTCGGTTTAAAGCGGACCACACACCTGTAAGGGACCACTAAGTATATCACATATGATTTAATTTCCATTTTCATGGACACCAAAGATAGGGAAAAAATATTTCTTAGGCAAGTATGTTTAAAGGATGATGGAAGGGATAATTTAAAGCAAAGTAGTTCTCCAGTCAAAACAACTCAGAACTGGACTAGGAAAATTTAAGTACAGATCCAAGCAAACACTGCAGTTACTGGAACAAGCAGCCTCCCCACTGGCACCTTGTGATGAAATCCTAAACATAGAGAGAAGCTGTGGAATTCCCCCTGGAGGAAAAAACGCCTCACACTGGAGATACAAAACAGCTGGAAAGCTCCTCAGCTTCCTGCTCAAGGAGCACAGCAACCCAGGGCTGACAGAGCAGAGCAACTTCAATTTGCTTCCTACAATTGCAGAAAGGAGAGAGAAATTTTACTCAGTTCCAGCCTCAATTCTGATTTTGGGGACTACCACTCAAGGCCCACATCAGCAGCCATTCCAGATGTAAAAGCACAGCCTTTCTGCCAGAGAACTGAGCAGGACCCTCTCTCTTTGATTTTAGATCATTGCCTGGGAGGGTGGAGGTAAAGAATACAAGAATCTCACGGTCAGAGATTCATCAGATCCTGGTGTCACGTCCCCCTCCATCAGAGACGTCTCCACCCAACCTCCCACACACAGAACTCTCCTTAGAGGAGCATTTTCCACCTCTCCTGCTGGAGCTGCCCCACTCAAACCAGCACAAGCAGGGTCACAGGGCTGTAACTGAGGGAAGGAGGAACTCTGCCTGCTTGACCCTAATCCCAAAACCACTTCTGTGTTTTGCCAAATGACAACTTCACAAAACAACTGGGCCAATGTGTTGGGCTTCCCCTTATACTTTTGGCCCCCCTACAATTTCTGAAGTCCTCTGTAGTGCAATGGCTCAGTCACAACCCCTGGTGCCACCAGCACTGGAAGAACATGGGCTGGCCATGAGTTAGGTGCAGAATTCTGGGATCTCCAGGAATTGGAAGGTCACAGTTGCCTCCATGGAGTTGATTCCCAGAGGAGTCCTCAATATGTTAATTTTAGTCCTTAAACTCAATTTCAGTCTTGTTTTAGGCAAATTTTTACTGATCTAATCAAAACTGCTCAGTTTTGAACATCTGAACATCCATCAAGTAGAATTCAATAAAGGTTTCACTGAGCATTAAGAAATCTGGGCAATTCTACTGTTTGAAACCAATAGTTTTAATAGTAAATATTCTTGGCAGCAAGATAATGCTATCCATCTCTCAAATTTCTTACACCAAAACCTCCTTCTATGATTCCATTCTGCAGAATAAATTGACATCCTGCTTAAGGCCTGAGGGAAGAAGCTGTCAAAGGTCTCCAGCAAAAAATAGTCCCTGAGACTATCAACTGAGAGTCTAAAAAGAGCAAAACTGGTGAGATACAGGTAAAAAAGTTTGCCCTCAACCAACAGCTGTACTCACATGGTGCTGTCAGATTTTAGCAGAGCTTTTTCAGAGGCTGAATGAGAGAAGGTTGGCTATCCATTCCCTAATGCCCAAAAAAACCAAACGCCATCCAAGGCAAAGATAATCATCTCACCAACAAAATTACCCAGTTCACAGAAGACTTCCTGGTGAATTAGTAAATGATACATTTATTGGCTTCTGAAAAACAAGGGCAAACTAAGAACCAGCATGTTCTATAAGCTTAATTTATACTCACCAGTGGGGGGAAAATAAATGAGGAAAAACTACATTTTACTGACTAAAGACTTCAATTTCTACAAGATGCATGACTGACCTATCATCAGCAGTGGCATTCATGTAGGCTGGGAATAAAGTTTTGCCAATACATGCAGCAACCATTTTTAGCAGAAATCTGGGCTGAAATCCAAAGAAATTTGCTCTGTTTTTAACCTTACATGTCTCCTGCTCCTTGCCTGAGCTCTTCATGGCTTTCCTGGCAGTCACCTCACTCATACCCAGCCCTGAGCAATGTGACAGGAGAGCAATACTGGAGCTCAATAACACTGAACCTCTGGTTTTGGACTTGATTGTGCAACACGTTGAGCATTTGAGAGCCCAGATGCAGCAAAGTGCTTTGAATCCTTAGATTTTATGGATTTAGGAACCAGCTCCTGCACTTTGCACAACAGGGTCTGTGTCACTGCACAATGCACATTGCTGTGTGCAAACCAGCACAGCAAGGGTTTGGAGCCCAGCAAGATTTCTTGGATATTCCTGTACTATCCCAGAAACTCCAGAAACTTTACACAGCCAGTCCCATCTTTTTTAGTTTGTGCTTTATTGCACACAGATCTGGGCAGTTCCTGTGCTGGCACAGGTTCCCCTCAGAGCACTGCCCCAAAGCAGCACCAAAAAGCAGATAAATTAAGCCTATTTGAACTGGGGAGGGTTCTTTTCTCTAACACCTCTGAACATCTATGAAAATAAAGCCATGGAGTTTACTCCCTAATGTGCAGCCTCTGCACTCTCCATCATATTTGTTTAACCCCTCCATAGGTCCACAGCTTTTTTTCTTTTCTTCCTTTCTACTAAAAAAGCTGTAAGCAAATCTAAGGCTGTTGGTGAGGGGAAAAGGGGAGGCATCTGCTGACACTAAAAATGCATCCATCATCTATTCCTCACACCACTTAACAGCTTGTACAAAACCAACTAACTCTGGAATTATTTCTCTCTTGATTTCAATGATTTATATTCTGAAAATACCTTTTACGTTTAGCTTTGCCATAACAACCCTTTATAAAAGCTAAGGGCAAGACAATTTTCTTTTAAAAATTATCCAAATGATACAACAGGTTATAAAAAAAAAAGCAGAGTTATTTTATTGCCATTAAAAGGGCAACAGACTGCTGACCCAGCTCAAAGAAACAAAATAAAAATAAGCCTTTTTAGAAAAAAAGAGTACCATGAGAATTTTAAGGTCATATGTAGTTAGACCCTGTCACAGGCCTTATTATTACAGCAGGTGAAAAAAAAAAAAACCCTAAAATTTCTAAATTGACAGCATGGCATTAGTACAAGGGGAGGGTTTGCAGGTCAGTGCTGTGAATCAGCAAACAGCTGCATAACAAAGCAGCACAATGCACAGATGATTATTGTCTTTATAGCCCAAATCACTGCATCTCTGACACATAAACTCACAAGAGTTTGTAAATGCTACATAAGGCCCTTTGATAACCAGCAGCTCTTTGGCAACTAGGCAGGATGTTTTCATTTAGCAGGGAAAGACATAAATGAGATGCTTTCCCCAGGATAAATCAGGAAGCTAACCTCCTCCAAAAAGCAGAATTACAATAATAATACAACTTGAAAACCGCTACTGACCTTGTCATAATGTGTGCAGGTATTTCCAGAGACAGAGAAAATCAAGCTGATGCTCTAACACAGCATCCCATCCAGCGATGCCCAGTCCAGCTGTTAATTCCTGGGACTGATAACCACCCACCTCTGCTCCAGCAACAGCAGCTCCTGCAGTGGCCACTGGATGGAATGGCTGGCTGGCTGCTCCTTTGTCTGAATTAACCACCACCGTTTAGCCTTGACAGATATTTTCATCTCCACGTCCCATTACAGCGAAATCCAAGCCTCTGGAGCAGAGGATGTGGGGATGGGGGTGGGCTGAGCTCAGACATTAATTCCTCAACAGCACCAGATGGCTACAGCTCACCTTCACCAGCTTAATCTTTTGCCATTTTGATTTCTGAGCACTGCCCAGCACAGATTAAAAAAACGGGACAGGGATGAGGTTGAATGTTTAAAGCCAGCACCTCCAAACACTCCAAAACTCACCAGTGTCATTGAACATTTTTCAATATTACCCCCACAAAAGCTCTGCCCAGCAGGTTTGCAGAAATAATGGAAAGCCATGTTATTTCTGAGTCTCTGCAACAGACTCATGCATCTTGTGCTGCTTTGGAAAACTTCAGGCTAACAAACTGAGCAGCAGCCAACGGGGAGCCTCCAGTGATATCAAAGGATGATGGATCTGCCCTACATTGCACTTTCCATTTAGATGGGTAAGAAAAACTTTTCAGCCCTCTGGAAATTTTTGAGATACTGAAAAATCCCATCGCAAACCAGGAAGAAAACCCAAAACATTGGGCTCTTCAATAAAAAAAGAAAGAAAGAATTTTTTTCAGTCAGTCCAAGCGGGTAAAAATGCTTTATGAAGCAAAGGTATCTTTTGTGTTCCTTCTCTAATTAGTTGACACTTCAAGGTTTCTTTTTTTAAAAAAAAAAAAGTTAAAATACTTAGTTCATTCATTTAATTCATTTGTTTCTTAGAAGATAAAGCCACAGATCAAGATCTCATGTGCCCCCCACCTGCCCACTTTGCCAGAAGCTGCCTCAAAACCATCCTGCAGCAAGACGCCAGTGATCTGCTTCACCTTTTCTCAGATTTAGGTGAATGTGGCTCAACCAATTCTGCTTTAAAATGTTCCTGTCAGGATTCAAAAATGGCCAGAACTACCAATAAATCCCCCTGTGAGAAGACACTGAGAACAAGATGGTTTATCCGGGAAGTTCCAAATCCCCACTGGAGAGTCTACGCCAGAACTGGGTCATGGCCTCTCTGACCCTAATTAATATTTCCCACAACAAATGGGATGTGCCAGCTTCTCAGGACAGTGGGAGCCCTCCACACGCTTTTTCTGCCTATTTCCTGTGGTTCAATTTCCCCCAAACATCCATTATTTCAGCTAATTAAAGGAGTGGCTCTGCACTAAGCTCTGCCTGCCAAAGGCACTGGAAAAGATGATGAGCACAAAAGCCACCCACATCTACAACAGAGCTCAAAATCAATGCTCACTGCCCCAAAAGGAGACTTAAAACCCCAAAAGCAACCAGATATGAAACACAGAGAAATGCTTTAAAGGCAAAACTCCAGCACTGGAGGGATCTTTTTCACTATTATTGCAGATTCTGGAAGTATTTCAAAATTGTTTACATGCCAGCACCACATATGCATCGTGCTGATCTGCACTGAACATTTTCCAGCAAGCACCCTGGGCATGCTGCATGCTGACAATTTTAGGTACAGTTGTGTAAAGTGAACAATTATCACCAGAATCACTGGAAATTTTCTATTTATAACACTTTTAACCTGCAAGGAAAAAAAGCATTTGCTAATGCAAGCCTGAAAGGAAAATATTAAGCCCCGGCTGGAAAAATGCTCTGGATTTCTGCCTTTTCACTGGGCTCCAGAATGGAATTATGAGAAACAGACGCCTCCAAAGGCTTTAGCTCCACACTTACACAATCATTTCTTCATCATCCAGGATAATGAGGGAAGAGGGAAGAGAAAAGCCTCAAATCCTGGTAACACTGGGACTCAGCAGTCTCAGTGGGCAGCGCCAGCACTGCCAGATCTGGGCAGGTTCCTGCATTTGTGTGTGCACTTCCCAAATTCCTGGGACTCTGGGAATTGTTTGTATTGTCCAGGAAGTTAAAACAAAACTGAGCTGGTTATTCTTTGCTGAAGTGCAAAAGAGGCTGCACAAAGGCACTACAAGGCAATGGGGTCAGAGACAGCACAAAGAATTACACTGGAATATTGCTGTCAGAACAAACCCATCATGGCACTCTGCAAACCACACTGCAAAGTGCAAAACAGATCCAGGGCCACTAAAATGACACCTGGAGCTATCCATGGAAAAGGAATGAGGGACTGGGACATGCCTCTCCTCTGCAAGAGGACAGGATGTTCCCCACTGGTTGTTGGGGAAGTGCAGCTCCACTTGCACTGCTCTGGGCTGTACCTGGTGGGAGAGGAGCAGGGCTGTGATTCCCTCTGGACAGGGAAGGAATGGGGCAGGGATGTCCTCCAGCAAGCACAGGGCAAAGACTGCCTCTCACAGAAGGTGGGAATAACCCCCATCCCTCCAGCAATGCCCTCTTTGGGGGCAAAGGATCAGGAAAGCCCACAGAGAACAGTGATGCTGTTAACTTGCACCCCCAAAGAGAAGCTGTTGAGAGCTCCAAATGGCCAGAGAGTTGCTGTATTGAAAATACAAATGACTCAGCTCTGGAGTGAAAGTTTCTATTTTTGTCTTTTGGCCTCAGTGATTTGGTTCCCATCCTACAGCTTGAATCATTCAGAAATGTGCTTCTGCAGGCAAGGCCAGCTATGCCACTCTTGCTTTCCAAATTTTAAATTGGAAGATATACATTAAGCATGCAGCAGTACGACAACACTTTTGGATTTTCTTTGTGTTCGTTTCAAGGCATGGCTGGAAAGGGGGGATTGTTAAATGATGAAAGGTGTCTCCAGTGAGACCATTCCTGTCCAACTGAACCAAATATTACAGCCATGAAACCAAACCAAGACTGGATTTCATTTGAAACTCCACAAAATAAAATTTCATGGCGAACTTTCTTCTGAACCTTCTCCCTAACATTCAAGCTTTCATCAGAAGGGGAAAAAATCCCACACACCAAGGTTTTCTATCTTTCAGAGAAATAATTTGCTTGAAATTCTTTTTCTAAAAAAGTTAAAACATTAATTATTCACACTGGGGATGCACCACCTCATGGCCAGCCCACTCCTGCTGCTTAGACACATATTTAAAACTTGCTGTAGGAAGAAGCAAATGCTTTTAGCTCCAGCTGTGAGAGGCCACATTCGGAGGGCT
The DNA here is from genome assembly GCA_013397195.1 of Hylia prasina. Taxonomy (NCBI): domain Eukaryota; kingdom Metazoa; phylum Chordata; class Aves; order Passeriformes; family Sylviidae; genus Hylia; species Hylia prasina. The sequence continues at coordinate 298,367 of VYXD01005461.1, forward strand.
CAGGAGGGATTTGCTGTGTGTGAGTGAGAGGAAGATGGGCCCAAGGTCTCTGCTCAGGTCTCTTCTCAGCACAAATCTTCTACCACCTCCACCAAAGACACATCCAGCAATCCCACACATTCTCTGAGTCGGGAAAAGCAGCTCCTAAGCTTATGTTTCACTTTAATAACAGATGTAAACACCTTCCTCAACGGAAAATCCATTTACAGCACTGCAACCCCACTGCTGGTCAAAAATAAGAGCACAAAAGCAGCCAAAATCTGTCTCTCTAGAAAGACATAAGGTGTAGGAATGTGACACCAGGACACTAACCCACACATCCCTTCCAGCTACTCTGACTAAAGTTTGGAGAATGAGAGGATATTTTTTTAATTAAAAGAACTAATAGGTTCAGGAGACACATCTAAAGGAAGAAGCCTTTCAAGAGATTTGAGGGGGCAAACATCCCACACAGCAAAATCCAAACTTAGTACATGTTAGACACAGTTCAATGAGCCTCTTTACTGTGGCTGCTTGACTAATAAAATACTCCTTGCTACCCTCACTTCCCATTTATCACTAAGACAACCACTCTGGATCAGTTTAAGTAAAAGTGCAGCATGCAGAGAAAAAGAAAATGCAATCAAGATACTGAATATGGTTGGCATGAAGAGACTTGAAGGGACAATTTGGCAAGAGCAGAACCAAGGGAAGTGCAGAGCTGGAAAGAGCACCAGGGTGAAAGGGATAGATAGGTTAGTCTGGAAAAGAAAACAAAAATCCACACAAAACAGTGAAGAAAATGAGGCTCCACTCCAGCTTCTACTGAACTCAATGTGAGCACTTCCCACTTCTGACTCTCCTTCCACAGCAGTCAGAAAAGATCCTGGTTTCCAGGACAGACTGTCTCAGAGGGAGGATCACCTGAACAGTTGTGTCTGGAGCAGAAAAGAAACCTGATGCAAAGTCCTCTGCTGCTGGCCAGCCAGGCACCAAAGCTTTAATGGGGCTACCAAAAAAACCCATAAAACCTTCCCTTACTTGTGACAAAACCTACAAATGGCAGAAATGCCTGCTTTTGCAGGGAGGTGTTTTGTCTCCCTGGTGCCTGGGAATATCAGCACCCATTCCAGTGAAGGGAGGACAAGGATTCTGCCTGGGAGGCTCCCACGTCCATGTTGTGACCTCCCTGCAATCACAGCATTTTTGGATGTCTGCTCCAAGGCAGAGACAGCAAAATGAGGCAGGGCACAGTTCATCCCCTTCCCACCAACCTTTGACAAACTCTGATCCACTGCATCCAGGAACTTGGTCCTGTCCATGCAAATGGCTTTGATTTGGCAGCTTTTATTCCCACCCTGCCACTGTGTGAGAGGTGCAAGGTGCAAAACATGGGAGAATTATGGCCAGGATTACAAGCTCACTTAAGGAGCCAGGCTTTTTGTTTTTCAGGCTATGTATGAGATCTGAAAAGGGATCCTGTCCATTAGTGTTGTAAAAAAAAAATTCAAATGTTCCTGTTTGATGCAAAAATAAAAGCATTTTCAAAGGCTCTTTGATGTGAAAGACAGAAAGGCGTGCAGGCAGATTCTGGAGGAGGTCTTGTCTTCAGCAATTACCAGCACTCTTTTTGAATCCTACTCCCCAGACAGAACTTTTATATGAAGTAGATAATCACGCTGCAGAGTGTATCAGCTCTAAACCTTGTGGCTTTTCAATTAGGCAGCAATAACCTCCAGTCCAAAAACTCCTTAACCAAGACGGGAATAAAACAAACAACCCCCAAAACCAATTAACTGCAGGTGAGGCAATTCCAAAGACATACTTGCTTTTAAAGGATTTCATTTTGAGCTCTTCTCGGGTAGCCATACAAGTTTTCCAAGCAATATTTTGATCATTAAAACAAGAAGTGATGCAATTTCCACAGTGACCACAAACATACCAAGAATATTTGAGCTAAATTTATCCAGACTTCTTGTTTGAGTCACTGCCTTGGTTCGTTATTTTTCCATGATTTTCAGCTATGCACAGAGAGGAGTTGGGGACAGCCTGGGACTGAGTTTTCCCCAGCAGTATCTGAAATGCCAACCTTTACGCCTGGGAGCCACACATTGACTATTAGAGAGAAGATGGAGCTGCTCATCTGGCTCCCAGCCCTGCTCCTTCCCACAACTCTTCCTGTGGCACACTGACCCTTTCCCTCACCCCTGGGTGACACTGATGGGGCTTGTCTTTGCAGATGAGGAGCTCCTGAAGCTCACCAGGATCTGCTGCCCTCTCCAACTGCAAAGGGAGAGCCAAAACAGAGAGGATCTGCCCCAGGTTTCCCAGTCTGCATCTCCATGGCAGACCCCAAGTCCTGCCAGCAACATGAACTGCTGACTCCCAGAGTCCCTCTGACTGCAGAAAGGGCTTTTGGAAGGGTGAGAGCCTTTCCTAAAACTTAAAGACTTTTTAAATAGGTCCTCTACAGTGAGTGCAAGGCACAAATTAAAAAACATGGAGACGCTTCTGTTGTGAAAATATCAGCAGCTTACATAAAAGAGCTGCTGCTGTGGTGATACATAATCATGCAAATAAGCAATTGGTGACCCACTAATGAGCACACAGACTTGGATTAAGGGAAGGAATTAAATATCAGCCTGACTTGATGTAAACTCTGAAACAGAACCTATTAAGAGGCAGACTTCATGGTTGAGTCACCATCCCTGGGGGGGTTTAAAAGCTGTGTCGATGTGACACTTGGGGACATGGTTTAGTGGTGGGCTTGGCAGTGCTGGGGGAACAGTTGGACTCAGTGACCTTAAAGGTCTTTTCCAGCCTAAAAAATTCCATGATTCTATCATTTTGTGTAGCAGATTGGGTGTTGAATGGTATAAAATCCATCCCCCCCATCTGCAATGCAAACAGTTCCTCCCAGCTCACTGCCTTCTGCAAGCACAGCCCTGGCAGTCCCACTATTGATCAGAGCAGTGAAAAACAAACAAACCACAAACTTAATGCTGTAAGGATCCCTGAAGATCCCATTATGTCAGTGCAAAGAATTTAATGGGTTTTGGATAAGGCCCCCATAGGCTCTGGGGAGGATAAAACCCCATAATTCATAGCATTTTCTTAATGCAAGTATAAAATCACCTGCAAGATCTCTGTCAAAACAATACATCAATTACAGGCCTGGTAAAGGCTGAGTTGCTGTGAACACTATCAATTGCTTTTTTTCCCACTGAAACAGAGGACAGCAGTTCCATGACCCCAGAATCAACCCTCACCTCAAAGCTCCCTCATAAATCACACCTCAGGAACATTGTAAAGAACTCCCTGTGTACAAGTTCTATGGGCAAAGGATTTTCTTTACTACTTATCACCTTTGTTTTTTTCTAGGCTTCTTGATAAAGTTGTCATAAGTTACATTTCAATGTAATAAACCACAAATGCATTTTAACATGAAGGTGTAAAAATAAAGCTGTAAAGCAGCAAATAATTCTAGATGCAGCTCAGGTAAGGATCAATGTTTTACTGCTGCCTGTAAATCAAACTGGATCTCAGGTCAGACTCTCTGCTCAATTAACTTCCCAAGGTCTTTACTGCACCACTGGCTCTCCCAGCAGCTCTGCCCTCCTTGATACAGCCCTCAAGTTCAAGAGCAGGCTGGCTTTGATGGTTTTTGTCAGGAGAATTGTAAATGCCTCAGCATTCCTTGCCCCTTTTTGAAATGCAGGCTGGGTTTGGAGAGATGTTGTAACACCCAGCCCTGCACAGGAGGGCAGGTTTAACCACAGGCATGTTCAGCTGCAGACCAGCCTTCCGCAGGAGCCCTTGGCCCCTTGTGAGATTGCACCACTTCTGTATGAAGAGTTTATTTAAATATTTAAAAATACAAGCCTATTACTGCCTTACTGGTGTACTTCCTATTCCTGCTGAGCATTTCCTACTTCTCCTTCTGCAGGGCACTCTGCAGTGAGACTGACTCACATACAAAACCTGTTCTATTTTCTGCTTCTTTAGCTCATAGGAGCCCTTTCAGCTTGCTGTTTGGACTCGAATTTACTCACAGCTTAACAAACAGGAAGAAAACCACAAAACCTTCAAGGCTGATTTAGTCTTATTATGGAGAACTTCACACGACTGACACACTCTGCAGCTCTCCTGTGTGCTCAGTTCACCTCCCAGGCCCTCTCCTTGTCCTCCTCGCCCCACACTGTCCTAAAACACTCAGGGCAATGTTACTACAGGGTGATGTCTGCATGGAAAAAGCAGGACAGAGGCTGTGAGTACTTTTCCCCTGTTACACAGCACAACGTGTCCCAAGGCCCAGCTGCTGCTCCTGTCCCCACACACGGCTGAGGGGAAGGTTTTAAGGTTTGCATGGTGATTTCATGAGGAACAAACTGGTATCAGTGGTGCTGATTTTCCCTTCCTCCTCTATTCAGCAGGAAAGATTTTTAAACAAAGTTATTCACACTGCAAGTTCCTGCCCTTCACATTTAAGGCAACAATGGTGCAGAACTGTGAGGAAATCATACAATCAGAGAACAGGCTGAGTTGGAAGGGGCCCATCAGGACCATTAAGTCCACCTCTGCACATATCCCGCCCTGATGCCAACCAGGAGCAAAGCTGGAGGCACAAAGTGTGTCCCAGGAGGATAAACTGCTCCATTTGCTCTTGGCCAACCTTGAACTGTCACCACTCAATCTGTTGTGAAACTTTCCCTATAAAATTGCACTTGTCCCTGAGCAGTCCCTCTTGTTAAGCGACCCTTTGGCTTTTCCAGCTCAACCCTTACTCACACCAGAGCCTTTTCCAGGATTCAGGAAGCAGCAGGACAGGCAGCAGCTTTACCTGTGAGTCAGATCTGAGTTGAGCCATGGCCCAGACGGGGTTGAAAAGGTCACTGCCACTGTGGGCAGCTTCTTTCTGATAAAATAGCAAACCCTGTGAGCTGCAGGGTCAACAGAGAGCCTGCAAAGCACAGCTTTAGGGGCCTCTGGTCCACTCCAAATGACAGCTGGAGTCATATGTTCTGGTCACTTGTTTGGTCCCTCAGGTAATGTTTAGGTCCCTTTTCCAGGCACACTGTCCATGTCCATCTGTGCTTCCCTGGACAGTGGAAAGTCAAGTTACATCTGATCTGCCTCCAAAGAAGTTGTGAAGGTGCAGTTAGTTCATATCTGCAAAGCTACTACAAAGTTTCAGGCAGCTCTCCTCGGCGTTGTTGTCTCTAATTATGTAATATTAGACACCTTCCACCCTCTTCAGTGCTCATTTCTAGATTTAGCAGGAGAGAAGAGATACCCTCTGGCATGTTGGAAGGATAATCCAATCCCACCTCTGAGACACACACCAGTGGCATACGAATGCTCTGTGACTGAATAAAGTTCACAATAAGAAGGAGATAAGTTTTTTTAGCACAAGTACCCTTATGTTTCAGAAGACAATGACTGTTCTCCTACATCTCTGAGGAACTGTCTCCTAGAAAATCACGCATGAATTAAATCCTAGCTGTGAAATTTTGCAAGATTCAAAGAAATCAATCAGCCCATAGAAAGGCAATGAATCTTTATGCTTTTCTACACATTCATAAAATGATGCCTTTGGGCTTCCATTGTACTTCCTACAAAATTCACATCATGTCACCTCCTCTGTATTATGCAGAGCTCTTTAACCAGGTTTTAAAAAAACCCAAACCCTGTACTTCATGAGAGACTGCAGCCACCCCCATATCCCTGCTCAGTTTTTAAATTAGGGCAAGATGAACAAATCCAGGAGAGGGGAAGCAGGGTTTGAGGAGGCAAGGGAGATGCTGAGTGCACCCACAAAGGAGCCTCATCCTGAGCTCTGGTGACAAATCCCTCCGAGGACTCAGCACCACAAAGTCAAGCTAGCACCATCCCTGGAGGGCAGAGAGGGTCCAGCTCTGACACACAGTTCACCTACTCCCAGGGAAAGCTGGAATCCTGCTGGGATACAGGGAAAGCTGGCATCCTACTGGGACACAGGAAGATCACTGGCAACAGGCAGGAACAGCAGAGGAGACACCTGAGCAAGGTGAGCCCCTGCACCCAATATTACATTTTCTAACTAACAAGGATGCCGTGAGCCTTTTCTCCACACACAACTGGCCAGGGCTTTGTAGCTGCCAGGAAAAAATAACCCAAACTCCTAAAAAGTGCTAAGGCTTCAGATAGTGAAGGTGCACAGGAAACCTCTCCAGCCCTGCTGATCCAACTGGCCCATCCTGGATCCCCCGACACCACAGTGCTCTGGTTAAACCCCCCACAGACACAAGCCCGTCCCTCCTGCCCAAAAAAGAAAAAAGTCTCCAATCTCTGAGCACTAATGAGGTCTTCGGCATTAAAGAAACGATCCGGGATCTCGCTTCCCTTCCCAGCAGCTCCCGCTGAATGGAGCAGGAGGCTGCATCCACATTGTTCCTAAGGGCGCGTAAACAATGGGTTCACATGTGAGGCTGAGTGAGTCACCGTGTTCCTGCTGCAGCCCCTGAAACGGGATCCCAGCGCAGAACAAGGACCAGCTAACTTAGGGAGTGGAGCAGTTAGCTAATGACAATCGTTCTTGGCAGGACCCAAACAATCCTGAAATAACGAGTTTAAGCATGTACAATACCCTTATAAAGAGCAAATCCACCAAGGCAGTACTGGTGCAAGGCAGTACTGGTGCCTCATACAGGGATCTTAAGCTTTACAAGGACCCCTTTACCACTTTTCCAATACTGTTGACTATTTTAATATAGTCCAGATATACCCATATAGAAGAGTCTACCACTGGGATTCGCATGCTTCCAACTAACCACTTTAACTGAATATAATTACATAACAGCAACGTATAATAAAGTTCTCAGGAAAAAAACTGAACTCAAAGTGTAGAAAATGTAACTATTCCACTTTTCACTTCATTATTCACTCCTACAATAATTTATTTACTGTATCTTTAAGCAGTGAGAAAACTTGCCAGATCACTACTGCAGAACAAAAATTTAGCAATTCTGAACAGTTGCGACCGTTAGTGCAGATTAAAATTCTTCTCATGGTTTATAGCTTAGTATTCAAGTGGAGATAATTTCTTCCAGAGAGAAACTCTGAAGACAGAATTTAAGAATTTTAAGAATATTCAATAACCAAGCGTTACAGAAAGGTACAATGCCAATTACCAGAGGCAAACAGAAAAATCAGTATCACAGAACAAGCAGAATACGTACGGAGAAAGGAAAGAGTTCCCAGAGCTCCCTGTGACGCTGGCGAGAAACGTCTTCAAACAAGACAAGGAGGCCTCTGAATAAACTATCAGGTTTTGCTTCATAGTTGCTGATAAAATCCAAAATAAGGCTGCAAAAACATTAGCTTCTGCTGGAGCCTGCTTACTCACTACAAAGCGTCAAACACACCTTCTTCCCACACTTCAAACGCAGATGCTGCCTCCTAATGAAGCACTTGCTGCAAGGGGGGAACACCGTTACACAAGAACAGGAGGCTATTTCTTGCTGCAGAAACATAACTGGGGTTTGACTCAGAGAAAGGCAGCAGTGCCTGGGAGATGAGGGTTGCAGCGAGAGAAACCATCCAAAAATAATTTGCCTGCTCAGGGGAAAAAAAAAAAAAAATCATAGGAAGCAACCTGAAGCATATGTCCCTTCCAAAAGGGGAAATTCTTTATTACATAAACACAAACCTTCTAATCTAGCCCAACACAAAATCACTGCAAGCTGCTGAACTGGAGCTGAGGGTAAAATTGGAGCAGGTTAATATCTGTTCAGGCTGAGAAGAGATGCTCTGATTTTAGCAGCTTTCATACCCTGAATACCCATTGCATCAGTGACTGGGAACATATTTGCATCCACACACTGAAAAAGCACAGATCTTGTAAAACATATTTAGGAACTGGGGAGACGTGATACATATATTGACTAATTTGGAGAACATCCATCTTCAGGGGAATGCTATTCTTACCACCTCCACAGTTCAGCATCATTCTCCCTGGAAGTAAAACTCCTTGTTCTAGACTTGTAAATTTTCAAAGACTGGGGCTCAAAAAACTTTCCCATTTTTAAACTTCATCAAATCCCAGCGGCAGCTGGCTACTGAGTTCTCTTTTAGAATCTTCTGTTCCCAATCTGAACAGGAAAAAAAGAAATCCTCCCATTTACCATTTTGTGGATCCATGTTGCTCCCCCTGCAAACAGCGGATTCCTCCGTTCCCACACACCAGTACATTCTGGGTCACAGTTGTGAAGGTCCCACAGACAAACTTTACACTTCAGGCTGAGCAGTGCTGTCAAAGCTGGACAATCCCCATCACGTGAATCCAGGAGCAGAGGCTGCTAGTGAGCACCATCCTGAAGAAACATCATTTATTCTGTTTAAAAGTAAACAACAAAACAAATTAATCGTTGTGCTGTAGAAATGGTGAGATGTTCATTCCTCTCCACTATTAAGACAGTTATCCAAATGCAGAAATAGACTTATCTTCCTATAAATACAATTATTTTCATAATAGCTTTGTTAAGAGCATAACATGAATTGACAGAGGGGACTAACAATTTCTGCACTACAGAAAGATAATGTTCCTAATTTTTCACCAGCAAAGCTGCTCAGTCTTTGGGCAGATGACAAGGGGGTGGGCAGGGGTCACAGCTGCAGTTTCAGATTCTCCACAAGCTGCTGTAAAGGCAGACCATTGAAACCCTGCAGTGCAGCTGAAAAAATCCTAAATGCAACCTCAAAACCTCTCCCATCCACAAAGACAACCACGGCTCTTGTAAGACTGTGAGAAGCTGAAAAATACTGATGTGGTTACTGAGATAATCCTCTGTAGGAAAGAGAAACACACCAGCTCCTGTCCCCTCTGCCCAGTCCTTTCTGAGAACTCTCCCACCCTGGAAGCATCAAGCTTCTTCATTCAGGGAGGCAAATCAGGCTGTTAGGAGCTATTAAACGTTGGCTTCTTGTGAACTGCCTGGTATAACAGGCAGCAGAAAATTGCACAACTCAGTCTCCCGAGGCATTTCCAACTCCTTCCCTTTTCACAGCTGCACAGCCACCCCTTAACCTCTTCAGACAGAGGTTCAAAATCCTGGAGGATTTGCAGTATTTGTCCAACAAGCATCAGAGCCCCCTCATTTTCTGCTTTCAGTTTCATTCAGTAAATGCCTCTCAGATGTAACATGATGCCCCTCAACTGACTCTTACTGGTTCTTCTCATGTCTGGTGTGTGATGATGAAGTTTTGGTTTGAGGCTGCAGCTCAGCAAAGCTCACAACCCACCTCCCACTCCAGCCAGCAAGGCCTGAGATCTTCCCTGACTCTCCCTGAGCAGAGCTGGCTTCCTGAACTGGGATCAAAGGCCAAGGGGAATATTAAAATATGCAGAATCATCACTCTCCAGGAAGACAACACTCTCCAGCCAACAACACTAAAAATCACTGCATCCTATTTCAGTTGTTTCTAGGCAAATATTTGAATTTCAGGTGCGCTCAGCTTCCGTTGACCCTGACTTTGCAGTGCCTGGCAGCAGGAGCCAAAACTCACACCCCTGTGCCCCAGTCTGGGCACTGGGCGCTGCAGGAGGCTGAGATGGAGGTGATGCCAAATCCCAGACCCAAGCCCACAAACTGGTGAATTGGGTCACGTTGGTGGAGGACTGAATTCTGCCCTGGAACGTGCTGGACCCCACCAGACTCAGCTTCTCTCCTGGTCTCAGCTTCCCCTGACCACACTGGCAGGAGGAGCTGCTCCCTCCATGCCATGGGTGGGACATCCCAGGCAGAGGCGTAGGGGAGGCTCCCACAGCTCCCCAGAGCTGTCCAGACTGTGAACTCTGACAACAGAGGGGACGTGATGCTTCCAGCAGCTGCCTGCCCTGTGCCCTCGATGCACTGAGCAGCTCCAGGGAGAGTGAACACTTCCCCATCACACTGACCCAGCTCTGCAGCAGATTATGGTTTCTGAGGCACTTCCTTGCTCTGAGATGGGGACAAACCATGTGCACCCACAGCAACTGTGCAAGAAACACTGAACAGGGGGCAGCGTGGGCCCCTAAGGCTTGAAAACCACCCCACTCCTGATTTTTAGCTCTCTACTCAGCCTATTCCCCAGGCTGAAACTTTCCTCGTATAAAGCGAAAGGAAAAATAACTTTTAGGAAAAATATAGTGGTGTGGTTCTGGTAATCAGTTCCCTTTAACTGCAAGTAACTGAATGCTGTAGCCATGTGTGTTACTGCCACACAGTGCCCACATAAGCAGGATTCCCATATTTCAGGACCTTTTTATATATATTAAAAAAAACCCTACAGAGCTTTACTTTAAGCAAGGTGCACACAAGTGTAACACGTGCAAACACCACGTGTGGATTTGATTTAGGGAATCTGTGCGTTCTGCAGAATCTCGTTCAGAAGGAGACCGACCATGCAGAATACACCCGAACACGTGTAAATGGGATTTACATCCCATTTCACACGTTCCCAGTCCTGACACCTGCTACTGCCCATACCTGAACCACCACCTCCACTTCACCACCCCCGCCCAGTCTTACCCAGTGCATTGCGCCCAAGAACAGCCAGGCACCCAGAAACATCACGGTTTGCCCCAAATCGCTTCCTAATTCATTAACCCCCCTCCCCAAAATAACAAAAAAGTCCCTGCTAAAATTTCAGCGCTTCACCCAAACCACCTGTTGTTTCTGACAATCCCCCTGGGGCTGGGTATCAGAGGGACAGGTGGGAAGGCGCTGGGGCGCTCCTGGCCCCGTGTCACAGCGGGGTGATGGCGCACCTGGGGCCGAAGTGCCATCCTTCCTCCCCGGGTGAGCGCCCAGCACCCAGCTATCCCCTTCTCCCACACCTCGGCCGCCGGCGGAGGGGACACCTGGCGCTGCACCCCGTTTTTCTGGGGAGTCTCTCAAGCCTTTCCAGCTGCCGGGGTGGGGCGTCCCCTCAGAGCGAGTCCCGGTGCTCTCCGTCCCCGCCGGGCGGGGCGGCCGCGCTCAACCCGCAAAGTTCCCTCCGAACTTTCAGTTTCTTTAAAAACAAACGCGTTTTCCCCCTCGTTTCCACCTGAAACGCCCCGCAGCCCCCCACACCGACTGCTCTGGCGGCGGGGTAGTTGCCCGAGAAGCGGCAGCGAAGCCACGGTACCTCCTGCGTCCCGGGCCGGCGCTCCCGGCGCGGCCGCCGCCTCCTCCTTCTCCTCCTCCTCCTTCTCCTCCTCGTCCGGCGCCGCCCGCACGCCTCGCTCCGCGGCCCGGGAGGCGGAGGGAGCCCGGCAGCAAAGGGAGCGGGACAGCGGCTCCTCCTCCGGCCCCCGGCCCGCGCCGCGGCCAAGGGCGAGTCCCCCGGCACGGCCCCTCGCCTGCCCCCGAGGGCAGGGCTGGCCCGGC
>VYXD01005461.1:310203-350977 GCA_013397195.1 Hylia prasina
AAAGCACCGATGTTTGCGTGCCTTTTGCCTTGCTGTATGGTCATTCTGTAAATTAAACCCAGAGGATGTTTTTTACCCTAGCAATGGGTCACTGATGGTCACTTGCAGCCTGAGATTTGCCTGGGGGCTTTGGATGCTTGTGGAGACACAGATGGGTGTTCACCGGTGCTTTTCCCTGTGTTCAGGTCCCCGTCAGTCTGCGTCCAGTCGCAGCCAGAGGTAGAAAGCAAGAACGTACCAATACTATTGTTTTCTGATTCTTTACAGAGCTCAAAAACAGCGTTACCTGTTTTCAGCACCTTTCCACCTTTTACTGCTCCCTTTTATGCCTCACAGCCCAGCTCTTACCAGACCTTTCTTACACCATTTTTAGCCCAATGTTTGAAAACACCCTAAAATAACTCCTTTTCCTTTATTATGATAGAGCCTCTAATTTCTTCTGGCAATAATTTACCCACATATTCAAGCTAATTTTTCCCTTTTTTCCCTCCCCAAATCTCATCCCACTCTTCCTTATGTCTCCATTGATTATGTCACTCACAGTAATGCCTTTGTATCTCCAGCCTTCCTTTTTCTGGAGTCTGAAAGCTTCTGAGTGATGCTGTCAGTGAGTGGAAAATTCAAGGAGTTTGGCTTGGCCTGTGTAGGGAGCCAGTAGGAATTTCTCACACATCAGATGGGAAGAGAGTTAAAAGACAATGGAATGTTCTTGCTCTGTATCTACATTGCAGATGAGAGAAATAAAACTGGGCTGGGAACACATTTAGCAGAGCCACGCTGGTGGTGAATGTGTCTCCAGGGGTTTAAGGAGCAGCCAGAGCAAGGCAGGAAGCCCCATCTGGCTGCAGGAGCCACGGGGTTTTGAAACACTTCATTTTGAGGCTCACCTCAGAAGGAAAAGAGGATCCATCCAACTTTGTGCTTGCCCCTGCCAGCTGCAGCTCTGCTCCCCTCCCTCTGCTTACACTAAATGGCACAACTCAAGATTTTATGTGCAGAACACTGATCACACTTAGCATGTTACCCTTAAAATTGGCTAATTCTTCCCAAATTGCAAAAATTAATCCAAGTGCAGATTCCCTCACAGTCCCCCAGTGAGATACTAAATCCTCAGATACACCTGTTTCACAAAGTTAAACATTTATTAGGAACAAGAACTATTACAAAAATGATATCCATAGTCTAAATATATACATGAGGTTTAAACATAACATTTTCATGTACCTTTAGCTATAAAAATACATTAGATTAACTGTATCCTAATTTATAAATATAGTTCTTTTCTTTAAAAAAACCTAGTATTCATATGAAAGCCTTACTGTGCAATGGAGGAATATATATACCCTCTAAGGGGTTATTTTAAAGTTAGTGTCTAGTGTTATATAACTTAGAAAATTCAGTGTGTAGAGTCAAACCCTGATTTATACAATAAGAGATACATTGACTTTTTAAAAACTCGATAAGGGGGAGAAAAGTGAAATATATATAATACATATAAAGCCAGAAGAGTAGGATTTTAAGAATTTCAGATTATTTCAGTTTTCACCACTGTTTATCAAAAATACAGAGATATATCAAGATAACCAGCCTTTTACTGTTTGCCTCATCTCCCTACTGTCTGGCTGCAGCCCAAGGAAATCCTCAGGTGGGCAAGAGTAAAATGTTTGTCTGAGAAGATGTTTACACTCTTAAGTGTCTTACAAAAATAGAAACTTATTTACAATGATCCCATTTGGCCTTTCATGGGGAAGGGAGGACATTTTCATCACTGGATGGGGAGATTTACCTGCCTCACACCCCGTGGGAGGACAGGCTCCTGGTTACACTGTTGGAGATATGTCATGTCAGAAGTGAAGTGATGAAGTACAATTTCAACATTCACCAACTAATAAGGAAGTTTAGGCTCATGCAAACTTTTTTCCTTACTTATCACCACCCACCTTCCTTCCTCCTCCAAAAAAAGCTCCACTCATGCAACAGAATTTGTTGCTGTCTGAGCCTATCTGTGAGCAAAGGAAGGTACTGAGTAAATCCTGGCTTGCAGCAGAGAAGAGAGGTCAGACCTGCATTTCTGCTTCAAGCTCTGACATCTGGAGCAGCAATCCTTATCAGTGCTCCCTGGGGATCTGCTGATAAGCCATAAGGAACCTCAGTGGGTTTGTTCTCAGAGGACAATCCCAGAGGGATCAGCTGAACTTCCTAACAAGCTGTCACCACTAACTCCTGCAGACGTGGAACTGGCTGTGCCTTTGCCAGGGCCCTCCAGCAGAGTCAGAAGGAGAGGAAGAGGGAAAGCAGTGAACCCAGAACTGAAGATAGCCTGTGACTTGTCATTAATCTCATAATAATGTCTGGGCATGCAAAGAAGTTATTGCAGGAGGTGCTAAGGCATGAACTTGGTGTCCACTCCATGGACAGCTGTGAGCAAGGGACAATCCAAGGCAGTTTTCTCAGTGAAGGATCAGCTACTCTATGCTGGCCATGATGTGACAGCACTCAGGGACAATGTCTGCAAAGCTGCTGGCAGAACTCCAGCCACATTATTCCATCGTAACTGGCTTGTACACCTTCCTCTTTAGCACTCAAGGTGTGCTTGAGAGCACCTGCCTTTTCACACTGCACTCCCAGGAATGTATTTTAAGTTACATTCATTCAGGATAAAGAAGCAGTGTGAAGAACTTAAGTTTTACTCTCATAGTAATAATCCTGGCTCAAAAACCAAAGAGATGTTCAAAAAGCCTGAAAGTTGGAGAGATAGAGAGTGCAGGAGAGTTTCCTGCACCTCTTCTGTTCCCTCCCCCAGATCAGGACTGGCATGGGGTGTTTTCTGTGGGGTATCTACCATGCTACATGCTCAGCATCCAACTCGGTGTCACCATGGTAAGTGCAGTGCAAAATCCTCTTGAGAAAAGTGCTGTAGTGAAGGTTGGAGATACAACTGTGACTCACTGGGAGCCAGAAGGGTCAGCAAGTCAGCAACTTGCATTTGCAGCATGTGTAGTGTGTGCACACCCAAACATCAGGTTCCAAGGACACTTGAAAGTCTGACTCTGTTGGGTGACATACTGGCCCCAAAGGAGTCCTCTAGGAAACTCCCACAAATCTCATTCAGGGCTAGAATATCACCAGGGTAGAGAATGCATCTTTAGAGAGACCATGATAGTTCTTTCAAAGAGAATTTCCTTACAGATCCTTCCATGAAAGCTTGCACTCCCATTCCAAACTCCAGCTGCAATCTTCACACAAACTCCACCAACTCCAGTCAAGGTGTTCTAACCCTTACCACTCAAGTCCATCTCTGCCAAGGGAAACCCAAGTGCATCTGAAGGAATTTGCCAGTACTTTTGATGGTACCAGCAGTCTCTCTAACATGCCAGTGATGTCCACGTCCTTCAGGGGTACGGTCTGGAAGCAAATGTCCTGCCAATACTGTGACAGACCAGCTTTTGAGTCACAGGGAGCAGGCAGATGTACAGCCAGGGACTTGCAGAGTACAAGTGAGTACTGCCAGTAGGGTCAGTGAATCAGTTTTTGAAGAGCCAGTTGGCAAAATGGAGTCCAGTAGATTCAGTGTTTCTAGAGGAATAAAGACAGGTGTTTCCATTTTCCTTCCCACCCCTCCCCTCCCCCTTGCTCTGAACACGTCCCCCATGTGTCACATTCAGAGTGTCAGCATTTTAGGCCTCCTGTTTTCATGGACTCTTCTGGGAGAGTTTAATGGTGACTGTTTTCACTTCAGTGTATTCTGCCAAAGCATATTCCCCACTGCAAAAGAAAAGAGAGGAAAGGGACAAACAGTTGTTGAATATTAATGTGTATTTCCCTGAAGGAAGAGAGTTGTACACATGTGCATTTTTGACATCAGGTCATTAAAACCAGACCTGAACAATTCACACCAGCTATCCACTTGTCCCACCACTTCTAATAACCACCAACTACATGCACATAAGACATACAATTGCACCCTGTTGTGAAAGAAACAGGGAATGCTTTGGTCACTGTAACCCTCAAGATGACACTTGTGACTCTGCCTAGTGCAAACTGAGCGCTGCTGTGAGAAACCATACAAGAGACAGCCATGTACATACACACAGTTATTGGTGCTTAGACAGCAATTAAAGTTATTTTTTCACCAGCTTCTATCTACAAGATACCATGTCATCAGGAGGGCACAGTTGCTCCAGAAATGCATACTGATGAGAGAGCCCACCACTGTATTATGTCTCGGTTGGTGATAACTGGCTCTGTTCCCATGCCTTTCCCAAGGGAAACCTTTGACATCCTTTAATTAGGCAGGCAATCAGGCAAAGCAAACCATAAGGTCTCAATATATATCTATGTCCCATCTGAGGATTCATTTATTTGCTGTGCTTAGCAGATGAGGCACCTGAGTGTCTCGGAGCAGCAGACGTACCAGAACAGTTACTGGAAATGGTTTCTGGGATTAAATCTGGTTTGTGAAAGAAAAAGTGTGTTAGATTCCTCTGAGGAGTCTGCTGAATGGTCTAAGAAAACCTGTCTCCTATACAAGAAGAAAATTAAGATTTAAGACAATGTCTCAGCTCTGTGTCTAACTCATGGGGTGACCTTGGTTTAAAAATTTCAGCTTTAGTAACTATTAAGAGCTGAAGTATCTGGTAGCACCACTGTAACAGGCCAGAAGGGAAAGAGGGAGAGAGGGTTGGTTCTTCTGTAATTCTGCAGCAACCTTGGAAGGTGGGATGTAGAATTTGAGAGATCATTCCTTCCCACCTGAACAAGGAGCAATGATACAGCAGCTAAGAGAGGCACAGACACCACCATGGAAAGATGGAGCAGGTTTGGGGTGGATACCAGTGTCCCCAGCCATGGTGCCATACTTCTCCCTTCATCTAAAAATCTAACTAGTACGGAAATGTACTTCCAAGTGGACTTGACTGAACTGTAGCTATTTAAAGCTTATAAAGCAGATGAAGGTCTCCTAAAGGAATGCTTTACATCCACGCTCTACTGGCTTAGCACCTCCCTGTGGAGCATGCTGCAAGCCTGATTAAACTTTAAAAGCAAATTCAACAGTGTTTTCACAGTCACAAATGTTACTGCATTCACCACCCACGCAGAAACAAAATATTGAGCAAAACTTACAGTTCTCTGCCATTGCCTGACATTTTAAAGCCACCAAAAGGAGCCTGAGCATAGAGCGCATTGTAACAGTTAATCCTACAATAAAAGCATCAATTTTAAAAAGACAATTCAATACCAAGGAAAAGCAAGATGATGACAACAGCAACAATACAATAAAAGGCTGAAATCTCTCAGTTTTCTCTTTTATACAATTCAGTCAGTTGAGAAATCAGATTTTTGCAATAAATCTTCTTTTGCTAAAGAAACAGAAAACATCTGAGTAGTTCTCAGTCTGACCTACATTCACTTCATATCTTCTAATGGCAAAGATATTCATGCTTGAGCTAGAATTTATGCCATGCTCAGAGTCATGATTAAAATAAATAATCCAAGCTATTCCCTAATTTATTAAGCACATTCTGAAATGAACATTTTTACTCAGAAAGTTGTCTAAACACTCACAATGAGGCCCCAGCATCCACTTCCAGGTATAGAAAACATTTGGACTGCATCAGACAATTGTGTCATGGTAAAATAAAAGCACTGGGCCCATTTCTATAGATACTTGGTAGAAAATACAGACACTTCACCAGCATCTCAGTAAGATCAAATGACTGAAGGTCATACAGCACAGGTGTGGCTTGTGCTGTAGGTGTGCACCTCCATGTGTGTTCAGCACATGTGTCCTTCAAAGCTCTGGTGCCAACTCTTAAAATTAATCCCGTGCATCAGAATTGGACACCAGATCAACTTCCTGTCTTGTGTGGGGAAAAAAATCAGGATTCCATCTTTAACACCATTCTAATATAAAATAAGAAATTTTGTGTGGAAAAATAGCTGCTTTTCTTTGTGACAGTCGTTTATTGCCATCTACTGTCCATACTGGTTTGTGCAGCAAAATCCCATCTGGTGCCGGCTAAAGGTCATGAGAATTGCTTTTTGTTTCATACAGGGTTTTGGAAGGCATCACATCTGGTGGAACTTACTACAACCTCGACAAAGAAACACCTAGACTGAAGGAAAAAACAGTCCATTTCTCGACATGCTGTCTGGGCCTCACCACTTCATTTTGAGGAATGAATGTTGCTTCTGAGCAGAACATCAAGAATTAGGCAGGCTACTAATACATCTTACCTCCAGCATTTAGAGAATCACAGATATTCTGAGTTGGGAGGGACCCACAAGTATTGTGAAGTTCAACTCTTAAATGAATGGCACATACAAGGATGGAGCCCACAAACTCATTATCTTACCAACATGATTGCAAGTCCCAAATCCCTTTCTCCTCCCAGGAAACAAAAGCCCCAGCCCTCCTCTGTTCCCAGCCTGCTCACCAGACTGTTCCTGACTGCAGAGCTGAAGCCAAGGTTAAGGCTCTGTCCAGGTTCTTGGTGAACACCGCGGCCGTGAGTCCGTACTCGGTGCTGTTGGCTCTTCTTATCACCTCTTCTATACTCTTGAACTTCATAATTGGCTGAACTGGCCCAAAAATCTGCACATATCAATTAAACTTTAGTACAGGAAAGCATCAGCTAATCATGGTAATTTTGAAGTAATCAGAATCAGATGCTCTGTTTGGATAATATATTTAAAATCTTATAGCTTAGCCTTTTAGGGGTCACTGATAGAGAGTCTTAAAAACTACTAATTAAACTTCAAAGGAAGCATTGTGATGTGCTGTTGTAGTTAATAAATGTTAAGATTCAACAAGTAATGGATCATCTGTAACAATCAAAATAAGCAGAGTTAGATCTGGACAAGTTACAAACGATTCATCCTTACTCCATTTATAACTCTTTTGAACTCTGAAGCTGAGTGTACTCAAGTAACAATTAATTTATTTCAAGGACTGCAAGTTTTCTGCCTTGGTTTTAACCCTGATTTTGTCACTGTATGCATTTTATTTGCATGCAGTGCATTAACCATGTCTGTGTTTGACCACAAACTTGGCTTGCAAGTAGAGGCAACATCCATACAAAAGGCTTCCCAAATTTTGGGATGGAGTCTCTCATTGGGTACAGTATCAAAGGTGGAGCCCTTTCTTGGTGTGCAGGCTCTCACAGCACAATAAAGCCCATTGAATGTGAGATACAAACTCATTTGGGCCACTTTTAAGCTCATACAAGGATTTCTAAATGTCATTGTTTTGGGATATCCAGGCTCTTACAGTGGAGCCTCAATCCTAGGCAAAGGGTGAATGTGCATTTGCAACAAAACTGCCAGTGAATGGAACTGGATAAGCTTTGTGAATCATGGCTTGGGATTTGGAGTCAGTTCATTAAGAAAAGGTCTGTCATGGGATTTTCAGCTCTTTTCCCCTCTATTTTTAGCATGTAACTCATGCCCTGACTGACTGATATCTTTCCCAGGTTCCTTAGAGATTCTGTGGCAGATCTGAGACATTTAAACATCTTGCCAGGAGTGAACAGCAAGCAGCCCCATAAAAAGCACTAGGCTAAACCATAAACTACAAATGCCAGTTAAACTTTGGCAACTACTTATTTTCCATTAGGGAACATGATGAAAAGTAGATTAACTTCTATTTCAAAGGCATATCACAGGATCTAATCACATGCAGCTTGTTCAACATTTCTGCATACAAATAATGAAAGCCAGAGGATTAGACCTGCCTTGTGCTGGCTTTGACCATGTTTTCATATAGGAAAGAAATAGTCAGTCTAAAGGGATTTTGCCATGAGAATGGAATCTGGGATTGTTTCAGATCCTAAGGCTGCTTCAGAGAACTTCAGTGGTTGTTCCTTTGCTCCTTACCAGCATCAGGTCCCAGAGTTCTTTCCCCACCTTTCTGTAATAAAACAACCCCTTCTCTACAAAGTAATGGAGCAAGAACACACATTACACTGTCTATTGTCACTGGCAGTTACAGGGTAAATAATTGCTCCAGCCTGCCACAGTGTCAGTTATCTTTACTCAGTTATTTATATTTAAAATTAAGGATTCAGACAGAACCCCCTCCATCACCACTATTTCTGATTCTGAAGCAGCATTTCTCTAGGTGATTTGTACTGTACCTCTTCTTTGGCAATTCTCATGTTGTCAGTGACCTCTGAAAACACCGTGGGTTTTATAAACAGGCCTCTGTCTTCAATGGCAAGACCTCCACACTCCAGCTTAGCCCCTTCTTTCTTCCCGCTTTCTATCAGCTCCAGGATTTTATCAAACTGTTTTTGGTCAATCTGTCAGACAAAAGGAAAAGAAACAAACAGCAGCACCTTTATTATCATGGTTCCAGAGAGGAGTCATGGAATGTGGCCCAGGGGCACGTTGGCAGGGCACTGTCAAACTGGGTCAGTTTGCAGCTCAGTTTAGGATGTGGCAGTCAGGCAGTGAGCAGGGAGAAAGGCAGGACATGGGCACAGCTCTGAGCCACAGGAAACAGAAGGTGAAGTGACATGTGACAGTTTAATGGTTTTCTGTCACATGGAGGGATCTCCCCACATTCCCTCCCTCCCTGTCCTGGACATGTGCTCCCACAGCTCACCTCACTTGAGCTCTGGGGTTTGTGGACCTTCTCCAAGCACTGGTTTATCTCAGTAGCAGTATGAGAACTGCCTGAGATGGACTAGAAAGCTCAGCAAGGGATCTGACCATCATCCTAAATATGGAGTGATCTCAAGCAGTGAGTGCTGCTGTCAGCCTTTAACCAGGGATTTCTGTAGGTGTGGGGAAAGGCCAGTCCAGTGACAGGACCCTGAAGCTGCACAGCTGCACCAGGACTTGGAGGACACATCATGTCCTCCACAGGCACAGTGTGTCCTGTGCTGGGAAGAGGTGGAGAAGCCCACAGAACTTCCAATCACTGCTGATCCTTCTTCAGTGCTCCATGTGCAGCAGTGGGCTGCAGAACTGCAGGTTTCAAACAAACAGACCTGGCTCTTGACATGATGTGGAATTAAGTGATGAAACTCCTCATGACAGCATGCTGGAGATGGTAAAAGACTTACAGAAATGTTTTTAAAAAGAAAATCTAAACGAAAAGCTTGACAAATTTATTGAGGTGATTAAAGAAAAGACTCCACCCACTGGTACAAGGTGTCCTGGAAGCCTGGGGGCTTGTTCTGATTGCCAGGTATCTCCAGATGCTTATTCTGGCTCAATCCCCCTCCCTAGGCATCTGGTTTTATTTCAGCAGGGCCAGTTGCCAGTTGGGACTGTTTATATGGAGTGTTCCACACTTGACTCCTCCAGATTACAGACTATATCCTGTCCCCAGTTAATCCTGGCCACACACAATCCAAGTTTTCATGCTTTTAGACAAATATCAAAGCTGCAGGAGGGTGTCCTTGGGGTACTTCTAGTACACAGTGGAAACAGAGCCCAGCACATCTCCAGGCAAACAGATGTGTGTGTAGCACATCCACTGTGGGCAGCGTGTTCTAAGGGCTTGTGTTCTCTCATGTGTTAAGGTGCTACCCAAGGACACAGTTATTCCTGCTACTGCCCAAGGAAATGTGTGCCCTCCTGTAGGATACAGTGTCACACTGACTTTGGCAGGTGTCATACACATTGTCTATTTGTCTGGTTGCTTAGTTGCCAAGTGTAAATAATTCAAAAATATCTGCAAGTGCTTTCCATCCTGGCATGTCTGTGATCCAGACCAATCCAGTCCATCCACTTCACATCACAGAAAACAAAACAAGGATATTTATACAGCTGTAACTTGTTGCAAGGCAAACTACAGTTAGATGAAAAGACACTGGGGAAAGAAAACATTTGTAAAAATGACATGCAAGGGTGGAACTGTTTGTCATTGTAACTAGAGCTTGCAAGGCTTGTTTAAATTCTGTCCCCTACTCCACTATTATTTATGGTTCAAGCATTGAATTCTATTAAAAACACATGATCTGGTAAAGCAAATTCTACTATTTGTTCATCTAATTCAATAGAGAAGGGAGCTTCTAAGGATCAGTGCAATACTGAAAATCTGGGAACCCCCAAATCTTCATCTCTTGCTTCATTTCAGTCAAGACCACAGGAGAATTTTTTCCATGTGGAAACCTAGTGTTTGTAATCCTACAAAATAGCCCACAGCTGGGTCCAACAGGCTGTTGGACACAACCCTTTCTACTTAAATGTGTTATTTTCACACTTGAATCCTTAAGTGCATGTCTGTAGTATAAGGAAAATATTCACTGTCTTATAAATCAAATTATATGTTTTGGGCTGAATAATTACTGGCTAACAAGTGCCACAATTAGTGCTCTTTTATTTCTGTAGACTAGGTCTTGCAGTCCACAAATCCCAGTATTTGGGGTTCTAAAATAAACTAGTCTAGTCATGTTCTAATGTAATTCCGGTTCTAGTGCCCCAGGATGTCAGTCTCATCTAATGCAGTTTGCTGTTCACAGTTGTATAATGCACTGGTTAACCAGTTTGCCATCTGTGCAGATTTACTTTATTGCTTCCTGTGATACAGCTCGCAGGAATCCAAAGTTAAAAACTGCCCTTGGTCTGCATTTGGGGTTGGCACTCTGCTCAAACAGTCCTGATCACCCCTCAGGTTTCTTGTGGTGTCCTTTGAACTCCAGCCAGTCAGCACTGCCAGACACATGTGAGTTTTGGAGAAGTCTCATCAGAAGCATGCCTCATTTCTGTCTAAATTTAATGCTGTTTAAAGTTGACCCAATTTTAATCAGAGCAGTATAGTTTATATCAGCATAACCCAATACTGCAGCTGACACAATCTTTTCCCCACTGCCATGCCATGAGCATCTATGCCAGTGAACAGTAATCCACATCAGGGGACTGACCTGAGTAAAACCTTTCTTCCTCACTTCCAAAAAGGCTGGATTAGACCCGAACCATCCAATTCCCCAATCTAGTGCAGTGAAATGTAGGAACAAACAACTGCACATGGGACCACTTTTCTAGGACTAGCTTACTTCAACCTCAAGTTCTTGTGGAACAGGATTATCAGCTAATACCTACAGCTGATGCAGGACCAAAGAGATCATGAGCTACAAACACTGTCACCCTGAAGGTTGGCTTCAGCTCCTTCCCCCTGTTGGCTTCTAAGCCAGTGACCATCCCACAATGGGATCTCTGCTGCACTGTTGTAATGCTGTTGCATAGGTTCACCCTGACTTACACCAAAGGAGAATGAAAGTAACAGGTTGGATCTGAAGCATCTGATGAGGAGAGATGAAGAAGACAAATTATTTTTCCAAGATTAAAAAAAACCCCTCAGAAACAAGCAGGTTACTTCAGGAATGAGGCGGGGGGGGGAATTATCTGGAAGCTTCACATTTGAAGAGTAACTTGCGGACAGGTGTGACTCTTTGCTACTTTCGGAGGTATTTTTAAGTCCTTGTGACACTGCATCATTTCTCTCTTAAGTTTCTGTATGTGCCTATAACATAGGCTCCAGAGAGTGAGGAGACATAGCTGCAGAGGAAGTGGTTGTTCCTTTGAACTGGCAACCACATAAAAGCTTTGGGATTTACAGTTTCCTCCCACTCCCTCAACACCTTCCCATCCTGGCCTTGACAGTTGCATGCACACCTGAACACAGAAGTTCAGCTGTGTGTGGGTGTGCTCTCTCTCCTACAAGTATAACAGGTAAGCCAGAGCAGGAAAAAAGGACAGATGGGCCATAGTTAAGATCTGACCAGACACTGCTATTCCAACTTGCTGTTCCCCTTAATTACAGGTCTGTATGCAAAGGGTCTCCCTTAAGCCACAGCAGTGATCCCAGAGGATGGGGCTGTGCCACAGTGCACCCTGGAAATGCCCTGACAGCCTGGCAAGAGCTGATGAAGTTCAATATGCTCTGATCGCTGCAGGGTGTTTCTCCCTTTAAAACTCACAACTGAATGAATTCAGGGGCTGTTCTCATGAAATCACTGTTTGAGGGTCAGCTCATCTCTGCTGGAGCAAGTCTCAGCATGGGATTCTTTTCCTAAGAGTCCTGAGCAGTTTGAAATCTGTAGGCAAGTTCAGGGCCAGATGCAGCCTCAGCACGAGCAGGGGATGTACATCATCTTATTCCCCATGCATAAGGGCAAGCAATGAGGTTTTGCCATGCATGAATCATGTGCAGATTCAGATCCAGATAAGGAGAGGCAGATGTCCTCAGAGCCACCCCTTCTCTGAGGGATCCTACACAGGCAGCATCAAGGAAGAAAAACCCACAGTGCAGGACTGAGAAAAAGAGGCCTTGGCTATAGGTTTCTGGGAACCTTGCCTTATTTTTGGTACCAAATAGTGGGCCTGCTAGAAGATGTGACCTAAGGATCATCTTCCCCCAGAGCTCTCCAGCACAACTCAGATTGCCTCAAAAGGAAAAACTAAGAGGAAGGCTCTGGAAGTATTGAGGAGGCTGGTTCTGACAGCAATTTGGCATGTTTCTTCCTCCTAATTCAG
This sequence comes from Hylia prasina, assembly GCA_013397195.1. NCBI lineage: Eukaryota > Metazoa > Chordata > Aves > Passeriformes > Sylviidae > Hylia > Hylia prasina. The sequence goes on from VYXD01005461.1 coordinate 322,690, forward strand.
CTGAAACTTCTCCAAAGGATCAGAAAGGCAGCAGAGGAGGAGAGGGAAAGTGAGGACTCAGGAGTCTCTGGGCTCTAACTACTTGTCATCACCCACACAGCCAAGGAGCAGAACAGCCATTTAGCTGCACTCTTCTGCACAGAGCTATGGCTCACTGCAACATGCTTTGTGTTACTGTACCAGGGAGACAGCCCCTTCCATAAAGTTGGATAAGAACTGAATTAAATACATTTGTGTTTTTAAAAATATTACAACATAACATTTCAACAGTCGTGATTAATTGATATTTAAAATGGAGAGGAAAAATGAAGCCACGATACATTACTCACCCCTCGGCACTTCTGCTGGGACCGCATCCGTAAGGATAATATTTACACAAGGAAAATTAAACAAAACCACAACCAAAAACCAAACAACAACTGCTCTGAGACACACAGTTACCTGGGGCCCTTGCTCAGTTCTGGCATCAAAGGGGTCTCCAACCAGTCTCTTCTTGGCAAACTCCACGCTGCGCTTGACGAACTCGGGGTAGATCTGCTCCTCCACAAAGACGCGGGAGGCGGCCGTGCAGCACTGCCCCTGGTTGAAGAACACGCCTTGGTGGGCACATTCCACTGCCAAGTCCACTGTGAGATGACCCAGGAGGGAAAAGTGTTACCACATGCACAGCTCCAGCATTCCAGTGTTGCCAGACTTGTTTTCCTTTCTCTTTGGAAAAGCTCCTTAAAAAATGCTGACAATGGTCCACACCCATGGAAGGCACTCACAGGGCCTCACTGCCCCCAAACCCAATTTTTTTTTGGTATCCACCTCCCTTTTCTGCCTTTTGTCTTGAGGTCTAGTTGGCCATAGTTCCTGCTACTTTCTTCCACAAGGACTCACTGAAGACATTGACCAGTTTTTCTTGCTGTGGGAATTCTTGATCCCATGCATTGGTTCTTAAAGACAAGTTTCAGTCATGATTGTTCAGTAAAAAGCATGCCAGCTTTGGCCAGCACCTTGCAATGCTCACTATTAGCAGCTGGCACAAATACCTCTGATTTGCAGCCTGTGCTGTGCAGGACTGGAGAGATTTTCCTGAAGCCAAATAGGATTTTCCAACCATTTTGGTGGTCACAGATTACAAATATCTCCTAGTACTACTGAGCCATGTAGCAAAATCACAATGAAACAAAATGAGCCCTGCAGACCACCAGGATAGAGGTGAAGGCTGGATTAGATCAGGTCCTACAAAATTCCCCTGTCACAGGAATGCCTGCAGAGAGGCTGCTTTGCAGAAAACTTGCAAATGCTTGGCTCAGGCTCTGCAGCACTGCCAGCCAAAGAGAAAGCCCACAAACAGCAAACACACAAGTGCAAGATTTAACTGCAACTGCAGCCACCCCCAGGGAAGGCAAAACAGGCCATGGGAATGATCCCCATGCTGGGGAAGAGCTCCAGGAATGCAGAACTATATCCTGCCCTTGGACAGAGGATTCCTCCAGCTTTAGGGGTGGAAAACATCAGCCCTGTGAGCTGCCAGAGGACAGCAGAGACACACAAACCCCACCACTCTCAATCCTCTTAGAGCAAACACACCCAGCAGCCCATACTCACAGTCTGCATCTGCACACACAATGCAGGGGTTTTTCCCTCCCAGCTCTAATGTCACCCTTTTGAGGTTGCTTTTAGAAGCAGCTTCTTTGATCAGTTTTCCAACCTGTGAGACACAAAGAGGACATGAATTGTTTCCCCCTAAAAATCTTGAGTGTGATTCCAACAAGGAAGAGACTGGATGGCAGCTGAAGCAGGGAGAACACTCTGAAATGGTTTGAGTTTCCTACTGCTGTCATGTGTTGGGTCAAAACCAGCCCCAGAATTAAGGATTGGTTTAGGCAGGTCTGAAAGGACAGGCTGTGTGGGAGAACTACATCTGTACTCTGAAGAGAAGGATTTACTCTGCTTTCAGAATTTAGTAATGTAATTTTATTAGAAATAGTATGAATTAAAACTATTTGGGACATTTAGTTGTTAGGGCAGGTTATTTTCTTAAAAGTGATGTAATATTTAAATTTGCTCATATTATAACTGTTTTCTTGTATTTTACCTTTGCACATGGAAACATTACTTTTATTTCTGACCAAAACTACTCTTGCCCTGGAGTGGAACTGTGAGGAAGGAAAGCATAGGGGCAGCTGGCTGGCAATTACAGGTCTGCATTTCTCTTGGCTTGCCCTTGTTAGTCAAGCATGACTCCTGAACTTAGGAGAGATCATCTCTAGTCACTCAGAGCTCAGGCCTAGAGACAGCAGAAATAAGTGATGCAGCATAGCTTTGCAAGAGGCATTACTGCAGGCTGGCTGGCCAAAGAGGAGCAAGTTAATAACCTAAGAGAAAAGAGCTATATGGGAAAATTCTCATGGAGTTTAGGATCAGTATTTCCAAGCTGGCACTGAGCCCAAGCTGGGGCTTAATAACTAAGTCAAAATATATTTTGAATTAGCTTCACTTCCTGGCTCAGAAACAGTAGCATTGTGCTGCAAATGCTGCAGAGATGCAGCTGAACTCACAGATGGGTGGAGGGGGAAGAAAACACTTCTAAATTACACATGCATTAGCAAAGGATCTGTCTCCCTTGGTGTTTCCTGCACACCCATGGATTAGGAGACAAGCACAGTGTCTACAGGAGTTTTTTGCCTACAGGCTCCAGCAGCTGAGATTTTTATTCTGCCACTAATCCTCTGGATACTTCTTTTTCATTAAAAACCCAAACAGATCCATGTGGGCTGGATGAGTCTATATAAGCTTCATTGTTTTCACACAGCTTATGTCCCATCTGAGCTAAAAGTTTCTGATCTAGGATTTGGAAAGAAGCATGTAACTGAGTAAACTCCAAGATTAGACCAACTATCAAGAAAGTAAAACTCACTGTGAAGTTTCACTTTATTGTGTTTTGTTTGTTCCCACGATCCCTGTACAGAAACAGAGGCTTAGCACACCTTTTCCTTTGGGATAAGCACAGGATGTACACAAAACCACTAGATGGTAGTGTTGGTAAACGCTGCAGCTTTTGAGTGATTTGAGTTACCTTTACCGACCAAGAACACCTTCAAGGTAATTTGTCATCATTATACATTCACATCACACTCTGCAATTATGAGGGCAGACATAAGAATGGATGAATTCAGCAAATGCTCAACAAGAATAGAGTTCCTCAAAGAAGTAAGAGACTGAATTTGCCTCAGCTGCCCCCACTGATGTGAGCATTTCCATTCTTTGGACACTGCCTCTATTCTGGAGGTGCAGATCTACTGCAAAAGACATCTAAAGCAGTCAGTGGAAAAATTGTCACTTTTCTAAGCAAGCGTTTGTTTCAGAATTTTCAGCAGTGATTACTGCAGTCAGATTTGTTTGCACGTCTCAGCTGTGCTCAATTCCATGGTCTTGGCCAAGCCATATGCACTTTTCCCATGTAAGTATGGAAGAGGATGGCTGTAGGTGATTGATAGTGCAGAGGTCTGGTGGCCACCCCTCTCATAAACAAGCCAGACACATCTATTTACAGGAAAAAAGGCTAAATAGAAGGTGCTTTACTGTGCAGGTCTCAGAATGAAGCTCAAATGTTAATCCCCTCTACGTCAGCAGAGAAGGCCTTGGGCACAAAGCCATGTTTTTATTTAAGTCCTAGCTGCTCAGAGGTAACTAAAGCCAAGGAGGAATTGTTCAGGGCTCTGACTGACATGTTTTCCAGTTGCAGGGCAGGACTGGCAGGCAGACGTGCCCAGAAGCTCCATCGGGTCAATGACACCATGTTAAGTCACTGCCAGCCTCACCTTATGTCAGAACACCTTTTACTTACAGTTCTTGCAGGAATGTGGTGGTTTGGCAAAACCCAGCTTTCAGAGACGTGGGATTATTACAAGCACAAGGATCTGAATTAGACAAATACCAAACACTTCTGAGAAATCCTGTCACATGGAATGTGATGGAAGAAGTGCTGGTTGTACAGAAATCACTGACATTTCATTGCTCCAGTCTTGTATGGGTGACAGTTTACAAGAGAATGCAAAGAGGAACAGCAGGTGTCTTTGAGAAATCCATCACCTACCTTGGTTGATCCAGTAAAAGCAATTTTATCAATGCTGTCATGGGTAGAAATGGCAGCTCCAGCTGTGGGGCCATAGCCTGGCACAATGTTCACCACGCCTGGAGGGAAACCCACCTGAAACAGAGATTAAAAACAGCTCTGTAGAGAATTTGAGAGCACAGCTCATTTCTCAGGAAGCCTGGATTAGTTGTACTATACTCCACTGTGCTCTTACCAGATACATCCCTGTTTTCCAGACTTTCCAGTAACATGGCTGCATGCTACCAGCTGGAGCAGACGTGGGTGAAACTAACAGCCATGCTTAGGAAATGCCAAGTTTCAGGAAGAATTCTTGGAGAAGTCCCAGTTTCAAGTCAAAAGAGAGTGAGTCTTTCGGCCAAACTTGGCCCCCAGCTACTGCAGTGCAGCTGCAGCCAAGGGGTAAATGAATGAAAGTTTGTTTTGAACAAAGGTTGACATTTGTGGTTCTTCAGGGACCAGAGGGATTAAGAAGTCAGTAAAACCTCACTAGATGATGGGGCTAATAAAACAGGAGTACAAAAGCAGATGGTAACAAGGCTTATGCAAGTTTCCACCACATTTACAACCTAGATTAGTCAACTAGTAATTTTGCCAAAACAGACAAATGGCAAAGCTTCAGGTGAAATTCTAGAGCAAGGAGAACTGAGGGACTGGCTGATTTAGTTTTACTTCCTGAAACAAGAGTTTCAAGGATTATTGCTCTTCTAGGTTAGCCTTCCCCTACTACAGATAGAACAATGTTGTTTTCCCTGCAACTGCTAATGAAATTGCAGAATATAACACATTTGCTTCATTTCCTATGACTTTTTAATACAAAATCTCAATAAATGCCATTTCTTTTTAACAGAGAAAAAAAAGGAAGCAATTGCTTATGTACTGTCTCGTAAGAAATTATCCTCATAAGAGTTTTTTGCCCATTTTTTTCTTCTCACAAATTGGAATGGCAGCCTCATTTCTTCTGTGGATGTGACATTGACAAAAGTGCATTTAATGGGAGTTTGCATCTTGGCTAATGAGTTTTCAACCAAATAGAATGCATGTCAAACTGTGCAAGTAATGGTGTTTGGAGTCAGCAGCAAAGCCACAAGGAAGCAAAAAATTGGTTCAGAACACCCTGAGCCAAAAAGTTTTCTCTGTTTTTCAGCAAAAATGAAAGCCAAAATATTTTGGTTGGCCAAAAATTATTTCATTGAACGTAACACATAGCTTTGTGAGTGTGGTAACATCTTCTGCATCCTTTTAAAGATGAAAACCAAAAAACTTTAACTCATTTTTCTGAAAAACTGCAAAGAATTTAGCTAATTTTGGGTGGAGAAAGGAGCATCTTCAAATAAAATTACTCTCCTCTAATTACAATTCTGCCTTGAAGGACAACTGTGAGAGGCAGCAAGCTTAGAATTTCAGCTGAAAAAAAAAACTTTACCAGAATTGAATGGTGATTTTTTTGGGGAGAATTCTATGCCTGTGCTTGGGGAGCTGCATGTCAGAGTCAAAAAAAGCAGTGGTGTGGCAGGGCTCACCAGAAGTCATGACAACTGCACCCTGTGCTCACTCACTCATCTTGTGTAATCTCATTAAGCCAAGTAACTGTAGGAGATACTTAACTGGTATTATTTTTCCACTTCCTTTCCTGATGGAAGAGCCCTAAGTGTCAATTATCAACATATCTTTCTATTTTGTCTCCGACTAAGCCAAGAAAGGAGAAAATCATCATTTGACTGAGCCTGACAAACAGACTTCCAGCTGAGAGGCAAAAGCCCATCTACAACTCCTTTAGTTTTCCTCAGTCAGTCACATCCATAGCTATAGGAAGCTGATGTACTGAGCAGTGCTGGAAGGTTCTGTGCACCTCCCACCTCCTCTGTACAATTAACAGATCTGTTGGCACATAAGATCCTAACTGACAAGCCCTAAACCAGCATTTTAAAATCCCAGCCTATTATCTTGCCTTTATTTCAGTTGACTTTACAGGCCAGACACAACTAAATTGCTTTGTGAACCACAGAAATGATGAGGAATTGTTTCCCAGGGCACTCGGTCTTGGTTGAATTATCCCACTTAAAAACAACAAACACAATGCTGCTGTCTAATCACACTCTTTTTTGTCTCATTGTCTAATAAAACTGAGCTGTTGTCTTTCCCTTATTTAGAGGGGAAGACAAGGTAGGGAAAGAAAAGCATCATTTTTTCTCTCTGCAGCTTCCTGAGAAAGGAGAAAAATGCACAGGTTTTGTGCATTTTGTGATGTTTGCCACCTCCCAGTCAGTCACAAAGGCCTTTGTAAAAAAATACCTAAGACAGATTGTTCTCACTTCCCTTTGTGAGGCTGCTAAAGCTAGAAGTCTGCTTGTTATGCTCAGACTCTTTAAAACCCAAAAATCTGGACAGCCAATTCAAAGTACAGCCTTGCTTACGACCTTAAGAGAACAGAACCTCGATGGGCTGTTCAGATTTCCTCACCTCCTTGATCAGAGAGCCAATGTAGAGCGACGTGAGCGGAGTTTGTTCAGCTGGCTTAATGACCAGAGTGTTCCCACAGCACAGCGCTGGTGCCATCTTCCAAACCAGCATCAGCAGGGGGAAGTTCCACTGCAAGAACACAGGTCACTGGTCAGAGCAGCCTGGCACAGTCACCTACTCACTTCCATGCAGCCTTTTCCCAGCTCAGGGAGGAAAGGAACTGGGAGGAAAGCCACAAAGAGAAGCGTCTGTTTATAATACTGTGTTTGCTTGGACTAAGGAATATAACTTCCTTGATTTCCCCCTGAGATCTTTGATATTGCTGGCAGTCCTCACACTAATCCTGTAAATTGGACAACCTTCTGCACAATGTGACCTCATTCTTTAAAGGAGTTTGATCACATTTTGTGATTTTGGCTCTTCGCAGAAACTGTGTTGGAGGCAGTTTCCTGATGCATCACTTCTGTACAGCATCTGTATGTAGGGAATTACAGAATGCAACTACTCATTGAAAAAAACTAATTTTTCTCTGTTAAGCACTGGCTGAGTAGTTAGGAGTTATATAATATCATTCAGTTCCAGTTTTATAACTAGGAAACTGTAGTGAGTTGTTCAGTCATGGAAATCTAGGGGAGGTCTTACACTCCCTTCATACTGTAAGTTGTTCCTTTCCAATTAATTTTCTCATTTGGAATTAGGAACCATTCTACATCAGTTTTCTCTGTGCTAATCTCTTTCATGGTCATGTGTATTTGGGGATCTTGGAGTCTAAGCAAGAAGTGGAAAATCTAGCTCACACTGAATCTTAGAAAGGTCATTTGGCAGCAGAAAGGATTTCTTCATTAAAAATAATTAATGCTGCTTCAGGGATGATGGAAGCAGGCCAACAGCAAGGGGACTTCTTGTCAAGACTCAAGCCAAGGGCCTTCAGCTATCAACAAAGAAGCCAAGTATGTCAGGAATCCACAAATTCACACTTACAAATAAATTAGCAGTGTAGCTTTTGAGCCATGAGTTCTATTCTAACCCTGAGACAAAGCAGAATTTAGTCTCAAGTGTTATTCTTCAACTTGCTTCACCCTTTTTCCCAGACCTGTTCCATTTCAGTGATCTTCTCCAATGGCCGCATCCCATAATTTGCCCATTTGTCTTTTTCTCCTAAGTTTTCTCGGAGGCCTGGCTGAGCAGCTTGAGCCATTTACACCTACACTACTTTTCTACAGTTTCAGAGCATGAAATAGCTCCATTAGGAGCTTTCTGCTGCAAAGTGGCTGGTGAAAGTAACAGTAAAGGACTCCAGGGCTCTCATGATATCACCTTGGGATAAAAATCAGCCATAGGCTGCACTTCCCAAGCACTTCTCTTGCTAAGACCATTGCTTTAAATATAGTCAAGCCATAGGAAAAAGGGAAGACTGTTAACTCCTCTAGGGAAATGTACCCAGAACAGTGACAGAACCTTTTTCAATCAAGTAGGAATACACAAACCCATAGGCTGTTGGTGTTATTGAGATCAAACTGGGAAAAAAAAAATGGAGAAGATTTGCTCTGAGTAAACTGAAGACAGATGTGGTTTTGTTGACCCCAACCATTCTTTGTACAAACACATTGTTGAACTTAAGTCAAATTTGGTTCTGTGCTTTCTGTTGTATTTATTGCTGGTCTAGGGTCAACCTGAAATCTTACAAGTCCCACTGTGTCCCCTACAGTAGCCTTCCAAAGCATCCTGCATTTAAGCTTTTAAAGGGATAGTTCCCAAAGCACTGCTAAGTGCCAAAGGTGGCTGAGAGTGACATGGAAATACCTTTTAACTGGTGATCAGTGTGAGGAACCTGAGATTTTGATCTTAAGTCATCAGTTCTGCTCACCAGCAGTCACATTGCTTGCTCAGCCAGAAAAAGCTGTGTAGTCACCAAGACAAATGTTTAATAACCTCCCACTTTGCCTCACCCTGACACTGCCAAAGAGACCATGTCCTCTCATCATCTGGGGTATAAACTCAGTCCTTCTGAAGGAAAAAGCAGAATTTCCCCAGACATCTTTGGGATCTGGTCCAGACTTGGTATTCACAGGGTCCAGCAAATCCAATGTCCCACATGCATTTCTTTCAGTCTTTAATCTTACCTCAAAAGTCAAAGTACTCCATGAACTCTTATTGATCCAAGTACCATATAATCATAGAACATCCTGAGTTGGAAGGGATCCATTGGGATCATCAAATTCCAACTCCTGGACCTACACAGGACAGGACCAAGGCTCCCACCACAGCTCTGAGAGCACTGTCCAAACACTTGAGCTCTGCCAGACTTGGTGCTGTATCCAAACAGAATCTTGACACAGCACCATTTGCCTCACAAATTGTAGGATAGCACATTCAAAGCATTTACAACCGGACAGGAACAAAATCTGTCTCCCCTGAGCTGTAAAGTCTTCCTGGCTGTCTGTTGAAACAGAGCAAGCAACACATGCTAACACTGGAGGCATTCCAAGAGCTAGCCACACTGTCCCCTCAGCAGAGAATGAGACCTCAAGGAAAACTCTGTACAGTGAGATTTAATCCCAGAAAGCTCAGAGAACAGCCAGACATAATTAACTGATAATTGATATGATTTAAAACTCAAAACTATGCATCAGCACAAGGTAGCAAAAAGCCAGCAGTCCTAATGACGAGATGGTTGTCCCAGCAGTGTGAGAGTCAGAGCTCTGGCTGGGCTCTGGTGACTGGTGTCAGCCTCAGAGAGCAACAGAGCAGCTGATTAGGAGACCCACCCTTCCACTGCAGAGCATTTCTGTTGCCAAGAGCAATTGGCATGGGGGTAAAACACAAAACTACATCAGGCCACTGAGATGGGAGTTCCCTGCAGAACAGCTGTGCTTAACCAGGCAGCAAATGGCTGCAGGGTAGGATGGAATGCACATGGAATTTCCAGCTCTGTGGGAGATGCAGGGCACCAGCACTGTCACTTACTGGGGTGATGGCTCCACAGACACCCATGGGCTCGTGCCGGGTGAAACAGACAAAATTTTCATCTGCAAGACAAGAGAGTAAAAGGGGACAAAACAGTCAAAATCCTCACTTTTACAGAAAGTGTGTGAGACAACTGCACACTAACAGGTTGGGGACAGAACTAAACCCATGTTGGACAGAGAACACTGTGTCTGTTCATCCTGACTCATATCTTTGGAACATCCCAGTCAGATGAAGATCTGAGGTCTTGTGTCAGTTTGAAAGACAAACACCACTCACAGTCACACAGGGACCTTTTAAAACCAGGGTTCAGTTCCTTCTGCAAAGTCCCTGTGTTGAGGTGGAGGAAAGGATAACTCTTTATCACACTGAAGAGCAAACAAATTTCATTCAGATTGTATCCTACTGAAAAACATAAAGCCCTTATCTCCCCAAGGGAGAGAGTTTTAAACATTTTATACAGGAATCCTGTTCAGTGTAACAGGAATTACACTCCTGGTAAGAATTCACAAAAAGACAAAACTCTGGAACTAAAGTAATACCATTCATCTTACAATACTGCTGTTACTCTTCCAAAGAAAAAGCAGGAAGAACATTTGCCTTTCAAATTTATTCTTGCTGAACACCTAGTTTCATTGGGAAGATGTGACAGAGAGCAAGAACATTTCTAATGATGCTTTTTTGAAGTCATTTCAGATCAGGACAAACAAGCAGTGTCCAGACAAGCAAAGCTTTACACCACTCTGAATGAGGGTGACAAATCTCAGTTTATATGACTGACATGGCTCCCTTTGCTGTCTGCACAGATTGAACTAGCTCAGCCCTCCAGAGCCCTTCCTCTGGTGACTAATCTCTGTCTACAGTGTCTGTCCTTCACACAGCCTTAGTGATCAACCACAGGCAGGGACTGAAGAGGCTGAATTTGAGAAGACTCCATATTGCCCATCATGTCACAGGGATGTCCATTCTCTTAACTTGTTCTCACCAAAACCATATTTGAACTTCTATACCTGGACCAAAGTGTTCTCTCTGTGTGACTGCTCTGACCAAAAGTTTCTCTGTTAAAAAAGCAACAAAAGAGCCCACACATTATTTTCCAGAGATCTATCCAGGCATTAACCAAGTTCTCCCATTAGTTCCAATATTGCAACGCATCTGCTTAAAATGCATCCTGAGATAGAAAGGAAGTGCAAGGTATTTTTGCAGGTTTTCAGAAGCCAGCCTTTCCATGGATCTCCCTCCCCCTCAAGCCTGATCCCATCCCAGCTCTGAAGCTGGATCTGAAGGTACTCACCCACTGGAATAGTTCTGCCCTGAATTTTATCAGCCCATCCAGCATAATACCGGAGTGTTTTTATACAGCCTTCCAGGTCAATGAAATAAGCCTGCAGAAAAGGCTTTCCTGTGTCCATTGTTTCCAGAGTCTGAAACAAACCAAGTTGCATGCACTGTCAGACAAGTCAATGTTATGGGCTTTTTTTTCCTTAAGAAAGAGCTTTTAAAAAACCCTCTTCTCAGCTTTACTGTGCCTTGTTCTGAAGATGTGGAATGTTCTTCCCTCCTCTCATATTTATCGAATGAGCTTGTTAATACAAATAATGCAAAAGGGAAAGCAGACACAGTAACTTTGATGTCTACATGAGTCGCTTTGTTCAGGGGCTGTGCTGAAAGAGCACCTTCCAGAAACCTCCAGAAGGTGAGTGTGGGTGGGATACAGGCCTGGGGTCTGGGGCACTGGTCAGAAACAACGTCAGTATCATGACTTCACCCTAACTGACCATCCAACACAAATGTTCTGGAGTCCAGATGGTGTCACTGAAATCAGGCAGAGCTTCTTTCCTTCTATTAGAAAAAAATAATCTAATTTTTCTACTTCATAAGCCTAAACCCAACCTCTGAAAAGCCTCTTTTGTCCAATGATAAACATACTTTTTACAGAGTTTTGGTAAAGTAACCTTTGGGCTCATATCTGTGCTGAGCCCAGGGCAAGGCAGAAGTTGCTCCACTGGTGCTGATCAGCTCTAAACAAAATCCAGGCTGAGCCTGTGTCCTTCACACTGTTCTGGACATTAGCTCAGGGAATGCTTTGTTCTCCACTCAGGTCATTAAATGGGATATTGGTGCAAATGGCCAGCACATCCATAAAGGAAGTACTATCCCTTGGTAGATTGAAACATCTTTGTTTACACATGAAGTCATACCCTGTCATCCTCCACTGACATTAGGGTCCAAACAGCACTTCAACAGACATTCCTCTTGGAATGGCAAGGATTGTTATCTACTGAATGTCTGCTAAAACAACTGATTTTTGTAAGTCCTTGCTTAGCACACAGCCAAGGCAGCCAGGGCTGGTTTTATGCAGTGCAGACAGCAATGCCAAACAAGCCTTCCCAGACCAGAAGGACAGCAGAAAGCATAAAGTGTGTTCTGGTTAAGGGAAAAGGAGGGAGGTCCACAGTCACATCAAAAAGTGAGCAAAAAGTAAACAGGGTTTATTCACACACACAGAAATATATGTATTTTTTTTTTCTTTCCTCTTATTTGCTGCCCAGAACTGTCTTCAGAACTGAATGTTTTGGTTTTGCCCTGCTGAAACAGAAAGCTGTCTTTGGTTGAGAGACTGTGCTGGGGAAAGAGACCCAGCTCAAAATAGTCACACAGGTATAGGCCCCTGAGCATATCCCACAGGTGTCAACTCCCCCTGACCTCAGCAGGACAGTGGCTCAGTTACCTGCACATCTGACAGCATGGAACACAATCAGTGCCTTTCCCTGAAGATAAAAGTGCAGCACTGAACTGGAGAGTGCTCAGATCCAAGAGCTTAGGTGTGGATGGACAGCAGCCCCAAGCTGGAGGATCTGTGGGTGCCATTTGGAAAGATGTACAAGGCCTGTAGAGTCCAAAGGCTTCTACCAACTGAGCACATTTTAGCTCAGGCTCTTATCCCTTTGTTTGGCACCAGCAGGACTCCTCCAAGGCAGGATCATGGAATCATTAGCAATGGTTCTCTAGTGCAGAAGTCCAAGTTAACACAGCTTCACAGCTATAAAGAGATTTTCCTGAGCCAGTACATTCAATAGAGAAAGAAACAGTTCCCACTTACATACATTTTAATATCTAGGAAGAGAAAGATTCTCTGTCCAGCCCCCCATTTTAAAGGAAGAAATTTGCACAGAAGTCAAACCCACCTGCATTTTTGTAATAAAGAATGAGTCAGCTGTGGTGGTTTGGTGTGATTTGGTTGTTTTGGTGTGCTTTTGTTTTGTTTTTTTACTAAGAGCTGGGAGACAGCTATAAATATCAATGATTGTTAAAATAAAACAAAAAATATTGCTTTGAAAATTTAAGTGTTAATATTTTTAATCACTTCAATAACTAGAAAATGTTTTGCACAAGTCAACTATGTAGAACTGACAGCCTTCTAAGGCCCCTAAAATCCTGCAGAAAGAGGAACAAAGTCATGACTCCTGTATGGATTCTTGTGCCCTTCACAAAGGGAGAGAAAAGAAAAATATTAGGTAGATATGGATACACCAGAGGGATGGAGCAGAGTTATGAGCCAGCTGTTGCTGGCTTATCACTGCTCCCAGTACTCACTGCCAGGGTGGCTCTGTCCCGCTCCAGGAGATCAGCCAGTTTGTGCAGGAGCCGTCCTCTGCTTGGGGCATCCATCTGTCTCCAGGGAGAGCCCCTCTGGAACGCTGCCTTCGCTGCCTCCACTGCATTATCCACATCAGGCTGCTCAACACACACACAAGGAAACCTCAGGTTACAAGGAAGGAGCTGGACAATGACACAGAACCGCCCCCAGGCTGCTTCCTAGTTGATGCTGTGGTGGCCAAAATCAAGTTGTCCAACAAAACCACTTTCAGTTCACTCCTGGATTTGAATTCAAGCCTGGAATATGTTTTAGGTTTGGCCTGGGCTCATAAACAACCTTGAGGTCTGAATACCAGTTGGGTCTTTCAAGGGTAATTTAATGTAACTGACTTGTTTATAAAATAATCCAGAATCATGTTCTTGCCAATACAGGATGTGACACTGGGGGAGGATGAAGAATCATGACAGGCCACTGGCCTACATGAATTAGACTCCTCTAAACAAGTGTGGGCAGGAAAATCCCCCATGAGATCAAGATTTTACCCAGGGAAGTAATTACAGCTCAGATCCCACCATCCAGTTCCCCTGGAGCCCATGCCAAGGCAGTTAACACACTAAAAATCTTCCTTAGATCCTCAAACACATTCCCAGAACATTTCCACCAGCTGGGAAAGGTTTTGCTATTCAGTGCTATGACAAAGACATTTCCCCTACACTTAGTGCCATTCTCCATCTCCCAACAGTCCATCCTCTGGACCAAATCCAACTCTGTTTAACCAAGTCACTAAGCAGATAGGGAGCAAATTCCCTCTCTTCCCACACCATCACCCCCAGAGCTTCATGCATTTGCTCTGGCTATGGTATGCCCTGGACTCTTCCCTTCACCTCACATACATTGATTAAAAGAGTGAAGCCAAGTCCTCCCAATCCAATGGAATCTATGAGAACACTGCCATCAACATCCACAAGGCCAAGGCTGTACCCCAAGCATTGATAAAGCATTGGACAGCTAAAGAACTTATGTAAGGTCTGGCACAGCCCAAGCCTCACTTCAACTGATGCAAAACTTGCACCTCACTGCAATATATGGCTTAAAAGGGTGGGAAAGGAGGGAGTCACACCTTGATCACTCCTCCCAGCACTTCACCAGATGCTCTCATCTATACCTTTTCTCAAGTCTTATCTGGATACAATTAGGAAATAAGGCTCTGCACTGACCCAACAAGGTCTGGCCTCACCTCCCTCATAGGGGGGATGTGTGGTGCTCAACCAAGAAAAAATATTGTAGGGAGACACACTGTGTTCTTAAAAAGTTCATGGTCAAAACTGCAAGTCATCACTCAAGGCAATGGTACCTTGCATTAAATTTGGCTCCATTTCTTTACAAAGATATCACAGCTTTGAAACAGTCTGACCTGTACTGTCAGGAGAAGAAATCCATCCTTTCAGAAGAGCACTCTGGAAGATGGGAAACCACTGGAGGAAACTTGTGCTGTCAAGGATGGCTCTGGTCCAGCAAGGGGTGCTGGTGGGACAGAGGTGTCCAGAGCCGCTGAGCACAGACAGGCAGGTCCTGCCTGGGCCTATCACCCACAGGCACAACAGGCCTTTGAATGGCTCACTCTGCTGGAGTTGATCTGGATTCAGCCTGGCACATCACAAAAGCTAGAAGGCACCACCAGCCACTGCACACTTATGTATCCCCCATCCTGCCTGCTGGAATGAAGGCTTAAGCTGAAAGAAGGCAATATTTTATGTGACAGAGCAGGCCAAGGAACATAAGTGTGTCAGGTTTGAACAAGTCTTCCCTTAGCAGCATTTAATTAGTTCTGCAACCAGGCTGGGAGCACTGATGTGCAGGAACTGGGTCTGCAGTGGCACAATGCCTTTGGTACTGAGGGTCTTCCCTACATACTGGCATTCAGCACAAGAGTGAGAGGACTGCATGGGCAGAGACTTCAGTGCATGCCCAGATCTTCCCCAGCCTCTAAAAATGGGAGCACGTGAGCCCTGCTGCAGCTCCTGTAGAGACAGAAATGAAAACAACCATCTTTCTCAAATATTCTGAGTACAAAAAGTGGCTCAGAGCCTGCAGTCGCTGTCACACAGGCAATCCCTAAACACCCTCAGGGTAGCACCACCAAATGATATCCTGAGACAATGCACGGCCTCAACAGGCTTGAGAGACCAGCAAAAACAAGGAAATTCTTCAGGAAGGCTGAAATGCCATTCTTAATCCATCCTGTTATGACTAGGCATTAGGGGAGTCTGAATGGCATGTTCATTGCAGGCATGTTGCAATAGGTAGGCACAAGGCATGACAAAGTGACTCCAAACTGTCAAGGTGCCAGGAACACCCTGTGATGCACAAAACCACAGGAGGAGCAGATCCATGCATCCTGGTGCTCCACTCGGATCTATAACAGATTTACTGAGCATTACATAAAAAGCTCCACTAAGAATATTAAGATTGCAAGGTCTTTACAGTGTTGGGAAATGCCTACAAACCTTCATACCCACCTGGGGTGTTTGAATTATGATACAACCCCCAGTTACACAATCACATACCTTCCCCCCTGAACAAAGTGAACACTGTTCTTTGTCCCAAGCTGCCTCATCCATATTCCTCCTCTACCTCAAGTCCTGCTCATTGCTACTCCTTTTTCCTTTCCCATCCTATTTTCCCCTCTCCTGCCCCAGCAGCAGGCTGCAGAGTACAGTGAAGACCATCACCCCTCTGGCTCTGTGAGTGGGGAAAACATCTGCAAAAAAGCCTTGCACTTCTTCACTCTCAGGGTGCCCCAGAGCAGAGATGTGCCAGGAATGGAGCACACCCACTGGAGATCCTCTTTCTTCAATTCACCTACTGACTTCTTCAAACAACCTCCCCTCTGCACATCTTTGGAAAGGCAGTCTTTTGACATAGGGCATAAGAATGCTACAGATTTTCAGTTAGAAAATGTTCCCTGACCTGCTCTCCTGCAAACAGTCCACACATTGAATTGCTTTAAGTTCCAAACTCAAATTCAAAATAGCTACAAACAGATCCTAACAGCCTGAAATGTCCAAAATCATAATTGAGGGCATTGCAAGTCTGTTGTGGTCTTACCTCAGCCTGTCACTACAATCTGAAGGGAGAAGGCTGACCATGAACAAATCCCTCTCACAACCCTTCAGAGATCCACATGAGAGTGAACTGTTTAGAAATGATCATGACAGAGACTTGAGAGTCGCAGCTGTGGACCTGCTGCCCAAACTCTTTGGCGACAGAGCTAGGCACTCCTCTGAGGAAGGAGCACTTTTCCCCTGCCCTTGATGGATGTCAGCAAGCTGCTAGAAGGAAAAAGCCTGCCTCAAAGTGTTAGGGACAGCACTAGAGTTACTCCCTTTCCATTATCAACCTGGCAAACAGTTGGACACTAAGCTTTTATTTGTGAGGTATCCAGCATCTAGTGGAAACATCCACCATTTTATTTTCAGGGCTTCTTTGTCCACGCAGACTTTGCTTTATCCCTCAACTGTCCCATCAAGGACCATTCTAAAGAACTAAACTAAAGAACTAAAAAAGTCAGCTCAAAACCTTTGCTTCTAGGCTTATAAAGCATTGGCCAAGTTTCAGCACCAGACTAAACTGTCATCACTGAGGTATCGGCTGCCAAATTTCCACCCCTCACGTGCAGCCTAAGCAAAACACTCTGCGTGGCCAGGGAGGGGCAGGTTTCTGTTCAGGGCTTGGGAAGGGGAGTTCTGCTCCCAGCCTGCTCTGAAGGCAGAGCCAAACCTGGCAGAGCACAGCAGATGCCAGAGCCAGCAGCAGGAACTGCCACCCTCACAGTGGCCAGCACAGCAAGTACAGTGGCACATGTGGACAAGGCACTGGAAAGCAGCACCAAACAACTCACCACTTCCTGTGGTGACTCCAGCAGACTGGAGTTACAGCCCCAGGAGGGGATGAACCAGAGCAAGGGAAGCCTCAGGGACCTTAGTTTACCAGAAGAGAGTGGGACGTGGTCAAGTGTCACCAGAATGCAAACAGCTAGTTGGGAATGGTTGTCACCCATGATTCTTTCTAGTTAATCCAGATCCAGGTCTAATCCCCACTCAGTTTCTTGGAAAATCCTAGCTAGAGCAAAATATTATTTTAAAATGTGCTATGTATAGAAGAGGCTTTCAGCACCCAAAGCACAGCTAGCTTACATTTTTGGCTGCAATTTCCACTAAGAAATCAGTCACCTGTACTGAGTATTCAGAGGCAGAGAGCTCCACTGACTGGAAAAGTTTACAGTGGATCCTCCTGCAAGCTAGAAGCTGAATTCACACAGGGACAGATCTCAAGGAGGCAAAACCAGCCTTTTAGCTCTGTATAACAATTTTCTTTAGCCAACAGTAAGAAGCAGGCACAAACTGCTCATGTAATACTCTGTAGCTGCTTGAAGAGACACTTCGCTCAGGGAACAATAACAACGTCATGGTTTCTGCCTATCAAAATACAGTTGCATCAGAGTCAGCTTCAATTCCACTGTTTACATGCCACTGCAATTAAACACAGTTGTGTCCTACCCAGTCAGGATAAAGAAATGACACATAATGTTTGGTTCTGCCTCAATGTGTAATTGCCCCACGGATGCACAGATCCCCAGTGGCAGTAAGTCTTGGAGGCTGCCTCACAAGCATTGGACAAGCTTAAATACCAAGAAAAAGATCTCAGTGCAGGCAGAAATGGCCACACTGCCCATAGCAATGAGCTACCAAAGCCCTGGCACGGCACAGCAGCTGTGAATCACCTTCCCATGACTTCCTGCACAAAGCCAGATGTTGGCCCAGCACTTTTCCATAGGTCAGACCGGTTGGCCCATACATGATGAGCTGCTTTGGACCAAAAAAAGTGTCACGTGTGATTGTTCCTCACCTCAGACTGTTACCAAACCCAAGCAGTTACATCTCAAGTTACTCTACAGCACACCAGGGCCAGCCAGAGACTACTAAAGCTCTTGAGGTAGTGATTTGGTTTTAGTGGGAGCTGCCACATTTGTGCAGGAGGCCAGAACCCACAGAACCAGCTGGAAAAGCAGCACCACATCTCCAGCAGCAAGTGGTCAATGTTCGCATGACCAAGCTTAAATTCCCCTAAGCACTCAGATTATTTGTGTTGAAAAAAAGAAGGAGTTTCAGTTCAGTGTCTAAGAGGCCACCTTGCAGCTGGGGTATAAACCACCCCCAACACAGGGCCCAAATCCTGTCAGGGTGTGCACACACCATCATTGTTATTTCCTCAGTCTGGCTACTTCCTTCCAATCTATGGCACAAGAATGATACTCAATCTCATTCCTCTGACAGTGTTCAGCAGCCAGTTCCTACCAGGGAAAGTGTCTCTGACAAGCTGGACAGGATTGATGCCACCCAGCCCATGTAATTCTTGAGCAGCACATCCAGTGTCCCAGACCTCCAGCTCAGTCTGGCCAGATGGATGTTGTTAAAAGTCAGCTTTCCTCTGTGTGCTTCCCTAGAAAAAGAAACCCCTGGAAAATGTCTTTGCACAGCTTGCCCAACACTTACCTTATCTCCTTCCTCAATGTCACAAATTTTCTCCAGCGTTGAAGGGTTGTAAGTGGGGAACTTCTTTCCACTTGTAGACTCGTGCCATTCATTGTTGATAAATATCTGAAGAGAGAGCAAGGGGAGTGGGATGGGCAGGAGAAAGAAAAACAATTGATACAGACAAAAAACCCACAAGTGCTCTTCCAAGATCCAAAGGCTCTTCAACTTCCATCCATGGCAGGGTCAAGTGTGCTCAGCCTCTCTCTCAGGGACACCGCTGACAATACAGAAGCATTTCTACAAACTTTGTGCACCCAGTTAGTTTTGAGCCAGGGGAAGGCAGAGCATGGGTCCCACACAGAACAACACTGGGATTTGGCAGTGACAAACGGGCAGTTTTTGAAATACATCTCCCTGAGAACAGCAAGCAGACACCAAGAGAAACTTGCATGGTTGAGGCAGAAGGAGCCCCTTGTTGCGTGTTGCTGTGCAATTATTACTTGGCTGTTTGTGCCCTGCCCTGGGCTACCCCACAGCTTGCTGCCCCCCAAGCAGTGTCTGCAGGAGGCCGGTTCTGGCTCGGTTCTACCCCACCATGCCCTGTCACAGGTCAGATCAAGCCTCCCACGTCACTTGGAGTCATCTGTGACAAGATTTAAGTGTTTCAAAATATTGCATTTCCAGAGCAAGAACAAACAGTCCCAGCGTTGCGTAACTGAAAATGCATTAAATACTGGAGTGTTGTTACTCACTGTAAACAGAACATGAATACCTATATACAATTAATTGATTCAACATGCATCTTATCCATGCTGTGATCTGATTTGGCAGTGTTATATTTTATAAATATACTTTAAATAAGATTAGATGAAGTAATCTTTATTAGTAGCCTGCTAGTGGCTATAAGCTAGTACTTTTATTTGGAAGCCATCCACATTTGCAATCTTGTTTATGAGTCTCTACACACCACCAGGAGATTAATGTTGCATTTCTTACATTCGGAATTCCCACTGCTTTGGGTCATAGTTTTCTTTCCTTGGGCAGCTTTTTTCCCTGAAAGGACTTTTTCTTACTATTTCTGCATAAAGCATCCAAAATGTAATTGGTGTAGAAACTGCACTGCTGGACCCACCTGTTTCACACAGGCTGAGAAAAAGAAAATTTCACAAAAAACGTTGCCAAGGGAAGTCACAAGAAAAGATTCAACGTTAGAAATATTAACTTCAGTTTAGGACACCAGTGATCCCAAACTACCTCTGTCATCCAAGTGCTACATTTTAACATTTACACATTTTGACTTCAGTTTTTCTTTATTTCCCTAATGAAGAAAAGTCATATTATAAATGTGGGAAATGTGACAAGAGTCATAAAATTACAATATCAGGTATATGCTCACAAACTAAGGATTGGGGAAGGATACTGATTTCTCCTTTGCATTCCATGCTTACTCTGTGGGAAAGTGATGTTCCTACCAAGTAGTAAAACACGAGTGACAGGATCAGGCTGTTTTAAATGTAACATATACACTGGCATCATTCTGGGAATCCACCACATATCACAAGTCCTTAGTGCCAGGAGTTGAAATCAAATCGAATAATTTATCAGCAGTTCATGCTTCACAGCCAGAATTTGAGACAAGGAATTGTGGACAGATCACTTCCATCACACACCCATGACAAGCACTAAGCTGCTCTATAAGAAAGATCTTTGTTGAAAAGCTTTGCCTCTCCCCCAGCCCCATAACTGGTAGAACCAAAAATAAAAATCTCCTCTAAGCAGAGGGAAGTGTGCTGTCAGCTGTAAACATCTGGTGAAACTCAGAGCTTGCACAAAACCCCTCACAGTTTTATGAAAATTGACTGCTGCTCATTATTTTCGCAGATGCACCGGGAGCATCAGATCAAACATCAGACTCACACTTTTAATTTACGTTGGTTTCCACTTTAAAGATACTACCTTGACTCTTTTAGCACTCACAGTCTCGGGCAAAACCATGGAGCATAAACTGCATGTTTTAAAACATACACGGCTGCAGGATAAGATCCCTAAGGAGTGTTTAAAAGTGTTCACAACAATAAAAATAACAAAAACCAGAACATTTGGATGTTTAAGAAGAACTCAAATGGCCGTGTCCATTTTGGACGCAGGAAAGAGCTGTTTGTGCAGCATTGCGCCATTCTGCAGTCAGCAGCTGCAGGTCCAATTTGCTGCTAAATGACAAGTTTATCTGACAAATAAAGAGTAGATAAATTTCGGATGTTAAAAATTAATCTAGTTAAGTGATTGCTCCTAATTGCTAATCTGTTTCAGTGCTTTGGATGCATAATTCAAATCAACACCTCGCCGGATAAGCTACCGCTGTTCACTCCTTCTCACTACAAGGGAAGGAGTTTCAAATTTTGTTTTTTCTTAACAGTTTAACACTAAAATGCAACAGTAACACACTCATTCAGCCCCTCCAGCTCTTTTAGTCCAGGCACAAGGTTGAAATTATGGCAGCCAAGGCTCCTCAGCAGCGTAACCAGCCGGGACGCTTTTCCCACTGCGCAAGGCAGTGCATCAGGCTGTTGTGGAACACAAAGCGACTCGGCGATCGCAGAGCTACAGCTGCACTGGGAGCAGGGAATTCTGCCGCCCTGCTCAGCTCCAAGCCAGCCCCACCTCTGAGGGACAGAGATAGCAAGCTCAGGAGCCTTGGGTTTATACCAAAAGGCCAGGAGCGACTATTTAAAGAGAAACTCAACGGAGAGCAGAGTGGTGAGGGTCTGTGTGGGCTCAGTGCCCGACTCCTCATCCCATGGGGAGGCCACGGAGTTGGGACGAAGAGTCACCACCATGAGCACCGCTCCTCCTGAGGAGCTGCAGGATGGCTCCAGTCTCATGGCAGAGCCTTTCCACAAGGCCCAGTCCTGCAGGACACCGGCCCTGTGCTCGCCACCACCCAAACCCACCACTGGCACCGAGTCACCTCCCCATAGGGGAGCTGTGGGTCAAGGACGGTTGAACACAGCCCCAGCAAGCGGCTTCCTCAGGGATAAACCCCTCCTCGCCCTGCCCAGGCTCACCCCATCCAAATCGGATTTTGCTGAGCGCCAGCGGGGAGCTGGAGGCGTTCACGGGTGGGTTGGGAGGGGAAGATGGTGTCGGGCGCCACAGCCAGGGAGAGGAGCCCGGGACAAAGCAACCGCTTTGGTGAAGTTATTTTATTAAAAAGAAAAAGCTAGGCTTTGGGCATTAGGAATCAAGGCAAGTGTTGCTCTATTAAAAACGCCACTGTCATCTGCTTGCTCAACCTCAAACCCCCATAAACCTACTATCTCAGACAGCAGAATGAATAAAAGAAGCTACGAAAAACAACATTGAGGGTGAAAATTTTGTATTAAAAACACAACACCTCACCACCACTCTGACTCCACCGAGCACCGGTGGCACCATGGCGAAGCCCACCCGCCGCCCAGCGCCCCATGCCTGGCGGGCTCACCTTGGTGTACTTCCCCTCCAGGCTGCGCAGGGGCCGCGGCAGCGGGGGCACTTTCTTGTCGGGCTGCCCGTTCTCCACGGCGCCGTTGAGGGCAGCCATCGCCCCGCCGTCGAGCCCGCGCGCCTTCTGCCCGCTGACAGCGCCCGCACCGCCTTAAGAGCGCCGCGCGCGCCGCCTGCCCGCCCCCATTGGCCACCGCCCCNCGCTGTCCTCGCAGGGGTCACAAAGCCTTCCCGAAAGGCTCCTCACAGGATCCCAAAGGACTACCCTCAGGATCCCCAGGAGCTCCCAAAGGGATCTCCACAGGATTGCGAGGGATTCTATTCAAGGGATTTCCCTGTGGCCATAAACGGTTCCCCATAGGGTTTCCACAGAGTCCCTCAGAGCTCCCCAAAGGGCTCGGACACTGATCCCCAGGGCTCCCCGTGGTGTTCCCCGCGGTGCTTCCCTCAGCGCTCCTGCAGGGCTCCCTCAGAGCTCCATGCACGGCTCTGACATTGCTCCCCACAGCACTCCCGCAGGGTTCCCCATGGGGCTCCCTCAGGGCTCCCCGCAGCCCTGAGCAGTGAGGGAGGGGAGCTGGATGTGGCCAGACGAGCTTTGGGGAGTACAACAGCCACCCTGGCTTCCCTCCAAGGGTGGCGTTGGGTGGGCATGAGAGGATGTGCTCTCTGCTGCCTTCTACCTCTGCATCCCACCCAAACCCACCGAGAAGTCATTCATCGGAGGAGGCTTGTAGGGGTCTCCATGGGAATAACACCACTGTCTCCCAGCATTAAGAGCCTTCTGCTATTCCAGGTGCCCTGACATCCTTACCTCAACCTGCTACACCTCATCCCTCACTCTGCCTCTGGAGAGCTTTCCAGGACTGACAGAAAGAGAAGAACATGGCATCAAATGTCTGATGTGCATCTGACAGCAGCTCCTCCACATTCCTGTGTACAGGAGTCTGGGACCAGTTTGCCCATCCCAGTCTGACTATCCCAAAGGACTCCAGCCGGCTGGGGCAGGACCAGGCCCTTCCACTGGAAAGTCCTACACTGATATTTGTGTCCCACTCAGCCAACCTCCAGCATGGACCTCAAAGTAGCGTACTTGGAGTGTCGAGAAAGATGCTGTCTTTCGAGAAATCCTGAAGGATATGGAACATGTCTTAAGTGACAGATCTAGGCTCTGAGCCTGAACAAGTTCATTATGTATTGCTTAACTTTATTCTGCATAAAATATGTGTAAGTCTTTGCAGGCTGAGGGCCAGGGCACTCGAAGCACCCTCACACCCCCACACACATGGAAGATAATACAACATATTTTCCATATAACAAGTGGCAAGATGCCAGAAGTTATCTTCCAAAATGTTCCGCAGAATCTGTAATCCCCAGCAATAGTCAACGCTTTGCTGTTAGAATGCTTAAAAATACTCAGAGCTTCCAAAGGCAGATAGCCTGTGATATCACAGTGGTGTAGATTTAGTGCTGATTCAGAAGGGAAAGTACCTTGATGAATCAACCTCCACTCCCTGCAGCTCGCAGGATGTTTTTGGAGGGCCTCTGCCCAGGTGAAAACCTATCTGATGGTGATTGGCGCAGAAATGTTTATTTCTAACTGTCCATTTTTAACTGTCCTGTTGCTATTTCCCACAGAAGCTACAAATGCTAGAACCCAAGCTAGAAGAAATCTCTTAGCCAAATCCCAACGTATTCCTAGTCTTAATGAAGAGGACTTTATCTGTCTGTACCTTGCCCACAGAAACACTCAGTGGAAATGGAAAGAACTTTTGCAATTAGTGGACAAAATATCATGATGAGGAGAATGATGAATAAGAAGTTCCAGAACAAGCGGTGTCTAAAGGAGTCATTCCAGTGGGTTTTCTCATATGGAATGACGTTGTCTCTTATCTCTGATGAAGAAGATTTTATACAGGACACTCCTGGGAAAATTATTGCCTCTTTGAGTTAATGTTGGTGCAGAGTGAGATACATCTAAGGCAGAAATTCCATGTACAGGGTTTGGGGATGTGTAAGACTTTTAAAAGGTTGCATAAAGTGAATGAATGGTGAGTCAGCAACATATGAATGAGCTGAAATAATAGACTTTAATGGATATACATAACTGTGTGCAGTGTTTCCTCTGATAACTTCACAGGAAGAGTAACAGAATGTTCTGCTGTCAAAGAGTTTTGTGGACACTGACTGATCCCTTGTTGGGCAAACTCAATCCTGGCATAAGCGGGAAGTCCACCAGCCCCAGAAGAGATGTGGTTTTTGTCACCAGATGTGTCTTTTGTGCTTCTACCAGACCCACAGGGGTGGAGATACTCACATCTCCAGACTTCTGAGTGGGAGAAGCCCTAAAAGAATCAGCAGAGCCCTGATCAGAACCAGTGTGAGGCATTTTACATTCATTCCTGTGCTTCAGGAGGGCCATGCCACCTGAATAGATGGACTGAAAAATGGGTTTTACCTAAGTTTGCAGCAGTTGATCAATGTGGCAGAAACACAAGCATGAGGAAAAGCGTGTGTCAATGAGAGGTCAGGTCACTGCTGAGTTACCCTGTCATGTTCTGTCACACAGATCTTGGCGTTGTGTCCTTAACCTGCTGCAGTGACAGCAATGGCTGTGGATTCCCTGGAGCTGCTCTGCAGAGCTGTATCTCACAGAGAGTTGTACACTGTCAGTACACTTGCTCTGCCAAGGAGAACAAAGATCACCTTCCCACTGTTGGGTTGGACAAGTGCACTCTTAAACCTGCCACCGTGAGTGAGACCTGACCACAGCTCTCTGTGCAGTCCTGCCTGTCTGTGCCAAGCACAGTCCTAGGACGTGTTCCTTATATGATGTTGCTGTCCCCCTATCTTTTAGAGATGCCAAGTGTCCCTGTAGGAATTAATTTCTTTTACTTCCCAACCTTATTTAACCTTAATGAAGAGGATATTGCTGGTGGTAACTCCTCCAAATACATTCTGCTGTATTTTACGCCCTGGCTCTAGCCCAGGAGTGCAGGAGTTGTATACAGAGAGTCAGGGAAGACATCTCCAGACTACCTAGAAATAGGGTGTTTCCAGACCCCTTTGGCATCCTACCCCATGGATGGAGACAGATTTGGCAGTGGGGCACATATTAGAGGGCAGTGTTTGCCCAGCCAGTGGTGCTGTAGCCATTGACAGATACTTACAAACTGACCAGTTGATATTTCAAAGATTTTTTTTTTTATCTAGACTTCAGCCTGTGCTCCCAGCTGACCAGTGGTGCTGTAGCTGTGTAGAGCAATCAACCTGGCACAGAGCCAAAGTTTATCCCACTTATTTTCCATATCCCCCAAAGCCCGTGCACACACAAACATAAATACGTGTGTGAAACAATATATTCTGAAAGGCTACTGAGGCTCTACGCTCCAGCATTCAACAGCCTGGAGTGTCCAGAATTTGCCTGGTTTTCCTCATCCAGATGAACTGTAATTGAGTTATCCACACCCTTTTCCTACAGGCATCCCCCTCACTCTGCATTGGCAATGGTTGCTGCTCCTGAGGGAGCAGCTCCCCTCATGATTTATTCTCCTCTTGTTTAATGTGCAGCGAAGGGGCTTTTTACTGCTTGTTATTCAAACTGTGCTTTGGGCACAAAATTATTCATTTCCGTATGGTTTTTCCATGGTGCTCATGACAGCAGTGTCTGAGACTTTCACATGCACTGTTTCCTTTTCCAGTCATTTTGAGAGGATGCTGACCCTGTATTATCAGTGAGGAAAGAAGGCAAGCAGTGATGAATAAAAAAAAGGGTCTTCATAATTTCAGTTTCCCAATGTGAGTCACCCACAGCCTGAGTGCTTTGATGACATTCAGAGCTCAGCTCCAGCAGTCATTGCACAAGTTGGATCTAAAGATCTCCCTCCTAAACACCCAGGTAAGACAGAAAGTGCTGGTGAGTTCATTGCTCCCCAATGACTTTAATCTGTGAATTTTCTTGTTTTTTGTAAATTTCCCATTCCTGTAACTTTTTTTCCCGTGGGTAGCTATCTAGAGTTTGAGTTAATTCTTTTTAGCAAACTTAAAATCCATACATTTTACCAGTCTTGACCAAATTTGCCATGATAGAGGTTAGCAGCAGGATGGGTTGTTTTGAACTGTGTGTGATTGGCATTTTAAGGCTCCCTGGTAGCAGAAATGACTGATTGATAGGGACTGCCCATGTGAAAGCAGTGAGATGTGCTTTGCCAGCACATTTTGATTTGCTTTGTTTCTCTAAATATTTTCTGGCTGCAAGATAGTGATAATTGAACTGCTGCCTTCAGTTGTGAAACACATTGCAAATATCACCAAATTAATGAAAAAATCTGCCATTTTTTACCAAAACCAGCTCTACTCAGTTTATCAAAGTATTCACATACAATTTCAAAAGGATTTGAATCCAGAGAGGTGCCTCAAAAAGTCAAAATAAAAAAGATCAGCCTGTCCTGAAGATACCATGGAAATGGTATGTCTTATGTGAAGGTTTTTCTTGTATAAATCCAACCTTAATTGGGCTGTGCTGGTGCCTACAATTCTCCTCCACTGATAGTAGTGTATCCCATATTTGTGTTGCCCTTCTCGTGCCCTGTGGGTTTAAGCTTCAATTTTAACACGTCTGGGACTGAAGAACAGTTTCTTTTCCTGTTCCTCTCCACCTCAAGAAATTAGTAAATGTGGAGAGAGGCGATGTGAGATACTGTAAGATGCTATTTGTGCAAACATTTGTAATCCTAAACATGACCTCATGATGCAAACCAGGACTTTGGAGGCTCAAGACAAAACACAGCCTTTTTATGCTTTATGCTGTAATTACTTCATGAAGCAAAATCCTCAGTCAAATTAATTTTCTTCATGCATATCATAGGTATTAAACTGCGACTGTGCACAAGGATTGGCCTTTCCTTTAGCTAGCCTGGCTCCAAAAGTAAGTTGGAAAAGTAAGTGGCAAGGAAATAACAAACAGCTGAACATTTTGAAGCCTTTTCTATTAAAACAAGGTCTATTTCCTCTAGTCTTCACTCTTCCCTGCCAGGCCAAGCATTGGAAGATGAGGAGATTGGGAGCAGGAACAGAAGCAAGTGTGAGATAACCTACTAAGATAGTGTCTGTGCTGTGGAGAAGTTCAAGGACCTGTTTCCTTACAAACCATTCAGTGTGTCTGGCACCACAGAGCCGATGGGAACTACTCCCTGCATTGATCTGGCGATGCAGACCTGAGGATTATTTGCCTACAAACAGCTATTGTTTGCAGGATTGGCAAAAGAAAAAACAAATATGTTTGTTTTCTCCACAGATCATGTTTCTTCCTTCTTTCTCTTGATAAGGGGCATTCCTGGACGGTGCCCAGGTTTTGGAAGCAGTGGTTGTCTAGGCAGGAATGGAGAAGCCTGAAATGTCCTTTCTTCTTCTGCTCCTTCCTCCCTGTCTCTTTGCTCTCACTCATCATCACATCTGTTCTGGGCCCAATGCCCAACAGTCCTGCATTAACGCCTCAGTACACACAGGCTCACACAGCTGAACAGTTCGCAATGCAACGTACCCAGTGCCATCACGTCTTCCCAAATCAAGCTCCTGCAAACCATTTTTGTTTAGGGGCAGAATCACTCGGCTTCAGAATGCTACTTGTGAGCTGTGCCCAGCTGACTCAAGGCACTGCAGGTCTTCCCAGAGAAATGGTTTTGCAGGGTGCCGTCGTGCATCTAGAAAATACAGAACAGAGCAGGTAAACAAACATCCTTAAAGATGATCCTGTCTCAGACCTTGATCCTGCAAACCCACACGGGCTTAATGTTAAGCACATGAACAGTCCCAGATGATTTCAGCAGAGCTACTCACATGCTCACAGTGCAGAGCATTTGCCAGATCAGAGCCTTTATGGCTAATTGCAAAATAAAAGGCAAGTCTCCCAGTTCTATCAACTGTAATGAATTGTTATTAGCAGCACAATTTAAAATAGCTGCGGGGCAGATCCCTGGCAGACCACTGGGGATAAAGTGATGTGGACTTGTTACAACAGAACCTGGAAATACTTTTTCTTGGATAAATTGCCATGCCAGTCATATGAAACACTAACACTGTGATGAGGTTATTTTTGTAGACTTTGACATGTGCAAGGCGCCTTTTTTTTTT
>VYXD01005461.1:351426-444074 GCA_013397195.1 Hylia prasina
CCGCCGCCGGTGCCGGGGCCGAGCGCGGAGCGGCCGCGGCGCTCAGCGGGCGCGGAAGGTGGCGCGGCCTCTCCGGGCTGGCGTTTGCACCTGGGGCTGCCGCGGTTTAATGGACTTTAACACATGCAAACAAGAGCTTTTGTGTGCGGGCACAAAGGCTGCCCCGGCGCGGGGCTCTCCCCAACACTGCCGCATTGTTTCCCCTCCGCTGCTTCTTGTCACCCTCCTTGTCAGAGTTTAATGAGGACAACGAGGTTTCGCAGGCTCATTTCGCACTTCAGCAACTTTCTAACACTTCCCTAACGAGGGAGAAGGGGCCGGAGCGATCGGGGGAGCAGGGGAGGAGCGGCCCGGGAGAGATCCGCAGCCCCGGGGCCGGGGCAGGTGCGCCCGTGGCCGAGCCGGGATGCGGGACCGAGTCGGGATGCGGGGACTCGATCCTTCCAGCCCATCTCCGGCACCTCGGCGTGCCTCCATTTAAAAACCCCAACCTACTGCGCGATTTAAACTCGGCCGTGAGGGCGGGAGCGTCCCCGTGGTGCCCGGAGGAGCAGCGAGGCTGCGGGGAGGCGGTGGCCGCTGGTACCGCGGTGGGCAGCGGCAGGGACCGGCCCCGCGAGTCGCTGTGAGGCATTTCCCCGGAGCACGTAGCTTTCCCGGGGCAAGTAGCTTTCCCGCGAGCAGACAGCATTCCCGGGGCTCTCCGGGCCGGAGATCGGCAGTTTTCTCGCCTCCCGCCGTCCCCGCCGAAGCGGAGCATCCCTCCCGAAGGCGAGGAGGGAGCGGGGCGGATGCTCGGCTCCTCTCTCCGGAGCAGTTTCTCCCCACCCCGATCTTGCGTTCGCCCGGCACGGCCCGGCGCGTTCCGCTGCCCCGGAGTGGAGCGGGATTTCGCGGTGGCGGGGACCGGCGGGCGAGGGATGCCGGGCGGGATCGGTAAAATTGCCCAAACCTCGGATTTGCATCGTTCAAAGGTGTTGTAACGGCTTTGGGCTTTGGGAGAACGGCCTCTCCTCCCCAAAGGCAGCCCTTCCCCTCGGGCTGGCTTTATTTCCCCCTCTCTAGACAGTCAATGGTCCCGGGCAGACCGTAGCTGCAGTTTTCAGTGTTTCAGATGGAGATTTTGGGGAGGATTTGCCTTTAGCCTTTGCGAATCCTCGTTTCTGCCTTCTGCTCCCACGACCGAAATCTCCCCTCCGCTTTTTTTCTTACTTCGCTCTTCTGTGCGTGTGAGAAATTTGGAAAACTCGAGAAGTCGTTTAATGCAAAGGGATTTTAAAACACAAAAGTATGCTGTGAAAGGAAAAATAACCAACATCCCAACCACTTAATTAGATACTTACCGAAGGAGCCATTAGAGCCTGCTGGGTATAACACGGTTTATAAGTTCTCTGGCCACAAAGAAATTCAATAATTACTATTTTGTAACTCCCTTACAATGGGATGGGTGAAGGATGGAGTGTGATAAACTTAACTCTGTTCCTGGGCTTTTTGCAGATTAGCCTTTGGCATTCGCTGGTAAATACCAAGTGAATAGAGACTGTGTGACCACAGTCCCTTGAATTAGGGACAAACATTTCCTCTGTGCATTTTAAATAATGCTACTGCCAAATATTTTGTTACCAGAGATCATTATCCTTTTGAATGAAAACTCGAGGAGTAAAGGCATTGGTTTTGTCTTTGCTGGTGTGGAACAGACTATATGATATCTAGAACAGCAACAAGCTTTCACAAATTGCTATATGATTTCTACTGCCAGGTTCTGTGATATTGGATACGACATAAAAATAAAAAAGCCGGGCAGATAGACACAGAAACTCACAGAAACCACCTGTATATTTTGTTTCAAAGGAAAATCTCAGCTATTGTCTTACTGGCTCTGGTTCTGTTAGGCCTTGGATCTGCTTAATCTTTAAAGCTATTCAAACAAATTGAATGATACAAGGCAAGTCTTCTATAATTAATCCGGATTCTTGAATTTTGATACAAACTTTTATGTAACCGAGAAGTTTCTCTTCCTTGCAAAGACATTAAATAGGCACTAAGTCCTTCTGTCAAGAGTGCTACCATGAACAAAGTTAAAAGGAACAAACCTGGAAATTTTCCCTTCCTGAAGAAGAAAGAGATGCAAACATAAAGTCATGGGAGAGCTGGTACTGGTGCCTGGACAGAGACCAAGGTTTAAAGTGGCCCCTGTGCTAGAAACCACAGAACACGAACGCAGGAATGGTGGTTTGTCCCAGGCACAGCTTCTGCAGGATGTTATTTTGTCAGTTTATTCCAACCTCACAGGGACTCAGCACTGGCACTCAAAGGTCTCATTTGAACCTTTTGAAATGTTTATTCTTTCACTCTTACAGTCCAAAGAAAATGGAAACGATGCCATCGGGTGTGGAAGAACTTGTGACGTCCATGCTCAGCTGCCACCATGGATGATGAAGCTTCAGCTGCGGTTTGCTTCTTCTCGTGTTATGCAATTTTCTCTTGGTATTTGGCAGAACTGCTTCAGAATGGCTACTTTGCAGAGCTGTGCATCTTGTGACAAGGCATTTTTGAAATCCCCCAGTGTATGACTCTCTTGTCAGAGTCAAAACTTTATCTGGGTTATCAGGAAAATAAGAATTATGTTGGGGTTGGGGGGGGTGGTGTGTGATCTGGACTGTCTGGCTTCAGTGGAAAATCAACACATGGAGAAAGGTCTGTAGATCTAGACCTGCTAAGCTCTAAACCTGCTAAATAGGTTGCAGATACAATTCCACTGAAGCCATTTTTTAAAACCCTCACAGACCCAGCACAGCTTCAGCCACTGTCAGTAGCTCTCCAGGTTACCCCACGGGAGATCCACTGACAACCTCTGCTTTCTGACTCTCCATCTTTCTTCACACATTTTTCTTCAGATCCTGTAAAATCCAGTGTAAGAATAAAAACCTTTTGATTTTGAAGCTGATGTCTATGGCAGTGATGGTTTATACAGTGCAGTTCTACCTCCAGGGAATTCCCTGATGGGCCAAATGAGTTGGGTTTCCTTGAGTTTCTGAGCAGCAGTAGGTCTGTCTTTTCAAGGACACAGAGCAGTGGTGCTGACTGTATGGAGAGAGCAGAAAGCTGTGCCCAGGTTCACATCAGCCGCTGTGTAATCTTGTCCTTGGTCACATCAGGTGACTCCCTTTCTGCTGAATGTCCTACCCCTGATGCCAGGCAACAGTTCCACCTTTTACTCATCAAGGTGTAGTGTCAAACCATGTGTACAGGATGTTGGTGCTCTGTGCCAGCTTTTCACTGCTCACATCACCAGTGTCTCCAGAAAGGTAATGCCAAGGCTTGTTCTCCATTCCCTACAGAGGTGTCACGTCCTTGAGGTTATCCAGAGACCCTGCAGAGTGAGGCTGTTCGTTTTAGGATGGGAGAAGAAAGAAAATACAGACCCTGGTCCCCACAGAAGAGAGGAACCACCCAAAGTTGCCCATGCAATGGCCCAGACAGGGCATTTTTTGGGTGCCAGCAGCTGCCAGGTGCTGCTGAAGCTCCCGACGCCAAATCCACTGGGTCTTGTCACAGCTGCTCTGCGCGCCAGCCCTGAGAG
Organism: Hylia prasina; assembly: GCA_013397195.1. Classification (NCBI taxonomy): domain Eukaryota; kingdom Metazoa; phylum Chordata; class Aves; order Passeriformes; family Sylviidae; genus Hylia; species Hylia prasina. The sequence continues at coordinate 355,010 of VYXD01005461.1, forward strand.
GCCACTGCTGATAACACTCTCCAGGTGTTCAGCCCGAGAACAAAGGCCCTTTCAGTGGCTGCCCAGAAGGAAGAAGCCTCCTTGCTGGATGGAAAATGGCTTTCCTGGATGGCAATATTTGGTTACAGTATGATCTGTTACTTCAGAAGAAGTCCCACAGAAAGGAGGGTAATTTGACTCAGGCATGTAAAAAATCATTGTGGGGACTCTTGTCTGCCTCCTTCTTCTCCCCAAAGTACTGAAACAACATTGAGTTGTGACGTTTCATACAAGCAAAATAAAACAGGATTCTGGGATCAAAATGTGCCTCATCTTGCTACGCCCATTGTCATGAGGGTGAGCTGGGTCATCACCCTGAAGAATCCAGGCTCTCTGCAGAGCCCCAGTCACTTACCTGGCTGGATAGCACACAAAACTGTGTCTTATGAGCACAAAACTGAACTGAGAAAAGCTGTGTGCTGGCATGAGCACAGTCCATGGGAAGCTTTCTCTCAAACCACAGACCTGGATTTCAGTGCTTGTGTTGAAACACCTTAATGAAACATTTTCACAGCGAAACTCGCACTGTTTGCACAGGGACACCTGAAAGATAATTTGGTCCCGTGGATAAGGATGAGGAGGTGGGTTTGGGTGTATTTGGGTCTATCTTCCAAGTAGCTGTGCATCCTCTGTTTTGGCACTGGAGGGATTTCCAAAAGGGAAGGGCTGGTGACCACCGACTGCAGCCGTCTAGAGGTGGCGCATTCCCCCTTTCCCACAGAACCAGCTGCCAAGGGAAGGAGCACCCCTTGCACAAGCTCTGCTGTCGTGTTGTTCATGTATTTTCCAAACCTGGGAGGGACCCACCAGCTGAAGGCTTTCTGTGCTCTCCTACAGCCTCACCATGGTTATAATCTCCATGGAGTACTCCCAGTATGTTCCCTCCCCATGGTGGCTCAGCCCGCCCCTACATTATCCCTACGCCCCATAAGCTGTTCCTCACACCCCAGGGAGTTGATTCCCTCAGATGTGTAGGAGGTGACTTATCTAAAATTATTTTCTCCACATCTTTCAGGTAGAAGTGAGGACAATCCAAGGAACATTCCCACACTGATGAGGCATTTCCCATCTCTGGAAGAAACAGAGGGATGCTGTCCTCACCCCAAATGTACGTGCTTAGTGGAAGAGCAAGGACATGAAACCCCTTTTAAAATATCTGCTGTTCATGCATAAATATATCTCTACATAAAGCTGAACTTCTCATTTTAAGTAAGCAGAGGAACAGTAGCACAGATATTGCAGTTTTCAATTGAGCAGTACTATTTCCTATAAAAGACAAGGCTTCCCTAATTCTGCAAATGCACCAGCTAACATCTATACAAATCATGGGATTTGGCTGAGTACAGTTAAATATATTTGATTACTTCCCTTTTATCTAGTTCTAGGTTTACTGTACTTTTCCTTGGATAGCAAATAAGAAGCCCTTTTCTTCTAAGTGACAGCAGGGAAAAGAATCAGGTTGCTAATTTACCTGAGACCCAGGAGTGTGTAATGATAGATGTGTGCTGGAAACTACAGTGGGCTTTTTAATTTTGGGGGGAGGAGAGAGGGAAAGCGTGAGATTTGTTAATCTTTCAGATTGATGGTGCTTTTGCTGATGGACTTTCATGGTTGTAATTACACACACATCAGGAAACAAATAGAGTGAGAAGAAGAGCTGACAGGAGGCTGGGACCTAACAAAATGTGTCATACAGGAAGCAATTAAAATGGAAAATCACCGTTCTCCAGACAAACAAGGGTACAGAGTGCTCGTGGTTAATCCCAGTATCTCCCTCAAAGCAAATGTTACAGACTTACCTGCACGGTGTAGGGAGTGAGCACACACATGGTCCAGGAGCAGTTTGGTTAAAGAAGCAGAAATCCTTGTGGATGTACAAGTCTGCAGGTCACCAGTGCTTCCAAGGACACGTGCCACCTAGGTTTTTGAATGGAAGGTCTCCACCAAAATCTTCTTGTAGAGATATGAAGGAAAGAGGCAGGTGGGAAGGGAGAAGGGAGGATGGATGGCAGGCAGGCACAGAAGGGTCCCACCTATGGTTTAGGTTTGTTTGAAATGGGTGTGTTTTCAGCCCAAGGGAAAAGCAAAAGCCTGGAGCATGCCCACAATGCCATGATGGCCAGATCAAATTGTCTAAAGCACCAGCAGCTTTGGATGAAAAGTCACTCTCTAGGTGGGGAAATGAATCTGAGCCCGAGCTGAGTTTGCAGTGCAGATGTGCTGTTATTCTGACTTAAGAAATGCTTATCTCCTCCTCTCCTGGGATTCCTTTGCCTTCTGGAATCTGGGCAGGTCAAGTTCGAGCCAGGGTTTCACCTGAGGAGGTGCATTCACACCAGCCAAGAGAAGAGCAGTGCTGCAGGGAGAGGATGAGTCAGTCACACACAGGTCAGTGCCAGGGACAGTTCAGGTGATCTGAAGCAAAATCATCTAATTTTAAAAAGTATTTTAATATTCTAGTAAATGATACCTTCTTTTTGTTCCTTAGAAGATTCAATCTACTAGTTCTTTCCTGGCTTTATTTTAGCTGGTTCAGATATGAAGTTGGCTATCCAGAAAAGCGGAAAGATGCCACAATTTCCTGTCAGCATGTTTGTGTGTATTCTACACTTCCAGCAGACCCTCAAACATCTACTGGATCACCAAGCAAGCAGCTTTTGTCTCTTTGTTGTTTCATAGGAAAAAAAAATGTATCATGGCTTTCAAGTAGAAAAAAAAATAGAGAAATAATAACATGACCCAACTGCGAAAATATTTTTTTTCATGAACTATACCAATGAATTGGAAATGCAAGTAGTAAAATGAATTGCCAAAAGTATCAAATATATGTTTTCAATAACTTTTTTTTTTTGTTACCTAGTAAAATATTTTCCTGGAGAAGGGTTGTTAAACCCCTCGGTGCAATATAAAGGTGCAGTGATGTATTGTCTCAGAAGTGGTTTAATGGAGTTTTGGGGTTCCATTTTTTGTACATACTTTCAACACACGCAGTGCGTGATCAATTTGGATTTATAAAATGCTCTATATTTCTTTCTCAGCAATGATCTTAACTTTTAAAGAATGTTGCTTAGTTAGGAGAGCATGTGTGTGTGTTTGCATTTTGGCAAGGCAGCAAATCACATACAATATTTATGTCATTTGAGAAAAGTATTTGTGCATTTGCCAAAACCAGGCCTTTCTAAGAACCTAAAGGTATTTGATCTGCTTTAAAACAGTTTTAGGGAGGATTAGGTGTGTGGGAGCACTGGGCAGAGGAAAGACCTGTCCAGTCCTCTGCAGTGTGAAAGGGCAGGATTTTAGACAAACAAACCAGATCTTGTTTCAGCTCAACTCTGACTCTGTTTTTGTGAAAATCTGTTTTTCAGGCCTACCTGTGGCTTTGCTGCAATGAGCTGGACTTTTGCAGGGAGATCAGTGGTGCAGGTTGGGCAGCATCAGGTGGAGTCTGACCCCAGCTCTCCTGCCATGCTCCTGTGACAACTCAGGGAAGTCAATTATTATAAAATGTGCAGGGCAAAGACGGCAAAAGGATGATGTCCTGTGTTACACCAGTGATTCCCCCTGGTAACTGACCCACTTCACCCATTTCACTGACAAAAGACAATCAACACTGAGTGTACAGGGATGGGGAAGGCATGGGGGATGCATGATCATGATTTATCCTGATCTCTGTTACTCCTACTTCATTTATCATAGAATATCCTGAGTTAGAAGGGACCCACAGAGACTATTGAAGTCCAGCTCCTTATCCACTGGTGTACCAAGGATCAGGATCTGTCCCTGGCTGCCTGCTGTCAGCTGCTGTTGATTCATCTCAGGTGAAAACCCAGTGCCCTGCTCACACCCCAGCTGGCCATACAGACCCCCTGAGCTGACATCTTTGTGCCAAATCCAATGATATAACGTTTCATGCAGAGAATTTCTCCATTCCCCCTCCCTTCTTTTTTTGCTTTATCTCTTCCTTCCATCTTCAGCCTGTCAGGACTTTCACATACCTGCAGCTGACAGCTAAGAGATCAGGAACTTTGATGTTGTAAGGGATATTTTATCTCAGGTAATTCTCACCAATTCCTACCTTATTGTGTAGGATATCCAAGGACTCCGAGAGTGAGCAACGCCTTTGTCTGGTAAGATCAGAGCAATTTGCAAGCTTTTCTGGGAACAAGGTCCAATAAAGGGACTTTAGAGATATAATCTGTCAACCCCATTGAGCAGCACTGTGACAGCAGCCTTAGGATTATTGACACTTTAAGCATCACCCCGGACAGAACAAGGCTGAGGGCACACAGTTAGTTGCAGTTATTTGCAGTAAGACATTGTTTGCTGAGGAAGCATAGGAAACCCTTTATATCCGAATTTACCAAGTTTTGACCTAGTTTCTCCCTCAGGCAAACAACTGACTCTACAGGGATCTGCTGCTTTTTGGTAGGAGTTTGAAAAAAAAAAAAAAAATCCAGTCTTGGAGGTGCAACCTCTAATTCACAAGACTGACCTGATTTTGTGGCTCTGAGTTGGAAGGGTCACCCACTAGGGCCAGTCCTGAGCTGCAGCCACCGGGCAGAGAGTGGACTGCCACCCCAGTCCCCTGAGTCTGGTGAGTTTGTCACCTGTGCTGTGTGGCTTTGGCATCACAGGCAGCTGTGAGGACATGCAAAGCCTTTTCTCTTGCCAGTCCTATGGTAAGCACCATGTAGAGCAGTGGTAATGAGGGCTGTGATGCCCTGAGCCCTGTGTTTGAAATCCTCTCCTTCACTCTGTACCTCGCTCTGTTCCTTTAAACCTCCTCATTCCTGGTGAGTCACGCCGAGCTGGCAGAGGTTTACCAGGGATCAGCCATCCATCATCTCTTCAAGCAGCTGTGGCATGGAGCTCCTTAGAAAATGACTGATGGGAAATGCAAGTCTGTCCTCAGTTGTTTTTGCTACCCACCAGCTTGTTCACCTCACCAGGGTTTTGCTGTCCTCACTGTATTTGATTTTTGAGGAATTTCTCCATTATCCCATATTATTTCTGATATAATTTTTCTCCCTCGCTAGGCAAACATTTGCTTACTTTATTTTCAAATACACCAGTATCTTCTTTTCCTCACATTTTTATAAACATATTAACAAAGACGACAGCTCACCCTCAGTGGCCACAACTTGGCCTCTCCCGGCAGTATTTTTGGGATAAAACCTTTCTGCAGAGGCAAGTAAGGGGCCAGTATCCATCCATGCTGGTCTCTATCCATGTCCTTGTTTCCTTAGTCAAGCTGATGTTAGTATTGCTCCTGGTAGGTGCTTAATCTTCCTGAGTAATTGATCTCTGCTGATTGATGATCATCAGTGTTGAGTGCCAACCCACGATCAAGCTTTGGATTGCTCCCCAAGTTCATTTTCTCTTACTGCTCTCCCAAACCTTTACTTGTCCTTCACACCACATTCTCGGCCTTCATCAAGGATGTTGCTGTCCTCACCCAGCATTTGAAGCCAGCACTTTGCAGATAGAAATCCTCCCGTGGCTCAGTGGTGGCTTCACAGAACGAGTTGCAGCCCAAACACTGACACCAGCATGTGGTTTTGTTGGGTTTCCAAGAACCTGCCACAACCCATTTGGCTCTTTGCAGGTAGTCCCTTTCCAGCCCCTCCACTACACCTGCTGGAAATGCTTTTGCTGATGGCAGAGCCGTGCAAAGCTGGGCCCTGGAGAGGCACCAGCAGCAACAGGCAGTGAGCAGGGCAGGCAAACATCCAACCATCCAGCTGGAGCCAGGGGGCTGCCAGCAGCTGGGAACCAGGGCAGATGATGCTGGAACCATCGACAGAGGCTGAGGCTGCTCCTGAGGTTACATCTGGGAATGCACGAGTGCAAATTTCACAATTTCAGTGTCTCCCCCTGCCCTGGGGTTTGTTTATTCTTGTGACAGGTGCCACACGGAGAGCAGCAGCAGAAAGGATCAGGAAGCAGTTGTGGGTGGAATAAGAGAAGAATCCCACCAGCCTCTCCTGGGCATGGATCTTGGCTCCTGCCACGAGGGCAGAGCAGCGCTTGTCCCCGGAGCGAGGCGCTGGTGCCTCTGCGCACCCACCCGGCACCCGACAGGAGGCTCCCGCAGCAGCTCCAGCGCGTTTCCTTGGTAATGAATTCCAACTTGTTTTCCCAAATCGCCTCATAATGACTCAGTTCGAATCCAATGATGCAATCCTGAAGGGAATCATTAGCTCCCAGCTAGGAGGGTCGGCCACTCTCCAGCTCCAGCCCATGAGGCTGCTGCTCGTGGCGTGGTTTGGAGCAGCTCAGCGTAGCCCGGCTCGGCGCGTGCCAGCTCCGGGTGTACATTCTTTCTGGGGATACCTCACCCCATCCATCCCCCTGCAGCTCATGCCAGCGCTTCCCTCCGAGTCACCAGGTGTGGGACAGAGGGACAATGTGTTTTCAATTAGGTGAGAACACAGTGATGGTGTTACCTCCCTGCTGAGCTGGCGTTTGCAGTTCAGACCCGCTTATCAATCCCTGGTACGGTCCCTTCCTCACTGCAGCTCAAGGACCACATGGAGAAGGGACTCAGGGAGAGTTCTGCAGAGCAAACATTTTTTTTTCCTGCCTGCTACTCATGTGGACAGAAAATCAAAGAAGAGAAAGAAAGGAGAATTTTCAAGCTGCTGTTAGTGTTGCGTCTACATTGGGTGACACACAAGAGGTTCATCACCATGCCAGATCCAGCTCCAGATTAAAAGGTCTCCAACCAATAGCCTGAAGCAAATGGTGCATGGGCTGCTGAAATGCCACTAATTCCATCTTCCTTCCAATTCATGATGCACCCACAACTCCTTCACCCTGCTGAGGTAGAATCCTGTCAGTGACAGCTTTACCGAGGGTCACACCCTGGATGTCATTTGTTCACTGGAGTTGGATTTTCCATCTTGTGCCTCAACTCCAGCACAGGGTGTTAAATGATTTACTGCAGAGAGACACTGGCCAGGCCAAGAGTAAAACCCAGGTATCCTTAGTCCCAGGATACTATGACAACCAACCAATGTTAGAAAACATTCCCTGCCACTGCCTCGCACTTTTATTTATCAACAAAACCAGATTTACTTTGTTTTAGTCTTAGCAAGACTCTGTTGCACTGGAGACCACTTAAAATGAAATTTATCTTCCTTGGAATAAATACAGGCTCTTGCATTTGTAATTCATTCCCCTCCTATTTCTAATCTCATTTCTATTGAATGCATTGTTTTGCTTCCCATTATTTATAAAATGAGATCATTAAACTGAATATTGGAAGTCAACAGGTTTGAGGCAGGAAGAAACTTCCCTGCAGAGGCATCCCAAGTAGAATTCCTTGGGTTGCTGCAGAGCCTTATGGTCTGACATTCTGGGGGCTTCCCACTCTGCTCCCAACCCAAGCAGTGACAAACCTCTTTCCAGTCCCTAAAAAGCAGCCACTTTTCATCTTGAGTGGGGAAAACATCAGGGATGGATGAAGCAGCTCCTGATGAAAAGAATCAGCAGATCCACAAGGATGCTCTTAGTGCAGCTTGTTATGTGACCCTTGGGAATACAGCAGCAGGTTCTGGATGCAAAGAAGATATAGGGGGAGAAGGGTTTTGGGGAACTTCTCATTAAACTTCTACATTTAAAAATAAAGGAAAAAGCAAATTCTGATCTAAAAAGTAAAGGAAAAAGGATTAAGTGCCATCTAACAAAGCTTAAATCTGGAGTGAATCCACTGCAAACTGACTTTACTCTGCTTTAATACTGATAAACATTGGACTAAGAACTGCAAATCCCAGCTCTCTCCTCATTCCCAAAAGACACATACATGAAGATCTAAGCATCTACATCTATGTATTGCCTAAAATATTTCCTGGTTGGGAAAATCTCATGGGACAACGATCAGAAACAAGATGGTGCAAATAATTGGTTTAATTGAAAGTAAAGGCACACTACCAAAAATAAAGAGATGAAAGTGTTTTTCCCTTTGCCAGTTTTAGTATGAGCAATAGTAGTAGCAGCTGCATTTCAACCCATTTTGCAGATAACTGTAAGGGGCATTCTGGAAGCTAACCAGTTTAATTGCACAGGCTACCCTTTAATTTAGGGTGGTGAGAATGATATGAAGGACTCATTAAACTGGGGCATTAACCATGGCAGAAAATAAAGTAGTTTCTTTGTTGGAGAAGATCTTGCTGCCCTCCAAACACTACAGTAAATTGTTCCTGGGAAAGGCAGTGGGGTAGGATGGGGAGGTAGAGACACGTTGAGATAGAGGGAAGCAAATGAAAAATAATTGGTACAGTGCTCTGCAGATTGTATGTCACTGCAGACAGTTATTTAATAACTCTCCAAGTATTGCTGCCAGCTGGGGTATATTAAGACACTGTGAGAAGTCAGGCCAAAATCCCCCAGGCACAACTGCTGACCTGGTCCTGTGCTTCCTTCCTCCCAGAGGATGAGGAGGGGGCAGGCCAGGGGCAGGCTGTGGGCTCTGGGCAGCCCGGGGGGATGTGCTCCCCTCTTCCCAAGGGATTACAGGGCTTTGCCCACACCTCCTGCTCCTAGCTTTAAGGATGAGGTGGTGTAAAGCCCGTGGGACACAGGGTGAGTCTGGGTGAGAGCCTCCTGAGAGGGATTTAGTGTGGTGTGATGGGCAGTTCACCCGGCAGCAGCTCTGGTTTGAGCCAAGGGCATCTCCCACTGCCCCTGGAGCTGCCTCAGCTCTCACAGCTCTGGTGCTGACAAAGTCTCTGTGAGGTCCATCCTCCATGTCTGGGAGCTGGGAGCCCTCTCAAGCATCTCTCCTTGCTTCTCCTCTCAGCAGTGACCTGGCACTCTGAAATCCTTTCTTGGATTTCACTGTCCCCCACCTCCTACCCACTGCCAGATCTCCATGTCACCCAACTTGTGTCACTTTATTGGGTGATACTGAGTCCCAGGATGGTTCTGGGTTGGAAGGGACCATAGAGACCATCTCATTCCAACCCCTCTGCCATGGGCAGGAACACCTTCCGCTAGACCAGGAGCTCATGTGCAAACCACAGGTGAGCTCCAGCCCAGAGCCCATGGCTGGTGGCCAGCTAATATCAGAGTGGGCCAAAAGGAAGGGCTAAAGGCTCTTCAAGCTTGGACCAAGAGTCCAGTGGTCACTGGGGACCCACCAGACATTTCTGCAGAGAGCCTCTCAACCTGAGGGGCTGCCACTGAAACTCTGGAGATCAGAGCCCTGGGATTACATGGCCTTCCTGTTTATTTCAGCACAACCTCAAATCCAACAAGCCCCCACCACCTCTCTGAGAACTGCAGAGGAAAACCTGATGTTGGGAACCTCAAGGGCTTGAAAGCCCAGCTGCAAACTGAGAGCCCAAAATACATTGTCTGAGACCTGTCACCTAGCCCTGATTTCCCAACAAAACAAAGCCTTTTTAACGACTTCTTCCCCAAGCTCAGGATTGGGTCTGTAAAATAGAAACTGTACTTCAATACCAAATGAAAAACATGACTCACAGACTGTAATTCCTTTCTGCAAATACCAGAGGAGAATATTTCATTTGGCAAACAATCGAGCCTTACAGTTTAGAGCTCTTAATATGATTAGGGACAGGTTCTGCAACACATTTGTAACTCCAGGTGATTTTGCTATATCTTTTTGGACTGTGACCAGACATAAAAATGCCCTTTTGCTAGATTTGGATCCAACTAAAACTGAGGAGAATCAGATGTCGGTAAGACCTTTACAGTTTGATCTTTACCCAGGGGTATCACAACATGTTTCAGCTATGGGCTGTGCTGAGCCATCTTAGGCTCTTTTTTGCATTAAGCCCATATCTCCCCTGATGAGTGATAACTCTTCTATAGCACATCTTCTGTAAGTGAGCATGTGCTACTCCCCTGAGTTACTGTGATGTACTTATGGGGAGGGAGAGAGCACAAATACTTCCATCAGCCCTATGGACACATCTTTGCTTCCTTTAAATCCTGAGCACCCTGGTCAAGTGGAAGGTGACCCTGCCTGTGGCAGAGGGGTTGGAACTGGATGATCTTTAAGGTCCCTCCTAACCCAAACTATTCTGTGATCCTTTGATTCTACAATTTTAAAGTGCTCAGAAGGTGACAGCCTTGTTTAAAATGAGCTGAGACCAGGTTCCCCTTCCATTTAGAAGGGCCCAACATTCAATCCTGAAAGCAAAAGCTGCAGAGATTTGCAGGATCAGACCAATCTCGCGCTCTGCTTGTGTTTCTGCCTCACCTACCAAAGGTAGGGCTGCAAATAAATTAAACTGAGAGCAAAATTTACAGGGGAAGGAGGTGGAAGGACAGCATGCAGAGAAAAGAGACATTGTTCTGTACATGCAGCTGAGAAACAAAACCAAGCCTGACCTTTACGCTATTGATAAGAAAATCTCAAGTTTCTTGTTTGTGAGGACTCATCCACTGGCTTCACCAGGGCTGGTAGTCAGACTGTCCCTTGCCTTCCCCACAGTTCACCAGGAACTTTTTATGGAAAGAACATCCATTGCTCAACCAAAAGCTGGATGAGTTTAGCCTCAACCAGCATTGTGGCAAGATGAAACTATGGAATATTTATGGCATGATATTAAACAAAAAAAAGGCAGGGAAAAGCAATACACATTCTAACAGATTTATCTCTTCACAAGATGAGGAAAATTGAACTAAGGACAAACCCCCAGCATTTTACCAATCAAATGGCTCAAAGAAGAGTCAGCAATGGGAGAACAAGACTGGGGCTGTGCACATGAAAGCCTTGCTCCCACTAAATGGCCATCACAGCCAAGAGACAAAGTGAAGGAATTTGCCTGACGTGTTTTATGATGCTGTTAGTCTCTCTGACCCTGACAGAAGCTGCTTTTTTGAGTAGCAGTGGCAGCCTGAGTATCCAACAACCGGGAGCTCCTCACCTCCATCAGGAACACGCAGAAGAAGGTCTAATGGCAGGAATCTGAAGTCAGCAGCATTCAAATCAGAGAGGAGACATCTGGTTTGGAATGAGGGCAGCCAACCACGGGAACACGTCAGGAAGGAATGCGGCGGATGCCTCAGCACTTTGTCTTCAAAGCAAGGAGTGAATTTCTCTTCTGGAGAGATGTGCTCCAGCTACAGGTTACCAAGGCTGGGGGGAGAAGTGGCTTTGTCAGAGTGAATGATGCACATCTGTGAGTGTCCAGGGCTGTACTGGACCCAAGTGTCACTGAATAAGTCAACATGTGAATAATGTTTGTGGAACTGCATGTGCAAAGCCACGGAGGGTGACAGAAACCCTGACAGCAGCAGCAGGCAGAGACAAGCCCAGCAGCACTTGAATGAATCTAATTAAACCAAATATCTCAGGACTTTATTCTTCTGTGCTTTTCCAGATTTTTTTTTTCTTTTTTAATGCCATGGGACAAGCATTTAGGCCAAAACTACATACCTGGCTTTTAGAGAGCTTTCACAACCTGGGCACGAGGCCAGACTGCAGAGCAGGACTGGCCAGGGATGTGGTTTGGTGCTGTGGCTGTGCCAAGGCTGCTGGGACCCCAAGGGCCAGGCTGGATCTTCCACCAGCACCATCCCTTCCCTCCCTTGCACAGGGCTGGACTTCTGATCATTTCTAGATCCCTGAGCCATCCCACCCTGGCTCAGAGGGGGGAAGGGTTTATGGATCAGCAAACCCCAGCCATGGCAACTGCAGTGCTGGCCATGAGCATGGCCAGGCAGGAGCTGTCTCTGGGGACATTCCCAGCCCCATCCCTCCATCCTTATTGCTGCCACCTTTGTGCTGGCAAGCACCAAGAGTTGTCCAGGCACACAATAAGCTATGTTTTTTAAAAATTTTGTGTGCATAAATATTTCAGCTGTATTTGGAGTTTCCCAAGGTTTTTTGCCACTTGGGCACAAGGAGCTGTCACACACAGAGGGTTTTCCAGCATGCGGGTATGGGATCAATTGCAGATAAAATGCTGATATTTTAAAATTATTTTTCCCATTTCTATCCCCCCCTGCCTTTTTTTAAATATGTTTTTTAAAAAGCATTAATTTTGTTCCTGTCTGCACCATACTCAGTTGTCAAGGCCCTCAGCTGAGATGCAAGAGATGCAGGTCCAATTCCTCCCTCCAGCCCAGGGAGGTTTTTTCAGCTTCTGTCAAAACTACATTTGAGTGCAACAGGCATGAGAAAAAAAAATAATAATAAAAAATCATGATTCAGCAGGTCAGAAAGCCACACACAAAAACCCCCAGATCTTGTGACCTTATAGTCATTCTCAAGAAAAAATAGCTGGAAAAAGCTTGAAGCAGCTGCAGCATCTGGGTTCACCCCATGCCAGGGGTTGGGCTCCCTGAGATCCCTTCAGATTGCTCGGGGAACCTCCCTGCAGTGCCTGACTCCAGCTACCTGGGGAATGGGGAGGGGATAAAGTCTCACTTTATCACAATAGCAATGGAGTGAATCCAGGCATAGTCTGCAACAAGGATATGAATATCTGGGAAGGAAAACAAAAGCTCATCTTCCTCTGGTTTGTGCTTTCAAAGGTTTCTTGAAGCTTTCTGATGTTCTTAACTGGTGTAAATCACGTAGCTCCCCATAAGCCACGAAATCAACAACTATAATTTAGGAATCTGAACCAGTTCTAAGGAGAAAAGTATCTTCTGTTCAGAACCATAAAAAGTTATATAAACCCCCCAAACGATCTGTTTTAAAACATATTCAATGGTTCTTGGACTGCAGTGGGCAAGAAGCTGGGTTGTTTTTACTGCCAAGAAAGAAAAAAATTTCAACGTTTTAAAATATTTGCAATGCCAGATGCCCCGGTAAAAAATTTTTTAGTCCATTTTAAAATGCCTTATTTCTTAAAAACCCATTTTGCATGGAAAACACACCATATGTAAGCCATACTCCAGGCACTGTGCAAGGACCACACGCTCCCAGATCAGCCCAGGGACAGGACACCCAGAACTGCAGGGATGGACATGAGCAGATGGATGGGAATAGGGAGCTGGGCTGAACCTGGACTGAATCCAGCTGGTGCTCAACACCCTCAGCTTGCTCAGGGTGTGTTGGAGACTGGTACTGAATACTGGAAAATTCTGTCCCAGTGGGAGAGAGGAAAATCTGAAGGACTTGACTGCATGGAGATACAGAGCATCAGCTGCCACATCTTTAATCACCCCTGACATCTTTTATTGCCCTGGCAATTGAAAGGTTATTTGCTGAGAGCCTGTGGAGGGAGATAAAGGTGACAGAATATCAGAGCACAGCCCCATTGTGGGACATCCCTCATTTAGAACCACTCCTGGTGCCTTTCAAAGGAATTGGCTTCCCAAGGGCAACCCCACACAAGACAAACACTTTAGATGTGGAAAGAGAAAGGAACCCAACATCCCTAAAGGTGAAAGTTCACGGCTCTGTGTCAAACCAGCCAGCTCCAAGCACCATAAGTCAGCATTCAGAAAAGTCTTTAAATTTGCTCTCTGTGTGTGAGGGTGCAAGGACACGGTGGGTGAATGGGGAGAGGCTGGGGCAGATCTCCTTGCACTGAGCTGAGCAATCCAAATTCTAATTAACAAAAGGAAATTGCTAAAGGAGGAAATCAAAACTGCAGGCTGATCACACAGCCTCCTTCTTTTGGTTTCAGAGCACTACTTCACTTCTCATGCACTTGCACTTAGAGGAATCCCAGAATAGTTTGGGTTGGACAGGACTCAAAGCCCACCTCATTCCACCCCTTGAGCAGGGACACCTTCCACTATCCCAGGGTGCTCCAAACCCTGTCCAACCTGGCCTTGGACACTTCCAGGGATGGGGCAGCCACAGCTTCTCTGGCCCACCTGTGCCAGGGCCTTCCCACCCTGTGAATCAATAAATAATTACCATCACCACTGAACCTGCAAACTAAATACAGACTGAGAGCTGCTGGGTCCCCCCAGTGTGGAGCTGTTACAGTGAGAGCGTGTCTGTACCTGCAGCCTACCCCCATCCAAGCCACCTGATGGAGGGTGAGGATGGAGGTTACACACAGCCTCCCACAAGAGACAGGCTTCAAGGAGGTGTTTTATGAGCTTTTTCCACAGCTTGGACCCTCTGAGAAGGTTCCAGGTGCACTTTCCCATTGCTCCCTTGGTTCCACGGCCACAGGGGTGTGCACGTGGGTGTATGATGGGGGTGACAAGTAGCAGAGGGGTCTGCTAACCTGAGAAATTCTTCCTCTGTCTCAATCGTTTACCAGAGCCCAAATAAAAACTGCTAAAGGTCACAAGGGATGCCTGGATAATGCAAATAACAGCACCAGCAGAGAGCTGCAAGCCTGCAGATTCCTCCTGCAGGATGTCCACAGGTGGTCACCACCCACCTGCCCCAGGGGGGCTAAAAACTACCTAAAACTTTCCACCTGCCCTCCCCTGTCACCCCCAGCTTCTGTCCTGCAGAAGCATTAATTAATAAGCTTCCCACCACTGACATGGCATTTAAAGGGACACCATCACGTAATATCTGTTTTCAATCGCAAATTTGGGAAGAATAAGGTTTTATATACCTTGAGGCCCCAGGAGGGCTGGAGTGGTGATGATGATGATCCTTTAAACAGCAGCAGATGTCAAGACCTGGAGGAATCATTTTTCTTCCAGAGGAGGAAGCAGTGGTGAAACAGAGATATCTTCATTGAGCAGAACCTGCCTTTTCTCCCGTCGTGTCGGCTCCGTTGAGCCAAGGCAAGGGGAGAGCTCAGGACATCTCTTCTCCTCACTGAGCAAAGCTGAGGTGGCCATGCCAGCTCTGAGGGACATCCTCAGCTCTGCAGGCACCAGAAGGGAACCATGGAACACCATGATCCTCATTTTGTCTGAGCATCTCTGCTCCAGGACACCTTCATCCAGGACACAGCCTGAGTTAACAATTTCTTTGCTCCCCAGGAAAAACCCACCACCTTCATCTGGTGATAGAGGCAGGACAGAGAGTGTGAGCTCAGAGCACCCAGAGGCACAGCCCGTGCTCCAAAGCCAAAGTTTTGAGTTAATTTAGTAACCCTGGGCTGAAATATCTGCTCCTGGAAACCAGGACACAGAGCCTGGCTTTGCCTGCAGCTCTTTGTGGTGTCCCACAGCACCTTTCTGGTCCCAAGAAGTTTCCAGCTCCTGCTAGCAGGATCAGGGCACAGCCTGTGTTTCTCCCCCACCCTCACAGTACTATAATCAAAATGCTTTTTGTTTTGCTGGAGTTTAATTTTGAGTATGTGACTCCAAACTTATCCTTCTGGGATTGGATTTCGACCCCAGTTCCATGCTGGAAACCACTAATTTTCTTAGGACCATTTTCAATGTGGTAGAACTCTGCTTTTGGGCAAAGGAAAACTGCTTATTTCCACTATTTTTTAATAAAAATATTCAAGAACAATTCAACAGATCTCATCCCTAGTGGCTCTCAACCCCAGATCCAGTTTCGACTCAAGCACAACCCTAAAACTTGACCCTCTATTCAGCCTCAAACCCCAAACCTTTCCACAGGCTCTGGGTGGAAAGTTACTGACCCTGTATCTGAGCCAACTTCCAAAAACAAAAATAACTTGCCTGATGAAATTTTTGTAGGGAAAAAAAAAAAATGCACACGCGCGCACACGCACACACACGCACGCCATATATACCAGGAGGGATTAAATCCTCATGTTGCAAGAATTTAATTTAAAAAAGCTAAGACATTGTAGGAATGCAAAAATATCACCTCAGCCTGGTAACCTTTGGCTTAGGCATGCACTTCCACAGCTCACAAACGGGAATGTTTCCTCTCCAGCGCTGGGAGGACCGGTGCCACTCAGGAATGCCTGGCTTCAGCCCAGTTCAAAGAGGAAACCAGCAGCCCTTTACTAGTGGGGCCTCTGCGGGCTCCTGGAGGCAGCCTCTCATCCCATGGGCTTGTTTTAATTCCCACTTTCTCCACCATGTTCTGAGTGCCCCAATCCCAAAGGAGCTGCTAAGCGGGACCAACGAAGGCTCTTTGCAAAATGACGCCATGTATTTTCCCCCTGCGAATCCAGATTATTATTTTCCTTTGTTCTTGGGAAGTAAAGCTCTATTTTCATCCCTACTCCAAGCCCCAAGGTGTTAGAAGTGGATCCCTGCCTGCTGCTGTCACCTCACTGGTGTGAATGCCATCAGGAAGGACACGCTGGTGTCTCCAGTCAACTTCATTCAAACCAGACAGAAACACCCCTTGGGAAATGCTCAGTACCTGCACAGGGGGCAGGAATAAGTTCATTTCACACCAAGATTAAGCCTTTAACAGGGCCCTGTGCATTAGCAGAATTCCTGGCATGTCCGAGCCTCGTTTAAAAGGTGGACGGGAAACTCTCTGCTGATCTCAAGTTAATCACAACAACCAAGGGACCGACCTGCAGGAAACAATCCTCCTGGTACTGACGTTACCCACATAAAGCCAGCAGTTCCTCTGCTTTATTGGCTGTGTTTTTCCCCCCAGCAGGCTTAATTTATGGTAATTACTAGGAACTATGGATTAAATTAATAAAAAGGAAATTATTAAGGTTTCCTGACCCAGAGGCCAAAGGTAAATAAAGAGAAGCAAACTGTTCAAGATGGAAACACTTCTCAGCTGCTTTTGGGACTGGTAGAGAAGTCTTTCAGTGCAGCAAGAGAGAGAATAGGATTTTGGGAAGGAGCTGTCTCACCTTGGATGCTGGGGAGGACCATCATGTCCACCAGTCTGGGGAGCCCTGAACCATCATGGCACAACAGTTCCCTGGCAGTGGAGTGAGCTGTGAACAGTGTATGAAACAGCAAAGAAAACAGAGATCTCTGTCAGATGGGAAGAGACTATAAAAATAATATAATACAGAAATCCAGTTTAATTCAAACTACACCAAAGTCCAGGGTCCTGCTCTACATCCAGCTCTGCCAGCTGATCAGGAGTAATTCTCTCCTGCTTGGTCAGAGCACATTTACTACTGCTTGTAATTCTTATATACGTCTCATACTTTAAATTAGAATTTTGAATGTTGTGCTGTCGCAGAGGCAGGCCATTGGCATTTGCCAGACCTGGCCTTGCCATTCCTGGGTATAAACCTGGATTGTGCTCACCAGAGGCAGAGGGGATGGCTCCCACTCTGCTTTCCCTGTAGGTCAGTGCAGAACAAAGACGCCGAGTTTTGCTCTCAGTAATAATCCTGGAGCTCATCAGCCTCTCCCCTACCAAGGCTCTCCATATGTACACAGTTCCTGCAGTGAGCACTTCCAGCTCCATTAGCTCCATTTCCCACCCTGTGTCCAGTGTAAAACCTGAAATTCATCTCCTGCTCTGCCACCAAATTTAGGCCCTGCAAACAGACTCATCCAACGTGGCCAATTCCATAACAAAAGTTTCACAATTTTTAATATGACATATATCTACCAAAAAAAAACCAAAAAGGGGGGGATTGATACAAAGTTACAAAGTTTACAGAGTTCAAAAGAATATCTGAAATCACCTCCCTCCTTGCACAGATTAAGTCAATGCAGCACACACCTGAACTTGTATTTAAATACACCCTGACTGTATTTCAGAAAGAACTACTACAAGCTTGAATCCTGAGAAAGGCAGTGAAATCCTCCTGGAAGCAGCTCTGGCAGGGCAGGCACGAAGCAGCGTAACCAACATTTACAGTGGCCAATTGTTAGAGTGAAAACAAACCTGCCAGATTGGATGTCACTGGGGAGGGATATCAGCGTCTGATCTCGGTCAGGACGGGACACGGGGGTACCTGGAGCCTTGTCAAACTCAATGCTCTTATGTAGCAGGTTGAATAACAGAACAATGTTTACATTTCCCCTTGTGCCCTAAGTAGTTTGGAAGTTGGACACCTGAAAAGCCTGAATGGTTTTTAAAGCAGAGCCACTGTCGGGTCTTGATCACCAAGGCCTTGGCTGTTCCTTACTGGTATTCAAGAAAATAAAACCAGAAAAACCCAAACAACCCCAAGTTATTTCTGTTTCTGAGCCTGGATATTCAGTATAAACAGTACAAATGATGGAAAATCCAGGAGGTTGCTCCCACTGTGGGCACACCAGCCATGTGCAGCCACAGCAACCTAAAATGCAACCATCCAGCTGGGGACCTGATGAATTCCACCCAAGAAAGAGTTTTCTTGATTTTCTTCCATATTAACACATTGAAAGTTAATATGGAAAGTTTCTTACATATATCAACACAACAAAATGCAGTTCATAGCAAAAAGTATAAATTGAAGCATGTAAGAGGCAAACATCCTACGTGCATTAGAGAGCAATAAATGCTGCATAACAAATGCATCAAAATCACAGAGTTATTGAATATCTGGAGTTGAAAGGGATCCACAAGGATCATGGAGTCCAACTCCTGGCCCTTCACAGGACATCCTGTCCCAGAAATAGGGTGGAAGTAGTAAAAGTCCAGTGAAAGAGGGGATGACTTGTCTGATACCATTTTATCATTCCTCCTCTCTGCTGCCCACTCTCCAAAGGAGGCCACCTCCTCCCATCCTCTCAAGCTCCCAGCCCTCTGATCCTCACAGCCAGCCTGGATCCCAACATGCTTCAAAGACAAAATTGATAGTTTCAAAATTCAGCTTCATCAATCTCTTCTAAACTCATGTGCTCTCCAGAAAAGTGAGTCCCAATCCAGCTTGAATTGGACCATTTCATCTCATCCTGGGCTCAAATGATTGTCAGTCCATCAAACGCTTCTTTGAAAACTGATTTCTTGCAGATGACCATGATTGCTATAAAACAGTATTTAAAAACATTCTAATATTTGAAAAGAACTTTCCTCTCCTCTTATATCAACCACATGTTTGAGAAAGGGCCTGGGGTTTACCACTGCTTGGTGAGAAAAATAGCAAAAGGGAGAAAGGATAATGGGGTGATAATGACTGTATGGATTGAATTTGGGCTCTATTTAAATACAAGAGGACAATTTGTGACTCGTTGGTGTAGGCAAGCACAGAGAAACATTTGTGGCTCAAGTGTGCATTTCAATATAGAGAAATATCTTGTGGCAAACTATATTTCTTTTAGCACAGACAAACTGCGACCGAGTTGCCAGCTGCTGAAGTTGTGGTGCTCACCCCAGTCCAAGCAGACGGGCTCTGTCTGACTGGGAATCCCTCAGGAGATTTCTTATTTGGGCACTACTGCTGTAGGTTGGGAACCCTTTGCCACCCCCAAGCAGAACCCACCCCACTGCAGACCACAGCCAGGAATAAACAAAAACTCTGCCTCCACCTTGTGCCCCCAAACTCCTCCCTCTGTTTGACCTATTCCCAGGAGCCTTACGCTGGAAGTACTTAGTAAAAGAACAACACAAAGCCACACTTCCACCAGGAGCTTCAGCAGAGTAATCTGAATTGTTGGCCTAGATGATGCAGTTGGAGTAGATGATTGTAGGTCCCATTCAACTAAAAATATTCTATTCCACCCTACTCTATCTATCCTAATGAAAAAAACCATTGAGAAACCAGGTCTGGTCCTACTTGACTCAGGTCTGAAGGCTCAGGGTTCTCTGCTGTTTTTATGATGCTGCATTTTAAGGACTTTGCTGACAACACTTAAACCTCAGTTGTAGTCACTGCTAGGCTTCCATGAGTCAGATTATTTTGATAAACAGTTTGTCACTGTGCTCTGCTGGGGGCAGGGAAGTCAGGCTGAATTTCGCTGTTGAAAACTACTAAACAAAATTACCTGAAAGTGAATTTTGGCTTCAGGGCTGCTGGTTTGTGACCCCCCTTACAAGAGGTCTTATTTTAGAGCAGAGTCACTTTGAGTAGGGTCTTGATAAGGACTGAATCTGTAAATCTCCATGAAGACTGAGGCATGTTGAAATAACCGTATTTGAAAAGTCACTCTCCATGTTGGACAGAGAAGCTGTGGCTTCCCCATCCCTGGAAACTGTCAAGGCCAGGTTGGACAGGGCTTGGAGCAACTTGGTCTAGAGGAAATGTCCCTTCCCGTGACAGGGAGTTGGAACAAGATGATCTTTGAAGTCCCTTTCAACCCAAAACATTCTATGAAGAATAAGAGTTAAAACACATCAGTGTCTGGAGAGCAAATAAAGATGTAGGAGACACACACAGAGCTGCTACAGCAGATCCTGCTGGTTTTTGTGATTATTCATATTAACTTGTTCTTTTTCTCCCTGGTCTGTCCCACCTACCTGAAAAAAAGATGCAGAGCAGGAAACAGAGAGTACAGAGAGGCTTATAAAAACATTCTTCCCTATTAAGCAACTGGGCTGATTGTCACTGTGTGAAAGATGAAGCAGATTGAACAAAACACTTACCTGTACATCTCCATTCCTGATAGGAACCCTCGATTGCCTTTGTCACTTTAGCACGTGAACACGAGGCCAAATGAAACACATGTTTACAGCTATAATGAGGATTAGCTTTGCACTAAAAAAGTTGAACTACAGTCAAAATTAGATGGTGACATGGGTATTTGCCAACAGCATTAAATGAGAAATAACAGAGTATGAGGTTTCTGGAATGAATAGAAAATGTATTGTTTAGAGACCTTTTTGGCCAAGTATCAACATATGCCAATACTTAAGACTTCTTGTTCTTATTTACTTACCCAACAATAAAACAATTGTTGTTTTGTGCCAACAGCCTGATAGACTGGTCCTGTAACTTAAGAAATAGAGATTGGATATTATTTCTCTCATATCAGCTTCAACCTACTAAAAAAAAAATGCAAAGTAATTTAGTCCAGAGCAGAGGAAATAAGTGAAGGGGGTAATCGATTTTAATAACATATAGCATCCACACACATTAAGGAAATCCATAAAACAGAGGAAAAATAAAGTATTTGCCCATCTCAGAAGACCAGACAGTGTTTGTAACTTCACCCAGCTCCAGGCAGAGATTACTGGTGAAGCCTCAGCCAGAGCAGTGATTGATCTTCACCCAGTTCCCTCCATCAGCCTGAGCCCAGAACAGTGAGATAACCACCCTCACTCCCATTAAAAACCAGGCAAACTGATGAATGAAAATCCTAGGAAATTCTCTCCAAAGCAGAGAACATTAAATGTATCTGCAGTTGAAGCATTCAAACCCTTCCCTGGCCCAACCACTTCTCTCTGTGGTACTGCCCTGCCAGGCCACCCCTGTGCTCTCCTCAAACCACTCCTTGCAGTGTTTCCACCTGGGGCTGTGCCTCCACACTCCTGCCATAACACTGCAGCTGGAATAGATAGAGACCCACACCAGAGCTCGCTCCATTTTAAGGCAGATATTGTCAGTAAAAACAACAGGAAATCCTTCACATTTTGCAATGATTTTTCCCAAAGCTTTTCACTACACCCAGACCAAGACAGATTTGTTCAAGCTGATTTTCTGGTGGCATTTGGATGGGTGTGACATAAGGTGGGTTTGGATGGGGGATGACCTTGTACATGGCAGGGGGGATCCTGCTATTTAGACTAGAAAAAAGTTCACCTCTGTTACCAGTTTGGGGGAAACTGGGACAAAACTCTGGAGTTTTGCTGTCTTGTGTCCAGTCTAGTGCTCTGAAAACTGCTTGTGTACTGAAAAGAAATAAACCCCATCATACTTACCTGACTTGCTGAGATGACTCCTGAAGTCTTTGCAATACAATGCCCACAGCATCCACACATGAATATTATGTGTTTTTATACATTCACCTCCTCCATGTCCTGCCATTCCTTAAAAACAAATGTAAACAAAGGTGCTGGTCACTTACCACCTGTGCTCTGGACTACCATCCTGCAAATGTTTTTGCCCTGGGAAAATGAATAAACACAGGTTAGCATTAACTTTTCTGCCTTTGTATACAGTTATAAATGGATCCATTGATTTCCTCCACCCCTCCCTCTTTTTAATTTTGCAAAAATAAATGCTTTCCTGGACAGTCAGAGTTCATTACCGAGATAGAGCACAGCTCCTTTTGTCCTGCCCACAAGAATCAGAGAACAATTTAGGTTGGAGAAGATCATAGATCATTTAAAGGCTGGAAAAATTCTTTAAGGTCATCAAGCCCAACCACGGCCACGGCCACCACTAACCCATGTCCTCAAGTGCCACATCCAGACAGCTTTTAAACATCCCTACAGGGATGGTGATTCCACCACTGCCCTGGGCAGCCTGTGCCAGGGCTGGACAACCCTTTAGGTGAAGAATATTTCCCTGATATCCCATCTAAACCTCCCCTGGTGCAGCTTGAGGCCATTTCCTCTCCTCCTGCCCTGTTCCCTGGGAGCAGAGCCTGAATTCGCCCTGGCTGTCCCCTCCTGTCAGGGAGTTGTGCAGAGCCAGAAGTTCCCCCTGAGCCTCCTTTTCCCCAGGCTGAGCCCCTTTCCCAGCTCCCTCAGCTGCTTCAGCCCCTTCCCCAGCTCTGTTCCCTGTCCTGGACATGCTCCAGCCCCTCAGTGTCTTTCTGGGCATTTCTCAGAGTTAAGTGAGAGGTGAGACTGAGAAGAGCCTCCTTTGTCCTCCAAGAGCTGCTCCCTTCCCCAGAGGCACCTCCTGCCCTTGGCTCCCACCCGCAGCCTCCAGAAGCCCCCGGCTAATCCCGTTTCATTCGCGTTGGGTCACAGCACAGGCTTCCCAAAAATGTCATTGCCTGGAAACCCCAGGATTCCCACAGCTGGGTCTCCAGGAGGAGTTTTCACACACCCTCTGGCTTTGCAGCAGGGGATGAGGAGGTGGAACCAGCTCTTCCTCCTCCTGGAGGAACACGGAGAGCCCAGAGCAAATCTCACCATCTGCACAGCCCGTGAGTCACCTCGGGGCCTGGGCAGTTTACTCTATAGATTAGTCAACAGAAACAAACACAAATCCCTAGTCATTAAAAAGCCTTTTTAGAAAAAGAATTTTTAACTCCCTCCCCCAAAAATTTGGCCACAGATCTCTAATTATAATTTTCTGGCGATTTTAAAAAAATAATATTTAATTGTGGTTTCTATAAACATGAAGATAAATTACTACATGTAAATATTGGTTCTCAACAGTTACTAATGCCTCTCTGGGGGCTGTTTTGATTTTACTGAGACAGAGAAACTAAGTTGTAAAAGATTTTCTTTGTCCCTTTTGCTCATCATGGAGAGATTTTAAAAGTTTTCTTGCATTCACCACCGAATGCTTTCGAGCTGATGACTTTTGACAGCATTATTAAGTAAATTGAAGGGGAAGATTGATTTCCAAGATGATGCATTGTAAAGTCATGAAGCCTTTATTCCAGAAAGGAAGAGGCAGTAAATGCAAGGAAGACACTAAGACAGACACTGTACCACCCACCAGTTCCCCTTTTAAAGCTTCCAAGCTGACTGGAAGTCAGAGCCATAATGAGAAAATTTTAAGAGTGTTGGGGTTTGGGTTTGGATGAGCAACACGATGTGTGTGAGCATCCCTGAGGCTGATCCAGACTGTGTGAGCTCCTTGGATCCAGCCCGTGGGCTGCAAGATTTACAAGGGCACGCTGAGGTATGGCATATTTACAGCTTCTCCCTGGGTTAAAAAATGCCCTGAGAGCATCATCTCTTCCAATATTGCTGTGTCACAGCTGTGAAATATCAGTCAAGGAATGGATGAATGAGAAAATGGAAAGCAAGAGAACAGCCCTGACCAAACCAAAGCAGCAGCGTGGGGCTGTGCAGCTGCAGTTACACCTTACAAAGTTTTGACCTCTCAATGTCAAAAAAAGAAAAAGTCACCAAAAAGGGAAAATCATGATCTAAGGGTGTTACTGTATTTCAGTTGTGTTGCTACAGCTGAAATGCCACTGCCAATCCTGTGACTCCTCTGAGCAGCCACTGGACGAAAGTGTTTCTGTAGGACACAGGGTTTGTGGCCAATGTCCCGAGACCATGGCGTGGGTGGGAGCTCAGCTGAGATGCAGGTACCAGGTACCCCCTGAGCATCCCCTGCTCTGTGTGTGACCACACTCTGAGCCAGCCTGAGGAACTGCCCTCACCTCAAATAAACCAAATAAACCCATCCCAGTTTATGAGAAAATTCCACTGGTTTGTTTTTTTAGTGCCAGATCAGTTGCCTGATTGTGGCCACAATGCCAGGTACAACTGAGGAACAGGCTGTGGCCTGGGAGCAGGAACGGACAGAGAGAAAAAGGATGCATGACAAGCTCAAACTACCACCAAACTGGACAAGAAACAGCACCCAGGGCACAGGGATCAGAAGTAGAAGCCCTGTGAGGGAGAAGGCACCCTGGGGGCTTTAGCTGGGGACATTTGTAAAACCCCAAACTTTTTGAGCAGGGAAAACATGGACCCTTTGAGAGAGTGACCACATCAGGGCAGGGAGGTGCTCACCCATAGAAACCCATCCATGGAGCCCTGACATTGTTTCCTCATATTCCATGAAGCAGGTCAGGGAAAGGGATTTTGTTGTTTCAAACCAGTGACATTTTGCATTTGGCTCTTAGGCAAAGGCTTCAGCTTCTCTGCCTTGTCAGGAGTTTGCCTGGCCCAGAGAAACCACAGCACTTGGTGGGACAGAGAAATGAACAGGGAGAGGCAAAGCCCAGGGACGGAGCTGACAGGGAACCTCCTGTTGCTCCATTCCAGGCACAGCCACAGCCCTGAGCTATCCAGCCTCTTCCACCAGCCCATGGTGTGCTGAGCACTCTCCAGACAGACACAGGGAGATGTGGTTCCCACCCAAAACAGCTTCCAGCTCCAGCTGGGCAGAACACAGGGAGAGCACACCCCACGTATCCAGCTATGTGAGCCATGCATTCACAGACATGTCCCAGTAACAGAGCCCAGAAACTGCTCCCCAGTCACTCATCTCAGGCCAGTCCTCATGGTTTCCATAGGCATAGGGGAGAGAGAGGTGGGTGTCTTGCTTGGTTTCATAACAGTGCTGCACACTGATGTGCAATAAATAAAGATGAAATGGAAATAATCCAACCCATTCCTCTTTGAGCACAGTTCAAGGAAAATATTGCAGCTAGAGACCATAAGCAGACCCAATAAATTTGTTCACCCCCCACCCCATTCCCCTTTTGTTATTAGGGTGTGACTAAGGCTTTGCAGCATCAACTTTAGGTCTTAATTAGAGATTCTTGCTGTGATCTCAAGGGATATTTTAACATCACATTAAAAATGTCATAGGAAGTTGCAGCAGGCACTCAGACACAATGCAAACCTGTGAATTGGGATGGCTGGAACACAGAGCCCTGGTCCCAGGATTTTTCCTTTATCTTAAACCACGGATTCCTTGGGTGCTGTTGATATCATACTACGAGAAGGCAGAGGGGGCTTCTTATACTGCATCCAGCTGTCCTCAAATATTTATATCCAGAAGACAGCTTGACTTTCTTGAGTCAAAACTGGAGAAAGTGGGGCTGTATTACAAGGAAGAACTTATTGCCTGGGCTGCTGCTTAAGACATCATTGTTTGACTGTGCTTTCTGCCCTGCACTCGCTTCAGACGACTGAACTTGACCTATCCACCCATCATAAATTAAATTCTTTGATCTCATCTGTAACAACACAGAGCCCTAATAACAATAGATCAAACCCTGGCAGGGACAATATGCTTATTCTTTACCAACTAAATTTTAATTAGTAAACAGGGCAGGGGAAGAATCCACCTTTGCAGAACAAAAAGGGAAAGAAAAAGCATTTTGTACTTGAAAGAAAACACTGATAAAGAGCAGAGACATCTTTCAGAGCTCTACATCCTTGTTCTGTTCATCTGAAAAACCACATCATCCCCAAACCATTAAACTCAGGATGAATTTCACATTGTAAGAAACCGCCGTGAAAGCAAACATCAAAAGGGGCTGGGGAGGAGGAAGCAGATCAGGTGGGAGAGCAGTGGCACGACGCCTTTTATCCACTGTTCATACAGACCCATCCTGACAACTACCCACCCTCAGAGTGTTTGGGCTGCCTGGTGCCCGTGCCTGGGACAGTGGAGGCTGTGGCTGAGCCAGGCTCCCACAGCTCCCAGGGCTGTGCAGTGTTTGCAGAGTGGCTGGGAAGAACCTCACGGCTCCCGTCATTCATTTTCTGTTTGCACAGGGTGGGTTCTTCATCACTGGGATCGTCCTGGGCTCCCCTTTGCACCAAATTACTTGGGCTGGCTCGTGATGTCCAGGTGAGCAAGAGTGCCCTCAGCAGCCTGGCTCCTTCCAGGCAGACATAAATACTTAATCCAAGTGTTCCTGTCAGCAGTGGCACTTGTTGAGGCAGGGATTTTCTGTGGCTGTGCATCTCAGGTCACTTTATGCCAAAGTAGAAGCAAATCCTAAGTAAATCTTCTTTTGCTGGAGCACCCACAATGTTCCCTGTCTGCCTGGAGTCTCACACCAAGGTGCAGCAATAGCTGGTCTCTTGGTGGGATGGTACGTGGACCTCTCACCTCACCCCAGCCCATGGCTCTCACAAAACCAGCAGGTATTTTGCAGGAGGTGAAGAAAGTCTCACAAGGGGAAAAAAGAACAAGGACCGATGGAGATTACATGCTCATATCAGGCTCATTTCCTTGGGAAAGCAGGCAAAACCTCCAGCATGGCTGATTAAACCTGCCTGGCACAGGAAGAAGACAAGCCCAAGCCAATTTCACCCCATTTCTGTCGTGTTACCACATCCCAGGCAAAAAAATCCAGATCACTCACCAGAACCAAGCCCATGATCAGGGACACTTCACCAAACCTCCCTGAGCATCAAACTCCTTGAGTTTAACCTCTCCAATTGCCTTTTGTGCCAGCAATGCCCTTGCTGGGGCTTGGAAATACCACCACACCCCGTGGGTTCTCAAACAGGTTTGATTTAACATCAAATTCCTGCTGAGCCAAGGTGCTGGGATTGGCTGTGTGTGTCTGGTTGTGAACAGCTACTGCATTTAAAAAAAATCCAAACAACCCAATTTTAATCAACAGTTCAATTTTAAAGAAAACTTCCAGGCAGTGAATAAATAAGCCAATTACAGACCCTTTTTTCCAGCTGGTTGTCAGCATTTTTAAGCTATTTTACTAATTGTACCAAAACTCACCACTATTTGTTTTCCACTGAAATGCAGCCCCTCTGCAGTGCAAGGCTGTGGGAAATGGAAAGAAAAATCTGAGTTTCAGCAGAAATCATGGGATGAATTTCATGTAGGAAAAATCTTAATAAACAAAGTGGAATTCAGGCTGGACACTGAGGCAAACACTTTTATCAAATGCCAAGTGACCCTTAATTACTACAGGCAGGTGAGCTGGCCCTGTTTTTATGTCAGCTGCCCATGTCCAAGACAGAGGACATGAAGTGTGATACCCTGCAGGTCCTCCCTCTGCTACATCTTATGTGGGATAGGAACCAATGCCCAGCCAGGCCCCAGGTACAGTTCCTAAATCAAAAACATTTAGATTTTCTTTCCATGTTTTAATGCCCGCTCCACAATAGATATTTCATTTTTACACCACAGATCACGCACAAACCAAGAGCCAATTTCATTAAGAGGAGAAAGAGAACTGAGAAAATGACCATGAGGTTTCTTTAGGTGACTTTTCAGTTGCTGCCTTAGACATTAAAAAATAAACAAATACGGCAAAGTTTTCACTTAGGATGGAACCCTGCCCACCCCAAATCAAGTGATAGAGTAAAAATTTCTGTGGCACAAGTATATACAGGTAAGCTTTGGGACACAGAAAGCACAAACCTCTGCCAGTTGTGCAGGAATAACCCAAAAATAAACAAGCAAAACCCACCCAGAGCATGGGCAAGACCCAGCCTTTGGTTCGATCACAACTGGGAAGATAAAAAGGGGGAATCCATCACCCTGTGGATTTTCAGACCAGGGTCATGACTCACATCCATCAATTACTGCTGCAGCTCCAGCTGCTGGGCAGTTTTGAGAAGCAGCTGGAGGTATCTGGAAGGAGACGGACTCGTTCTCCTCCCGACAGCACCGGGGCCATTCTGCCCTCAGTGAATAACAGATGGTTTTGCACCTACCACCACTCACTGCCTCGTCAAAGCCTCGTGTGTTGTGTGTGGTCCTGAGCTGGTGCAACCAGCCAGAGCCCTCAGCTCCATTTCCAGTTCACATCACTCTAATAGGCCCTCGGCTGGCCTGAGAAATTCCCAAATATCTCTTTCTGCAAACAAGGAGTTGGGTTTCTTTTGTCTTGCAATCAGGGGAGACAAATTCTCCCCTTAACCACAGTTTAATTTATTCCTTTTGGTTGTTATTGCCTCCACCTAGTGTAGCTGTCTAGACTGGGGTGGTGGTGGCTTGCTTTCTTTTTTTCCTCTTTAGTTGGGGATTTTTGGAAGCTGCCTTTGCTTCTTTCCAAAATGAGTTTATTTTTAGTGTCACTTTTTCCATTGGCAAGATGCTATGGCTGAGAGAGCTGCTCTCAGAGGAACTGAGTTGCCTTCAGTGTGAAAATGAAAAAAACCTGTCTGGTTGGAGGGCAGGAGCAGGAGGAAGGAGCCAAGGTGACATGGAGACTCCAAGGGAAGAGGGTCCAGCAGGTGTCAGTGGGAAGAGCACACACATCCCCTTCAAACCCAAAACTGCTTAACCAAGGAGGGTTATGACATCCTCTGGGACTGATCTCCTCCTTGGATGGATCTCCACGTGGGAGGATGTTAACAGGACTCACACCTGCCCAAGCCATGGTACTCTCAACTCTTCTCCTGTTGGCTTCCAAGAACAAGTAAACACTCCTCAAGGAGCCACCTGAGAGCTTTAAATCACGGGTAACCTTGTCACAGGAACCTTCCACCAGCTCTAAATGGTTCCCAGGTGATTTCTCAGGAGAGGGGATCACAGACAGAGGTGGTTTTTTTGGTTTTTGCTTGGCTGTTTACTGCCCTACAGCCTCCTGGCTGCCTTCTAGCTGTGCTGACCTTGCTTGCTCCTGCTCTTTCAGACCTGTATTTATTCCACTTTTCCTCAGAAATACATACTCCTCTGATTTTCCCACGATTTTGCTGGTGGGTGTTTTCAGAAAGCTGGGAAAGGGATGGCAGAGTTCAGCCCTTAGTCCCGTCCTCACCTGCAGAGTTTAATCCCACTGCAGTGATCATCTCCTTAATTACCACTAGTTTACTACCTTGCAACGTGGAAGGGTGTAAAAATCCAACTCTTTTTTTTTTTTTTTAAAGCAAGGGGTGGACTTGAAATAATTGGATAAAAATAAGACTGGACTCTTATTTTTCCAGTGCCAATTTTCAGCATTCCCAGTGCCCATTCCAAAGATTTCCTGACACCAGCCCAGCTTCACTGAGCCAAACACATCCCTAATACAGCAATACCAAGGGGGCAGAAGGAATGAAAGTAATATGTTTTAAGGCAAGCCCTGCAGGGTTTTAGGGTGGGAGTGAAGAGATGGGGGAGGGCATTAAAACACACACACAAAACCCCAGAATTAAGCAAGCGAGACCATTCCAGTTGAGCTGTTTCAGCCATTGTCTTACAACAACTTTAAACCCAATTGCTTCTTTTTAATGAGGTATTTTCTTCCTCTTAACCACCCAAATCTAATCCATGATCTTAGTCCAACTCAGAGAACTTAAAATCAGAACATTGGGGCCTTTCTTAATCCTCTTAACTTGCCAAAGGTTTTCTGATCACACACCTCTTCCTTCCTACTTAGGACAGGTTTTTTTTCCACCACCCTTTGTCTTCTGTTTACAGCTGTGAAAAATTAGAATCCAGGCAGTAAAATCTCTACATAACAAATGTGCATTTAGAGATGGCATGCATGTTTCATTGCAGGAAACCAGGCATGCTTTCTTAATTATTTCATCAAATCATATCTTGCCTGGACTCAGATACTCAGCATTTCTTGAAGGACATTTTTTAATCCACAGTCCTTTGTTCTAATGAATAATTATCTTCAGAAGATAAACCCTGGCTCATGCTGTGGTCACTTAGCACCTTTCACATGATGTGGTAGGTCAATAAAGCTGGGACTGGATCTCATGTGAAACCTGGGAATCCTACACCTCTTCCAGGTCCTCCTGAATCCCAGTGCCTGAGGACAGGATGCAGGGCTTGATCATTGCTTCAGTCTGGTCATCCCATGGTGATGTCAGGATTTCTCAGATGCAGAAGCTGGAAAAGCTGTGATCCAGCACTGACTGATTTCAGGGCTCATAACCAGAGTTGTATAAATACACCTGACATCTACCATCCCCTCAGTCCTGGATCTTCCACAGTCATGGCTAAACTGGCACAGGAGGCTGGCACTACTGGGGATCTAAAGGACACCCTGCTATGAAGGCCAAGGAACCACACTGGAGTGAAAATTGCACATCAGGAGGGACTTGTCATCCTTCATGAAGTTTAATGACCAGTGAGGGCAGCAGGTGTCCTCAGTGATTTTCCAAGCCTAGCCATTTCCAGATCTCTCTTCAAGCCTGTGAAGCGCCAGAGCTGCTGGCTGAGCACTGGCTCCCAGAGCCATTCCTTGCTGTTGGACTGCACTGAGCTCACCAAGAACTTTCCCATCACATCAGGAGCACATGGCAGGAGCTGCTCATGAGATGAAGGGCCTGAGAGGGAGATGGAAGGTGCTGAGCAATGCAGGAGCCATGAGTAATCAGTTGTCCAAGGGACAGTCCCCAGCATGTCCCAGTCCAAATTTGGTTTCAAAACAAAAACAACCAGAGACTTCCTTCCTGCCCCTCACTGCATCTGAGAGAGATGGGTTTTACTGAGTGGGCCACTGAGTTGAGATCAACCAGGAGCCAAGCAAAGGGCTTGAACCAGAACACCACCTGGCACCTATCCCAAGTTCCTTTTGAGTTTGGTTAACATTCCCCACCCATCATTTTTCATGTGCATGTGCCACATCACTTCCTGGTTCTGATTTGCCTGCTATTTGCCCCACGGGTAGGGTGTTACCCATCGAGACTCAAAAACCAGCAAGTAACCCCTCCTCCCCCTCCTCATAAACCCCACACCCATCTCTGAGGGATCCAAGCATCCCTAGCAGGAAGGAGTCCAAGAATTCTTTATGCACATAAGAATGTCCCCTTGCCACATCATAATCCTGTTTGCTACCAGTGCCACACACTGATGGTCTAGGTCAAACTCCAGATGTTAATAAACCTCAGTAACAACTACTCAGAGAAAATGCAGATAATTGGTCTCATACCTGCTATTAGAAAAGAAAAAAATCCCAACAAAATACATGACAAAAAAGAAAAAAAAAAAGTGCTATAAAAAATGCATCTTGGTTGCTTTTAACATTCTTTTCTAAAAGCTAATTTTAGCTCTATGGCTGGAGCTTAAAGGCAGCTGCACATCTGGTGTGATGTGCCAAGCTCTGTGGGTCCAGCCCACAGCACTCCTGTCCTCCTGTGCTGTGAAAGTAAAGCTTTGGGATGCAAAACCACAAAACACAGAGGGTTAATTAATGGGGGATCCAAGATGTTTCCCTGTGCTCTCTCAGCTTTGGACAGACTTGGATGTCGATGGCCTTGCTGCAGTCAGGTGCTGACTGTAAAACAACTCCTTCTGTTGCTGTTGCCTGGGTTGCTGGGTTATAAAAGCATTAATACTTGGCTTGTTGTTACAGTTTTTTTCATTGCCTTTGCTACTGCTGTGAGCTTCACAAATGTGCTATACTTGGAAGAATCCATGAGCAACAGGCAGAAGATGGTCTGGGATGCTCACAGTGCTATCTGTAGGTGCATTTCTGCTGCCTTTGAATCCCCATCATTACCATATATGCCCTGCAAAAATAGTTTCCAGGCAGATGTTTATGTTTTGCCATTGGGTTGGCTGGGGTTCTGAGAGGATCAGATATGGTCAAATTCTGCTGCTGCTGCAGATAATGCAAATCCCCAAAAGATAAGCGAGGTGAATTATCTGCATAGAGTCACAGGAATTACATGCCAAGGAAGAGTTTCCCAATTAATCAGGAATCAGAGCTGTGTGGACTAAACTCCACTCTGACCTGAGCAGCTGACATTATTGACCAGTGTTATTTCCCAGGGTATTCCAGTCCTTGCTCCCTTCCATCCCAAAGTGCTTCATGTTATTGGTCTTCAGGAATGTGGTGTTTGTCAGACTTGCTGCTTCCTCACACACACTGTATTAACATACAGCATCAGTGTCCCGCTGGCTGCAGAACACAGGTTAACTGTTCTTAGGTGGAAATCATCACATCCAAATACCTGAAACACAGCATCCACTTCTCTCCAGCTCCTGACTTCCACAGTGTGCAGAACAATTCTGCCCAGGGAGTCTTCTGTGCAGTGGGAATTTCACTGGGCACTTGAAGGTGCAGTGAGCAGGTCACAGCATCAGCAGCTTTGCTGATCTTTCTCAGTGGGTCCACACAATGACCCAAAATTGCCACTAGCCTTTTTTGGAGATATTTTTAAACCTCTTCAGGATGGATAACGGGGCTCTGGAGAAGTGCTCCTGCAAGTTGTTTGTCCGTGTCAGTCCAGGGAAGGCAGCTGAGACTGAATTTGTGAAGCTTCACACACACACTGGCCTCTGAGCAACATTTCATCCAGGCCTTCTCTACCTGCCACCACCTCATTTGGTTTATATCCCTGTCTCTTTGTATCCATACAGATGGATATAGACACGTCACAGGGATATATCAGCACTCAGTGGGCCAAAGCTGCCCTGCTCTGACACTTTGGCCTGATTTCCCCTACAACAAAAAACATCCATAGGATTCCACCTTGTGCCCTTCAATCCATCCTGGTAAACTTCCCCATTACATTCTGGGTTTTAACACACGAAGCTGTGAGCAGCAGTTATGTACAGGGAGGAAGTTTATAAAACGTTACAAACTTTACAAGGAGAGCACATCTTTCAAAAAAAAAAAAAGATCCAGGAGCACAAATTGAGTTGTGCCAGGATCTGTTTGCTTCATGCAAGAAACATGGTCTCTGCAGGGCTTTGTGCTGGTGAGAAAGGGACAGCTTGGAGATGAGGATGGTGCTCATCCCCTGTGCACGTACTTCAGGCATCAGGACTTCCTGTATTTCATATTTTAATTTAGTGTGTGTACATGGCCAGTTTAGGTGAAAAAGGCTCACCCTAAAGAGGACAGTGAGATGCTGGAACAGGCAATAACTTCATTTAGAAGGAGAGAGGAGGCAGCTGGAGAAGAGGGGAGCGGATGTGTGAAACCCCAAATCCAGCAGTTGTTACCCCAGCATTCTTCAGGAATTGCCGTGGTCTGTATAATGTGGGTAGTTTGGAGCACTTATGCAGTAAATATTTTTCCCCAAGTACTTTTCATGCTTGAGTTTTAGATTTTCAGAGGGATTTTTTTATTTAAAAAAAAATAATTTTTTTTTTTGAAGGAAGATCAATGACTTAATGAAAAAAGTCTGAGATGCAAGAGCGAGGCTATCGCTTCAAGAGTGCTTCCAGATTTACATAAATAACATTCCTGCTGCATAAACATCTTGGCAAAGGCAGAGCATCTAACCCCCCTCCTACTCTATTGGCCTCCACTAAATTCTGCAGAATATTAAAACCCCTTGATGGTAACGTGTTCTCGGCCAGAAACAAATCATTAGTTTGGATGAGGGCATCACACTGCATCTGCTCTGTTCCCTGAAGTTCCAAGTGCAAGAGATTTAGGAGGGAGGGGAGAGGATTTCTTTGATAGAAGGATTTAGAAAAATGGCAATTGATAGAATTTTAAAGCAGATACAGAGATGAGGGGACACATCTTTCCCAGAGACACATGGGAATGGTCTGGAGTAATTAAACGTGGAGATGGGCTCAAGCTGTGCAGCTTGGAGGTGGATCTGAACGCTCAGGAGCTTTTGTTCTGCCCACTGCACATGGCTGAGATGGTCCATTGATCAAGTTTATCAAGAGGCAGGAAGGGGTAAATCCAGGCTCATCTTTAAGTGAAAAGAAGGGGGGAAAAATGGAAGAGGGGAGCTGTGAAATACTGTAGGGGGTTGGCTCTACCTGGCTGGCAGGGATCTGTGGTGAGAAGGCAGAGAAGAGGGATGGTACAGATGAAGCCAGTTTTCAATTCACCTTTGAGTTTTCTTACACAGAATTAATTATTTTGGCATCAGTTCTACATTTCCAAGAAAGTACCAAGTAGCCAAAGCTACTCAAAGCAGCTCCCACCCACCAGGGCAGCAAGAGATTGATTCCACCAGAGGAACTCTCCTTTACCTGCAACATTATTGAAAATTAGGGAGAGTTGAAGGTCCTTTTTCTCTTTTCAATCCAGCCTGTCTCTCATGCTTTCTCCCTCCAGAAAGAACCAGCTTTCTGCCTCCTCAGAGGTTCTCCTCTAAGCCCACAAGAACATCCTGCGTGGATCTGCAGGGACAAATGATTTCTTGAAACACGCTGGTCTTAATCAAACCTAATCTCTCATGACAGGGCAGAGCAGCCTGGACATCCAGTAGATTTAGCACAGCTACTCCAAGCAGTGCTGTTATGTCAAAATTATGCAACCTAGGCTTTGATAGGCTTTGGGGATTTTCTCAATGGTTCCTTATGAGCCCGTTGGTGCCCCTCACATTTCAATGACCACAATATGAACATTAAATGTATTTCCTTTCCCACAGCTGGATGCTGTCCCATCTGTTCTGAGACAGCCAAAGTGTCAAGTAAGCCAGGCAAGGCAGACAATTTTTCATGCAAATCTGTTGACTTTAGGATTTTTAAATATATGTCTTTTTAATAACCCACAGATTATCTCCCCAAAGGAAAAAAAAAAAAAAAAGGGTCATTTGCAAGAGTTCCTCTAAGCAGTCCTTGGCATTGCTAGCCAACATTGCAATGCACATATATTATCCTCAGAAGAAAATCTGGCAAAAGGACAGAGAGAAATGCCATGTACAGTCACTCTAATGGCTTAGCCTGGGATGTTGTATCCGACAAGCTCGGCCTGGATGCTCCAGAGGGATGCACAGAACCCCCTGAACAACTGCACCCTCCAACCATTCTCCAGCTGTGCAGCACAGGTGGAAGGGAGGAAAAAAAAAAAAGATTGAAGGTATTGCACCAGCCCCACACAGGGGGATCAGGATTTGTCACAGACTTGGCCTCCTTCCCTGGCATCTTCAGCATCTCTGTGCCCCCTGTTCCAGGGTGGGCACACCCAGGCACCTCCTCCTACAGCCCTGCCCAGCTGGGAACAGCAGCAGCACCCACAGAGTCAGGTCTCAAAAGGATTTGCACAAAGCCAAGGAAATAACCTGTTAAATCAACCCATGTCAGAGGTGACCAGCTCAGTATAAGCTCAGAGCTCACAACTGATTTAATTCCAAAATCATACAATGTCTCAGTGCAGGAACAGCCTCTGCTCAGCACACACTGACTCATGCTCATTTGAGCTCTTGGAGCAAATCAGGGATGTGAACAAATGAAGGGACTTGTGCCCATGAAACACCACACAGGAGAGCCTTTCTCATCCCACCTTTTCAATCCCTTTTGCTTTTTTAAGGAGATGCTTCACAATGAAACAAGCTGGAGGAAGCAGCTTGCGAATCACCCTGTGATGAAAGCCAAGGACTTTAATTGCCTTCCTGCCTTACTTCATATGACAAATTTGCCATCAGACCCTGGCAGGAGAGGAAACCCAGAGGAGCAGCTTCCAGCCTCTGGATTTCATGCCTTTTTCCAAGAAAAACCTGCTCTCGAGGGCACTGAGAGCACACCTGGTCTTACCTGGAGTCTGGGGAAGGACCAAACAGAGAAGCAACAGAGAACAGGAGAAACCAAGTATAGCCTACACATAGTTCTCATTCTTTTAAAACTTAGGTGGATATTTGACTTACCCAAGTGCAGGTCATTTCTCCATATTTAAGCTCTGATTTAGAACTCTGCGAACCTCACACAGCCAGGACAGGAGGACACCACTGGAATAACAGGAGGAAAAGGGAACTTGTTGCATTGAAGACCTCTATCTCTTCTAGCAGCTTCTGCTGGGGCAGCTCTACAATCACAGAGGAGAAGTTTGCCATTTTAGCACCAGAACTGCCATGGAAGAGGCAGTCATGGGCTCTATGTGGAGCCACAAAGCATCATGCAGACCCAAGGCTCTGTCTTAAAAAGCAGGCCATTGCCCTTTCCCTAACACCCATTTTACCTGGAAATGGAGAAACCACAGGTCTCTGGATAACTTGGGAACTTTGCCACTTCCTCCAATTCCCTCCTTTAAAAAAAAAAATTAAAAAAATCCAGCTTGTTTTCTCAAACTCTGCTTTAAAGAGCTGAGTTCCCAAACCCAGAGTGCATGATGCAGAACAGCTGACTTTATGTAAGGCTGTTATTAGAAACAGCCCATTGCTGAGCTGGGATTTCGTGGGATGCACCTCGTTCGGAGCCTGGGCAGACACACCACGAGTGTGGGTCCATCCACACAGCCTGGCTAAGAGTGAGGAGTTTGCTGCCTTTCAGTGCCTGGGGCAGATCCTGACTCAGAGATTCCTCCACGTTATTTTCCATGGGAGGAAGCAGGAGTTATTTTGCAGAGGGTCTGAACAGACAAGATGCCAGCTTCTTGCTGGTAAATACCACTTCCAACCTCACTCGCAGGCTCCAACAGATGTTTCTGCTTTTCAGAGTAATGGAAATTTTATGGACCATTTTCTCCTCCTTCTCCTGTTCCCTGGGATGGAGCAGCAGATCCAAAATGCCCTGGGAAACACAGTGGTCTCCTCCTGAGACACACTTCAGAGCAGTGTCTCCAGCAGATCAGGGAGACAGAGACAAACCACTCTGTTGTGGGTTGGGCTCCTCTAGAGAACCAGACACCCTCTGCCACAAAGGCTCCACTGTCCAGCAGCTTTCACTGGAGAAGCTCAAAATCCTTTTGAAGGATGAGCTGCTGGCTCCCAAGCTGGGTAGAGAGCCCAGGGGTATGCACAAAAGCGGGTCGAAAAGATTTGGGAACTGTGGTATTATTTTTATGCCCTTGTGTTGGTCATCATTGGTTGGTCAGCTGGAGAAACTGAGGCAGGTGAAGTCATTCACTGAATCAGAGCAGAGTTGGGACTGATTGCACATGTACAAGGTACCAGTGTGCTCATCACAGGACAGCACTTCCCCAAAAACACAGAGTGATTGGACAGAGAGAGGGAAAACCTTTGCCCGTGCAGATAAAGTGTGGGATAGAAGGGTCTGATGTGCATCCTGAGAATCCACATTTTCCCTTGCCTCCCTCTCATGTCCCTGGGCTCAGCCAACTGAGTGAGAACCCCAACATCCCCCCAGATTGCTCAAATAAACCCTGTGTTGCAATGCTCCTTAAGCAAAAACCAAAAAACTAACTTGGGGAATCCCATTGACTCACAGCTGTATTAATTATTATTTTTTTAAGGGCTCAGGACTTATAGTGAATATTATCCCATGGGGATTGAGAACACAATGGAAACAGGAAACTTTTAAAAAGCATTTCTGTGGAGATATTATCTCAGTGCTGTAGGACACAGGATTTACTTAATTGCAGCCAAGGAAGTTTTAGATTACGCTCTGCAATGTCTGCATGAACGTCTCAGCTATCACAGGGAAGGCTCCTTGCATGGCTATTTCCTTTAAGATATGTGCCTTACCCTGAACACGCTCACTGGAGGGGATTTGGTGATAATGCAAGAGGGTTTGGAGCACTTCAAAGCTTTAAATGAGATTCAGGGCATCACAGCCCATGATAAAGAATATGAAATTGCTTTTCTAGCAGATGACATCCTGCTTTCTCTCAGTGAAACACAAGCCTCTATTCAATGCCTTGGAGAAGTTTGAGAGATTAACAATCCTGTTTTGGGTTCTT
Organism: Hylia prasina; assembly: GCA_013397195.1. NCBI lineage: Eukaryota > Metazoa > Chordata > Aves > Passeriformes > Sylviidae > Hylia > Hylia prasina. The sequence goes on from VYXD01005461.1 coordinate 392,738, forward strand.
TTTGTGTGCATAAATATGACCAAGACAGAGGCAATGCCTCCAGGCACCTCCCCAGCAAAATCCCTCCTAATTTTCTATGCCGATAGTCCCTAGAAGGATTCAAACCCATAAGAAGTCCAATCTTTCTTCACTTAAATAAACTTATAACAGTAAGTCTCCAACCCTTTTATGTGACACGCATCATGATTTTCAGAGATGGTCTAACTCCCCATTATCTATGCTTGATTAGGTCCACTTAATGAAAATGGCCATCCTCTTGAGCACTTCATTTTCTGCAGGGGCCTTCAGTACTTGAGCCTTTAACAACACTTGAACCTAATCCCACACCCCATTTCCCCCCAAAAAACCCAACAAAAACCCACAAAAACCCCAAAAAGCCAAACCAAAAAAGAAGAGAAAACTAAGTAGAATACTCAGCAGTTTTATATAGCCTCAGGTAGGATGAATTTCACCTTAAGCAGCACCTAAGAAGCCAAGGTGCTCATATTGCAGGAATGATGGAAACTGATTCACTGCAAGTTTGTGTCCTGTGTCCCCAGTTTTTACTCCTTACACTTCATTTTCCTGCTCCTGTTGCCCTGGAGTTCTCAGACCCCACGGCTGGGTCACTGCAGTTTCCTGAGGGCTGTGTGTGAACCACCCCCAGCATTCCCAAGCTGGTGGGTATAGGAAGGTCCAGGCACCAATCTGGGATAACTCAACTCCTCCAACCTTGTCTGTGATGGAAACACCACATTTGGGTCCCCCTTTGTTCACTCACTTGCCAATTCTACTGAAATCTGCTGAGGATCTGGAGGGAACCTAACCCTTCTCACAGGGTTCAACTTGATTTGGTGGGTCCAAATATCTTGAGAGAATTGATGGTTAGAAACAAACCCACTTGAAACTGGGTTTATCTTCACATTGTTGAGCTTGATTTGGTGGGTCTGAATGTCTTGGGAGAACAGATGGATAGAAACAAACCCATTTGTTATTGGGTTTATTTTAAGGGAGAATTTAGGTTGTCTCCTCAGTCCTGCCGTGGAACTGTCATGGGCTGGTTTTTGCTCCAGCAATGTGACCCCAGGGACATCAGGTCCACAGGGTCATTCTGCAGGTGTCCTGGCAAATGGACAATATGGAAAGAATAACCAGGTCTCTCCATGCCAGGGGCTTCTGCAGCAGACCAGGGAGACACTGGCACCTCCAGCAGATCTGTGCTGAAAGGTGTTCAAAGGAATCAGCAAAATCCCATGTCAGCTTGCCACAGTGGAAAACCTGATCCTAGCACCGGAAGATTCCAACCCCAGCCTTCAGTGACAAGACACCTTGTTAATGAAACAACACCAAATTAAGCAACCTAGCTTCTTGGATTTCTGTTAATTCAGGAAGGATGCCAGGTAAGGCAAACAGCAGTGAGATGATGGCTTCAACACCATCAACAACTCTGTGCACACAGAGGTGTGTAGTACAACATTCCGGATACATTCCATGTACAATGGGTATAAGCTCCCAGAATGTCCAAGAAATCATTCCACACCTCTAGACAGAGCAGTTTAGAATTCAACTAAAACCCCTAAAACTTTAGTTCTACAAGAGAAAATGAAGAGATGCTTCCATTTGCTTGTTTTGGAGCAGAAAGAGAGCATTTGTATGCAGAGAGTGCTCCTGGATCCATTATTACATCTGTTCCACCAGATTTCCCTGCAAATGTTCCTCTTCTTTCCCAGGAACAATAAAACCCATGAGCTGAAGGCCAAGTGGCAAGTGTCCCATGACCTGCTCCAGCTACTGAGTTTGAATCTACTGAGAGGTTTTGACAGCTACTATGAAATGAGGCAACCCAGTTAATCCCATGTGCTGGCTTTCAATGCAACAAAATAAGAACTGTCTTTCAAGTAACATCAGAAGAGTAAAAAAAATATTAATTTTTAATCCTAATTAATTCTTTCCTGATGTTGGAACAGCAAGATGAGGTGTTTGTACAGCTTCCTCTGTGCCTTTGTATGTACCCTTACACCACAGGGAGGCTTTGATTGTCCCACAGAGACCTTAAAGTCTGGCCAGGGTTATCTACTCATAGATACCCATAAATATCCTTCCAAGGAGCTGGATCTCTGAGCTTCCTTTCAAAATGCAGCACCACCAGACCCAGAACTGGTGGTTCTGCTACTGAGCAGCCATTTAAATAAATCAGAAGAGCCAGAAAAGAGTGGTTTTTTATGACACAGCCCAGAGGTTGTCTGGTGCTGAAGGTCACTTCCATCAGAACTACAGCTGGAACCCCTTGTTCATTTTAAGCTTGTCCAAATGCTGCCTCCTGTCACCTCCTGGCCTCACATCCTCCCTCCACCAGCCCTGGCACAGTCAGTCCCAGAAAACCAAGCCCAGCACCAGCCCTCTTATGACTTCACAGATTTTGGTGCTGTCATGAGAGCACGAGTGGTAACCCACAACTGGGATGAAGAGGGATGTGAATCCTTTCTTCTGGCAGAATCTCTATTTTGTCAGCTTGGACTGCTCACAAAACACCACCTGAGGGACTGAAGTCAGCATCTGGTTTTTGCAAACTCAACCTTCTGCAAAGTTATGCAAACAAGAAGGGACTTTGAGTGGGGATGTAACAAACAAGTTCATTTTTCTAAGCCTCAAAATAAACAAAAAATTGCTTCTTTTTCTTCATGTTCCAAACCAAGATTCAAAGAGATTCTCTTTCATCCATCATCCAGTTAATGCATCCATGCTGCTAATGTGAGGAGATATATCCTATGGGAAAGCACATATTTCTTTTATATTCTTTTAAAGAATATTGTGCTTTTTAGAATTTATTTTTAAACTAAATCAGAGATTCCTGAACATTTCTATAGTGACCTGAGCAGCTTTTCTGCCCTGGTTCATGGTTGCATGGCTTCCATCAACATTCCCAGTGGCTTTAGACCAGAAAGAAGACACAAATCTATTCCCCTTCTCCACTGAACATTGCCCAAAAGTTACTTTATTAGTTAAACCAATTCTGACAACTCCAGTGGATAAAATCCTTTTCAGTTTCTGCACCAACATAAGTTTGTTAAAGTTGGTCTTAAAACCAAAAGACTTTCTAGAATACCAATCACTGAAATATCTCAAATCTTGAGCCCACAACACCACATCTATTATTAATATAGCCATCATTTAGAGCTACAATCAGGAATGGTAACAAAAATGTATCACAGTAGTTGTTCATCTGCAAATCATCTGTATTTCTCCGAAATAAACGAAGCGTGCCCTGCTCTCTCTCCCTTCCAGCCCCTTGTCACAACCCCCACAACCAACCTCAAGCAGAACAAGCCATAATGCAGAACAAAAACATAATAAAATTGAAACCTGATAAGGCCACATTCTCAGGGAGAAGCCATGTGTGAGATATTTTTGCTTAATTATTTCAAGCAATGTATGGCCCCTTGGCTGTCACCAAGGTTGGCCTGTCAGGGTAATATCATGAAGAACTATTGTGCAGAGAATCACTAGATATTTCAAGTCTTTGAGACCCTGCTAATCAGCTCATGTTTCATATTCTTTTACCAACTCTTACACTGAAACAGAGCCCTTGCTGGTTTCTATCAAGCCCTTCTCTTGTAGGTGTTAGAGAGAAGGTTGGGAGCAGAGATGTGACCCTTTGCCAGTTTGCATGTACAGGCATTGCTGCTGCCACTGGTCCAAAAGCAGGTTTTCAGTCTCACCAGAGCCACAGAAAGTGCAGAGTAAAGTCAGATTTGCAGATAAACAGTGACTTGATCATGGCTAAAGAAATAACTCAGCAGGAGGGAATTCCAGTGCCCAGGCTCCAGCCAGTCACGCCTCAGTGCCTTGTGGATCTGGCTGAGAAGACAGGTGCTTTCAGCCCTAAATTATACAGGATATTGAAAAAGCACCCACTGATGATACTAGAAAGGGAGGTGTTTGCTTTCCAAATAGTTCCCCTTTGAGCTGAGCTGGGGTTTATTATCTGGAGGGAATAATGACATGATTTTTCCTCTGTTACACAGTGGAGTACATAAAACACATTGTGTAAGGAATCTGCTGGATGATGTAACTCTGCTTCCACAAGAGCTTCAGCACTGGAGAAGGCAAAGGAAAGTCTAACTCAAACATACCAGAACACCTTGCTGGCTAGAAAGTTTCCAAATAACTTTATATGTGCATTATCAATAACAATAAAAACAATCCTAACCCCGAGACAGAGCTCATTAATGAGGTCTAATATTTCTAAATGAAATAAATGAGAAAGATAAGGATAGGGCTGGTGTTCTGAGTGCTGCAATACAGGGACAAATCACTTTATGGAAAATAAAGAGAAGCTGCAGAAATCCCACAAGTGAGAACAGGAACTTCAGGTGAGCATGTAAATCTGGCAGTGCTTTTAGATGGAGAAATAGAACAGCAGAATGGAGTTTCAGATGGCACAAAGACCCATCCTAAGGAAAGAGAAAAGAAACAGCAGCACTCACTGCAAGGGCTAATTTCAGACAATCCATTTTGGGGAGGAAAGTGGCCCAGGGAAGCAGGGAATCTGCAGTGTTTACAAACACCATGTGAAGAGGTAGAGCTTGAAATGGGAGCAGAGCAGAACGTCCCCTGCAGAAAGGGAGGGGGTGGGAAATGAAGAAATTTGGTAACTTCCTGGAATAATGCTTTTTAAATCTCTTAACAAGGCATAGATCACGACTTGTAAAACGTGAAAATGATGCCTCTGACAGTAAAGGGAATATGAACATCAGACTCATTCCTCCTGTGAAGTGCAGAGACACAGCAGCAGCCCGAGGAGCTGCACGCTCTTGAAAACAAAGCCAAACACAGCTGCCCTGGGTAAAAATTGCATCCTGTGTTGTAGTTTCAAACCAAACATTTAAAGAGGCTGCTGGTTTTGGAAGTATTTAGTCTCCTTTGCAACACAGTAGCAATACCAGCATTCCCAACCATAGGAATAAGAAATCATGATCACAGAATGGTTTGGGCTGGAAGGGACCCTAAAACCCATCTGATTCCACCCCCGCCATGGGCAGGGACACTTTCCACTATCCCAGGCTGATCTAAGCCCTTTCCAACCTGGCCTTGGACATTTCCAGAGGTGGGGCAGCTACAACTTTTCTGGACAACCTAAAATTAAAGGGAATAAATGGATCTTGTAGTTAACTGAAGAACAGAAGTGTGTCTCAGGTAACAAGTCTAAAGCTTAGCAGCAAAGGTAACCAAATCCAGGTTTCAGCAGCTGATTCAGCTCTGCCTGTGTCAGAGCATCCCTCCTGCAGGCACAGGCAAGCCCTTGGGCAAAGGGATAGCCTTCATTATTTTCCAGCTACTGAAAAATTCAAGATATGCATTCAATTTGCATCCTTTCCAATATATAAAGTCTAAAATTCTTCTGTGTTGAAGTGTCCAGCTACTGGTGTTACTCTTACTACTGGGAGATGAAATAGGGGTATGATGATTACTTTTTTTTTGAAGACTTCTTCATCCCTCAAGTTGTGACTTTAGAACTACTTAAGTCCCACAAATATTCCCATTAAAATGTTTATCCAAGACAAAGATTAATCAGTTGTTTCTTCACTTTGTTTTTAGGGCTCCTCTTACATGGATTCTTGTCTACCACTGTTTTATCAGCTCAAGTGGTCATCCAGAGGGGACTGGACGTCCCAGCACTTACATTCCAAGCTTCACTCCTTGTTCCATGTACATGTCCTTTTCTTGTTTATATCTCAAAAGATGAATTTCTACCCCAATGTACATTTAGTTTGTTTATGGGAAGCTGCTTCTGTCTGCATGATTTTCCTCATACAGTTTAAAAGAGGTCCTGCTGTAGTTGCTGAACTGTGAGGGGTTTGAGATGAAATGACCAAACCCATTAAACTTTAACTGACTGAAAGCAAAACACCCCACTGGAACAGCAGCAATAGTGCTTGAAGGAGCAGATGGAGGCCTTAGAGTACAGAAAATATCTTAACCTTGTGACTCCAGTGGCTGACTGTATCTGGTGGAGTGAAAAACTAAAAAAAACCAGAGGTATATTTGTCACCAAATAGTTCTGTTTCTGCCCCTTTCCCCAAGAACTAAGCCACTCATTTCTGGCTGAAAACACCTCCTTTATCTCTGATTCCTCCTCCATCTGCTTGTTCAGAGGCTGAAGTCTCTGCTCCCCTCTGATTGCTCTTAATTTGTCAGCCCATTCCTTTAGAACTGATGTGCTCTTACCAAATTGTGAGAAATACTCAAGCCTTGGCATTCCCCATCCTCAGGCAGTGAGGACGAGACACTGTGGATGGTCCATATTCATAAATGGCTCATAAAAGTGAATACAAAAGGAATTATTTTACCAACAGTGCAAAATCCTTCAGGGCATTCAAAACTGGAACTGTGGAGTGTTGCAAGAACAGGCTGCCAGGGCAATGGTGGAGTCCCCATCCCTGGAGGGCTTTAAAAGATGTGAGGATGTGGCACTTGAGGACATGGGTTAGTGGTGGCCTTGGCAGTGCTGGGTGAACTTGATGACCTCAAAGGCCTTTTCCAACCTAAATTCTTGTGTGGTTCTACGAAAATGACACCGTGAATTTCATCAGCCTTTGAACCATGACGGTAACACAAAATCCACAGCTCACCCATGCCCTGAGCACAGCATCCAGCTCTGGAATTGCCCTTCCCTACATCTCAAGAGTTTGTAATAAAACCAGAAGAGTGATAAAAACAAGCTGTATGCATAGAAAAGTGTACATGAATGACAACTGGAAGTAAAGCATGAAGACTAATTGAATGGAAAAGCTGAAGAGACAATGCACTCCTTTCTCATCACATCAACAAATTAGGGTAAAACTCATTAAATAATCAGTCAGAAAAGGAAAGTGTGTTTCCTGCACAACAGTAATTTCATTGTGAAACTCATTGTCTGGGATGTTTCAGATCCCAGATTATGAGGGATTTGCAAAGAGCAGAGGAAGCAAAGGCAGATGCTGCAGTGAGGGCTGTGGGATGGAGATGCAACAAACCAGCAGCAGCCACCAGGAGGGATCAGATATGCTGATGCATGCCCTCATCTTAAATTCCTCTGAGCAGCTACTGACAAAGTGACATGTCTATTATGATTGAAAAGCATAAGCTAAGAGAGAGAACAGGATGTCCATGTTCCCTGTGCTTGATTCCAATCCACTGCAGATGGTGCTTGGGACTCCCACAGCCATCCCCTCCTCCCTTCCAACGGGAAAACACACAAACTACTCTCCTTTTTCCAGGTTCTGGGGAGATTCAGTCTCTGTGTTGTCCTGCTCAGCACAAAAGGCTTTGCTGCCTCTTCTAGACCTGCTTTTGTTTATTAGCCAACCTAAAGGATCAAGGAGCACCTGCATGACAGGTCCTTTTCACCAAGTATTTTGTGACTTGTATGCATTTGCACTGTCTGAAATCTGTACAGACTCACTCAACACATCTTCTTTCGTTCTTCTCAATAATGTGTAAGAATTCAAAACAATTCTATTGTAAAAACTATTAGCCCCATAATCAGGTGGTCTGGTTCTTGGCATTCTATTTAATAGCATTTCAGAATGCAACATAGACATTTCCAAAGCTGTTCTCCTGGAATTTAAGTGCCTTGTACAGAACTCCACAGATTTATATGTTCAGTGAATGATTCCAGGTCTTGTTTCCTACCTGTTACTTTTTCTAGGGCAATAGAAGCATTATTTACCTTGATTTTCTTCAAGGCTTTGGCCACAGCTTCTTACTCCTTCTCTGAGTGCTGCTCTGCTCCATCTCCATTCCTGCCTCCACCTTGTGTAACAAGCACATCATGGCATTTAATATTTCTGGATTCGAGGAAAAGAAAACCACATTTCCTAAGATCCCACATGACAACACAGCTAATTTAGTGATAATGAAGATGACGCACGGGAGGTTGGAGGGGGCCAGGAGGTTCCATCTGCCAGGCAACTGCTCAGACTGACAAAGAGCTGCTGGTTTGAAATGAAGCTTTGAACACTTTAGAAGGATCCACTTTATTCACACCTGCAGAACCCAGAAAATTCCATAAAAAACCCAGAAACAGAGCGTGTTGCACGTAGCTGCCATCCCCAGCCAAGGTGAGATCTCATTATCAAATACTCCACTGGGATTCTCCTGTGGCCAGCTCCCCATCCTTTGGGACTGATTAACATTTAGAAGACATTTAGTATGGATCATGGGGCTTCACTTTCACAAAGGGATTAATTTCCCAAAAATCAGAATATGGCCTGTACTCAGTCCCAACCATCTCTCTGCCCTCCCTGACCCCCCATCCACCCACAGTCCATGTCTCCTCCTAGGAGGCAGCCTGAAAACACCAAGTTGAAACAGTCAATAAATATAAAGATAATTAGACACAATCGAGATAATTAGACACTCTTGACCAACTGATCTTACAAGAATGAGAAAGGACAAGCTCACATTTGCCAGTCATGCTGAGCACAGACTGCTGAGAGCATGACACACCTCACAGGGTGGGTGGGAGCATTTTTTGTCTTTTAAAAAGCCTCCTAAGCACAATTACCTGTGAGCAGCCCAGACAGGCAGATCCTGTCCTAACATACCAGCACCTGGATTTCAGCTGCTGGATGAGGCATGTGCAGCCCTAGTTTATATTTATGGTTCTGAAGACTTTGATGGAAAGTTGTTGGATGTGTTACAAAGTTTTATTTACGTTGATATTGCGTCTTCTTTTTGTTTCTATCATTAATTCTCAGTTTTCTTGGTTTTTTTAGCAGGGGAACTCAAAACAGCTTGCCCTTCTGGGAGGACCTGCTTCAACAAGAGTGATCCAGGTGTGTTTGCTCATGAGCATCCTTATCTCAGTGCTGGAGCAGTTCCTCCATCCTCCCACCCTGAAGTACCAAACCTTGTGCTGCATCTTCCCTATATTCATCAGCAAGGAAATACATGTACAAATTCCTTGTCCAGTATTTGCTTCATTTCAAGTTTGCCAAACAACTGACAAGTAAAATTCCACTTGATCTTGAGCTGTCGGCAATATCCAGCAAGCCTCTTTCCACCTTCCAGCACTGAGGCTGAGCCTGTCTCTAAGGTCTCTGTCCTTGTGTTATAACTGGACATAAACATCAAATCCATAGAAGGTAACTGAAATTAGTAACCAGAAATCATCTTTCCCACGGTGCAAAATGCAAGAATTGCCTTTTCCAAAATCTCAGCAGCTCAGTCTTCTTCCAAACCATGGAAGGTCTCTGCTGTTCCCTAATCTTTGCCTCCCCCATGGAATTTTTGGGTGTTTCAATACTTCCAATTCATGAGTCTTCCTATAGAGTGGAAAAAAAATCTTATTTAGAGCTCTCCACTCTCAACTGAAAAAGGTTAAATGACTTAATTTTTTCTCACATCTTGGCCATCACTCTCAGCCCCCTTCTCTCTCCTCGCCTGTGATTCTCACTGGCCTACAGAAGAGTTACCAGAAATCCTCATCTTGACTCATATCTTGCTGTTACTCATCCTTAATCACATTACACCTAGACTACTGAAATATCTGCTTAAAATATTCCAGGAACTCTCCAGCTCACTTAAGCTCTCAGGGTCTGGAATAATTTGGCCAGAAACATCTCATTTTCCAGGAAATGGATGATGTCACCCCATTATCTGTCAGCTGCACTGCACTGCCCATCATCCTGGCCTTCACAGCTCTCTGCTGATTTACTCTCCTCATCCACCCACTTCACCCCAACAGACGCAAGAAGTGACGACAGTTTGGATAAAATTCTACCATTTTCAAGTATTTTGCTGAAGCCATCAAAATGTATCCCCTGTTGATTATCTTTGTTTTCCCTGGAGCAGAGGGAGAGTGAGTATTGACCTCCTTTGGGACTCTGCAAAGGTTGTGGCCACCCCAATCTCTTTGATTGATCGCTGTATCCAAGAAGTTTGTGCCAAGAGGGGCTTTGCTAAGGCACAACTCACTTCTGAAAATCCAGTTGTGAGAAAGGCAAGGACATGGGAACAGATCAGCCACAGCAGGAAATGGGGTCCTAACTCCTTATCTCACAAGGTTATGTTTTTTTTGGAATAACTAACTAACTAGAGTTTACTCACTGAATTCAAGACAACTAAACCACAATATTACTCACAAGGAAGCCAGATGTTCTGGGCTTTCCTTACCTAGTAATAGCAGCAGCATCTGGATTCTTGCAAATACACAAAATGACAGGGAATAGTGGGGAAGCCTGGATTTTTTTTTTTAAATTTGTAGAGTTTTTTCTCTACAGTAGTATGTGAATGTGGAGAGAAATAGATACCCTTTGATTAGGACAAGAAAGCATGACATGCTCAGGCAACAGAAGAGATCCTGAACTGGGGTTTTAGCAGAGACTAAATTAAAATACAGCAAAATATCACCAGAGAAGTAAGAACAAAAGGAAGCATCACCAGGCAACCACACTGGGTCAGTGGGGCACCAACCCTACGCTGTCCTTGCAGAGAGCCTGCACAGGACAGAAGGAAAACCTTGGGAAAGCCCTGGGGAAGGACCAGAATGGGATAATTCATTAAAAGAACATACACTGCAAGCACACAATGATCAAGTGCAGTGAGTTCCATCAGTCACTGCTGCAGTCCCTGACAGCCAAGCACAGAGGGAACCAGCTCCAACACACGTGGCAATGGGATTACCAGAGTGCTTCCTTAAAAATCCCCTTTAAGACAACTGCACAACAACTATCAACAAACAGAGCATCACCATATTTGTGACTACACCTCGGGCTCGCATTAGGACGAGCTACTCAGCAGCTGTTCTTCAGGACAGCTTGCCTAAATAATTATTTCTGGGTGTATTGCAGACCTCAGGTTTTTTGTTTCACCCTTTTGGACCAAATTCCTTATTTATCCTCCTACTGTCCACAGCTTTTCTGGAAAGCTCCCCTGCCACATGAAGCCAGCTGGTGTGACTGTGAGCAAAACACAATGACTCCTATTCTGGATCAGCTTTTACAGTCCCACCCTGGAGGTCTTTCTCCTTTATCTCCAACTCTTCCTTACTTTTTTTCAACATCTGGGTAGCTCTCCTGAGGCTCCAGAAATAAGCACACACTTTACATCCTGTTCTTCCACCCCCCATGACATATTGTAATGAATACAGAAAACACATGCTCCAGGATAATTTGTTATCTCATGCAGAGCCATTAGCATCAGCTTCCTTCCCTGGATGGAGTCAAGTCAAGCTCAGAGACAAATTTTCCAGGTTGCACATGCCACATGTCTCCTTGTTCCTTCCTTCCCTCTCCTCCCATTAGGGACAATCCTTCCTGCTTATCAAGCCCAAGGAAAAAGAGCCAAACTTAGGAGGTCTCCTGAGATACTGATCTGCCTGTCTTATAATGCAAAGCAGCTTATAGGAGTCATTGGAACCACTCAAAAGCCACATAAAAGCAACACAGATTTCACTCATTCCCAGCAGCACAACAGCACCTTGCAATTCCTGGTAATAAAAATGTAACAGCACTGGCGGGACAGAGCCTGGAAGTGCTCCAGCTTGTCTCAGCTGAGGAACAGAGGGATTTCTCAGGGCTCTCACAGCTTACACCAGACACTGCAGGCACGAGGGGTGGGGGAGAAGGATGGAAATCACCCACTCTGAAAAACTCAGGGATAACTTTACGGTGAACCCAACAGACTCATACGCTGTGCACAATGACACTGAGCTCTGACACACTGGTCAACAGGCTTCCTGTCCACTTTTTTTTGCCAGAAGCTACAAAAACTAATCTCTCCCAGTTCCAGCTCAAGAGGCTGCTGGCTGTCTCATGCAGGCAGGACAGGTTCAATGCTTTCAGCTCTTGAGGTCACCAGATCAAGCCAGTGGCCAATACAGGCGACAACAAAAATTTCCAAAGCTGGACTATTCTTCTTGTGAGTTGGTTTTATTCCCAGCACAGGAAAATCCTTCCTAATACAGGGAAGCTCCTGGCAAAATCAGAGTGGCTGGTAACAATTTGCTTCTTTCCTCTCTCAGACCCAAGTCCAAAGCCCACCAGTGGTGGTGGGAAACCCCACTGGCTTCACCAGGCTTTGGCACAAAGCCTCAGCACAAAAAGCTGATGGGGATGAAGTTTTGGAAGCATGAAGGTGGCTAACAGATCCCAGAACATGACAAAGCACTTAGAACATTTGCATACAAATGCTCTTTGCTTGTTTATTGCTTCATCTGCTGCTTGTAAGTCCTTTTAACACACCCTCTAATTCTGTTATTACAAAAAAGAGTGCATGCAAACAACTGCCTGAAGTGAACTCAAGCAGAGAACAATCCATTAACCACTGTGCTTACATTCAAAAAAGTGTTAGAAACCCTCAATAAGGAATGGTGGTTTGAGGGGAAAACCCTCGGTATTCAGGCAACTGCTGCAAACACACAGCCCTGAGTTACACGAGCTGGAAGGCAGAATTCAAAATGCAAATGTTCATATTAAAACAAACTGCTAATTAAGAGCAGGCTTCATTATAGAGATTATCCATCTTTAAGGACTCTACCAGACATGCACATTTCCAGCACAAACCAGGAAGATACAGAGAAATACTCCCAGGCTGAGCCACTTTGCCTCTTGTCCTTCCTGACCCTAAAACGGCCATTCCACGTCTTGAATGTTTAGTCTGGAAAACTCGGGGTCAGCTTTGGTGGGGAGCCATGAGAAAGGAGTGGCCGTGGCAGGGCCAAGTGACACCGTGCCCTGTCCCCTGCCTGGGCGAGGACCCCGGGAGCGGCTGCCAGCAGCGATCCAGCGCCGATTCCCAGGCCTCCGACGGGTTATTTAGCAAAAACAACTCACTCAAAAAAACACCAGAAGTGACCCTGTCCAAGGATTATCTGCAAAATCTCCCCCGCTCCTTGTATTTTTAATGAAATGAAAGTATTTTCAATGGTAGAAATGTCAGGGTTTGGGCCGGATAAACAAGTTACAGAGACCGGGTGCTGAGTTTCACCGATGCAGACTGGCAGAAAATTAGGAAAAAAGTGCAGAAGTCACTTGTCAGATTTTAACCCTGGAGAAATAAACTCAAATGTTGATGTAAGAAAAAAGTATTTCTCAAGGCATAGCCTCATATAATTTCCATTATTTGCCTTCCTATTGCCACCTGTTATTTTGAGAACTGTTTAAATAAAAAAACCCCACAGAACCAGACCTATCATATATTATATTATTTTTCTAAATATGGCTCTAAAAATGGCTTTTAAAAACACACAGTTAATTCAGCGTAAAGAAACTTGATTTACTGAAATAACTTGACAGCCTGAACTCTGAGAGATTTTTCCAAACTTCAGAGATCACCCTGCTGTTGAATATTGGGTCCAACACCTCTATATTCATGCCCAAAAGCACAGCATCAAAAGCTTCTTTTAAAGGTGCATTAGGTTGCTCTTTAGAATTTGTGTTTCCAGAAAATCAGTCCAAAAGGAAAAAATGAAGATTTGCCATGTTTTTCTGGTTGTATTAATTAGAAAAAAAACTGTTACTATCAGCAACCGTTGAGCAGAATGAATTCTGAAGAGCAAAGTTTGAAAACTGAATTCAGAACAACGCTTGCAACTGTGATGGCCACTCAAACATTAACTTGTGACAAGGGCAACCAGAGTTTCTTTTGGCATAAAGAGCCCATTGATGCAATGTCATTTATTCAGGCAGATGCACCTATTCTACATCCATAATGTAGTGATAAAACTGCTGCTCTTGTTTTCAGCACCCTGCATGTTTTCACATCATGCTGAGAACAGAGGATGACCATTCTGCTCCTGAAACACGTTTCCGTCTCTGTATCTGCTGGAGACTTCTGTTTCAAAGAAGAGAAACAAAGTCTTTCTTCTGAATGTATATGATTATCATTGAACACACTGTCAAATCTGAAGGCTGAATACAAATTCTTAAAAGAATATTAGAAATTTTTAAAGGCACAGGGAAATAAGTCATTGTGTTCAGCCAGTTCCCTCTTCTTTCATCTCCAAATAGAAAAGAAGTAGATTTGTTCTGGTGTTTTTTTCGAGATCAGCTAACAGTAATTTTTCCTTGTATGGTAGAGATTTCTACTATTACAGCTATTGGACTTAGATCCCACAGCAAACCCCCAGGAATGAGTAATGGTCTCCTTTTCCATCTGCAATACTGAGCAAGAGCCAAGGGCAACCCACTGATACTGGAGGATTTGGACCATGGGTTTCAGTTTTGCCTCCTGCTCTTGTCAAAGGCCCCTGCTGAAAGCCTCCTATAAACAGGACTTTATAAAAGAGGCTTTTCAAGGTTCCATAGAAATTCAAATGAACTTATTTCCTTTGTCATGGATTTCTGAGTCATCTTTTCTAAGGGAGGGGAGAGGAAATATAATCAGAAAAGGGAATTATTCCTATTTTACAAGAGGGAGCAGATCTACACTAGTCATCCTTTATCTTGTCATCTTCCTGACCACAGTATTGTGAAAAGCCCACAAGAAGAAATGGCAACAAACATCAATGAAATACTGTGCTCTTTATATCATTAAGTTCTGCCATGAGGAGGAAGGGAACCCATGGCATCTTTCAACCCTGCCTTTGTTACTCACACCACGCCTTCTGGAAGGCACAGCACACAAAATCTTATGCAAAACCGAGCCATTCCTGGTAGCTTAGCAAGAAGCATTCATTACACAGCAGAAAACTTTCATTTCAGTGTGTCCTTGTTGACTGAGCTGAAAAAATCTGAAAAAATCTGTCACAAGGCCAGAGCTGTCCTGTGGTGGGGGCATCAAGCAGTCCTGCTCCCCTTTCCCTCCAACTTCTTCACTGAACTACAGTATATAATTCCCAAGAACAGAACAGAATGTTGGAAGCATGGGGAGATGGTTTGTACCTAGCCCTGGGTCCTACCAACATGTCAAAATGTGGTCACACCAAAGGGTGAAGCCACAACCTCCAAAACATGCTGGTCCCCCTCTGCAACAGGTGGTGAAGCTGCTCTGTGCTGAAACAGGGGTTATGGTCACAGTTTTTGAACTCTTCCTTTTAAGAAACATTTTATGGGAAACTGTGTTTACGAGAGCTGGCTATCTTGGAAAAGCATGGTGCTTTCTGGTGAAAGCTTAAGTAAATACCCAAATCCCCAAAGCCCCCCTTTTTCCAGTAACTGAAAGGAAGAAGACCCATTTGAATTTCTAGTCTGTACATCTCCTTCACTTTCCATCTAAAAGAAAAAGCATTTAGATACAAGGGTGTCAAGTGATATGAATCATCTTTAAAGCATTCAGTTTAATTACACAAGGATAAGGAGGTTTAAACAAAGTCACTGAAATCTAATTCTCTGTATGAACTCCTATCATACAGCAGAAGAGTGAAATCAGTAAAAGTGAAAAAGCAAGGGTTTAGCTGAGCTTATTTGTTACAGCCACTACTCTTGAACAAAGTGGTTTTTATGGCCATGAACCTCCGTGGGAGCGCAAGTCAAGGTCACAGTGACAATCCATCATTTTGGGGAAGAACCTTACTGTAACCTCACATCTGTGCGTGGCAGCAATAAGAGGCAGCTGTGAGCAGCTACTCTGAGAATAAATCCTACTCAAAACCCACGACATATCTATGCTGGGGTATGTTCTGGTAAGGCAGATGAGTCAAGGGAACTTCACTGAGCATCAGCTCATCTCCTGCCTTTGGAACAGATGCCACCACCCCGATGTGGACAGACAGCTGTGGAGCCAGACTTTATTTGTACACTACAGTAAAACCCCTAAGTTTCTTAATTGTACACAAAACAGGCAGTCAAGGTTTCAATTCCAAGTAGATTTTTTTGATAGCTGACTTTGCAGATTCTGTAATAGATTTGGGAAAAGGAGATGGGAGAGGACATGGATGAGGACAGGAAACTCTAAGAGACATGAGCGTTCAAGCTGTGCATTTTCCTCTGCATGGACAGAAAAAGAGAGCACCTAATTGCTACCTCAATTCAGTATCAGTCCAGATTTGTTTCAACAGCTGCAGCACCAGCTCTAATGCAGGAAGAATTTAATGCAATTAGAGCAACCACCACGGTTCCTGCTGACAAGAGCACTTCTGCTTGGAGCACTTGATGGTCCCTTGACCCTGAAGATAAGGGGAGAACAAGAACCCAAATAAACAAGATCCCAAATCAAAGTCCACACATTTTTTTGTGCTCTTCTCTGGACAACCAAGTGGTACTGCTTCTTTGTGACTTCACAACCAAGAGAATCCTCCAGAGAAGGGTCTCTGGTGCCTTATCAGAATCAAAACAGCCTCAGGGAAGACCTGGTGGATCTGTAAAGAGCATGGCAGCAGCAAAACCAGCGTGGGGAGCGAGGGAATCTCTAAGTTTGATTTTAAAGAGGAAGTCTGAATAGGAATCATTTACTACCCCCGTGATTATACAAGAAAATGATATCATCAGCAAGATGAAAGACTGTACAGAGAGACAGCAACATTCATTACTTCCCAGCTGAAATCAGGACTCAACCTGGAAACAAAAGCTTCAGCTCCTCTGCGGTTGGGTAATTAAACACAGAAGGGGCTGAAGAGAAAAGGCTTTTCATTCACCATCATACAGACCTTAAAGGTGCATTCAAACTTCCCTCCTGAAGCTGAACTTTCATCCAGCTACCAGGATAAAGTATTTGGCTCAAGTAGATGGAAGTCTGGCCTTCCATCACCCACTGAAGAAACAGGACTTGTCCACATGGAGGTTTACTGTAATACTTTGGGCTGCTAAGAGTTAGGGTCATTTCAGTTTTAGAGGTTTAAAGCAACATTTTTGTCTGTGCAGCATCTTTATCCACAGCAGAAAGGCCCGGGGAGGTGAATTGTGGCACTTCTGCCAGAGGAAAGAGCTATTCCAACTCACTGGTGAGGTACAGTTCTGACTGAGCCACGGGCAAAGACTCTTTGTAGTGCAACACACGAAGTATTACACAGTCCAGATGTAGCTCTTAACAATGACAACCCAATTCTCACTGGAGGGATAGTTTTGCATGGCATAATTCACTACAAGTGAAAACTATGCGAGCCAAGAGAAAGATAGAATCTAATTATTTCTGGTTTCTCAGGGCTGAAGGTGAGAGGGAAATTTAAAAGCAAACAAAGCTGCATTGCTCAATATGGAATGCTGCAATGTAAAGAAGTGAAAATTAAGGCCCTGAACAAAACATGTCAATTTTCGATAGATATGGCACTAACATATATTAATATTTCTGACAAGCCAAGAATGTCAGATTTCTAAGCACAATATGAATCACATTAGAATTAAGAACAGCTGAGCCTGCACAACAGATTATACAAGTATTTATGAAGCACAGGAAATACACAAAGCCAGCAAGTTCAGCTGTGTACCAATACAACTAATAACTTTTATGCTCCATGTATCTGGTAAAAAGCCACTTTATTGACAAGGTAACTTCAAATTAACAAAACACTGGATAAAATATTGAGCATCCAGGCAAAATATAGGGGGTATTAAAAATGCCCTTTAAAACAAGGAGTCT
The DNA here is from genome assembly GCA_013397195.1 of Hylia prasina. Classification (NCBI taxonomy): domain Eukaryota; kingdom Metazoa; phylum Chordata; class Aves; order Passeriformes; family Sylviidae; genus Hylia; species Hylia prasina. Next base: position 410,216 of record VYXD01005461.1, read on the forward strand.
GTTCTCATTAAAAGTTGTTCTCTTACCAAGTCTGAAGGAAGATCAATGAATCATGAAAGCAATTCAAGTTGAGCAAAGTTCTTCTTTGCTGAAAATGGCAGATTTCAAAAATTCTGGCAAAATGGCTGGAGGAAAAAAATAATCAGTGTGCCCAAACTCAGGAAGAAGAAAACACAAACCACAAGATTCAATTTGCAGCAAATATGATCTGAAGCCATTTATCAGATAAGACTGAAACTGCCCCTATCTGGATACCTTTCAAAGAACTCTTATTTGGAATCATGAAAGTGTTTTCTACTATTGGCTGAAAACAACTGATGAGACTCCTAAAACAGCCCCTTAATTTAATTTATTTGGACACGAACAAATTAAAAGCAGAGTTACAGGATATAGTACTAATAATGCAGATATGTCATAGTAACATTTTTTGTATCCTTAATCAGTTTGATTCATTAAAATAGTAACTGGTTGGGATGTGAAAGAACTTTGCTAAGTGTTAAGAGTCTTAAAAAAACATAAGATAAATCAGTGATCTGGAATGAAATACTGGAACCGAAGTCAATGAAAATGCAGGGTAAGATATTTTGGTTTTATGAAAAAAAGTATTGAGTCTTTAGCCAAGAAAGCAAAGTCCTGAGCAGTTTCACAAAAACTGGCATCACATTAGATTTTTTTCACTTGGTCACCTTTCAATCCACCTGCTAGGACGGTCTCCTCTGGAGCAAGGAATGTCTCATTCCCCATCCTTCCTGAGGTGTGGAGCACAAGTTGTGAAGAGGGAGAGAAAGGCAGCACTGATACCAGAATCACAGACTGGTTTGGGTTGGAAAGGACCTGAGAGTTCACCTCATTCCCACCCCTGCCATGGGCAGGGACACCTTCCACTATCCCAGACTGCTCCAAGCCATCCAGCCTGGCTTTGAGCACCTCCATGGATGTGGCACTGGAACACAGGCACACCAGAGCTCAGGGCTCAGGGAACCAGAAGAGGCCTGGGTTAATTTTCTCAGGTCATTTACAGATAAGCAGGGACAAAAAAAGCCCCATGAGCTTCAGTTATTTCTTCACAAGAGCAGGAGACATCAGGACTGGGCTCCATCCAGCTGGGAACCTGCTCTGAATGACCTTTTTGGGGTCAGCCTGGGAGATTGTGTAACAGTTTTGTTATTTTCTCTCACTGTGGCACTATTTTAACAAACCTGTAATCACAGCACTAAAAAGTGGGAATGAGAGTACAAATCCCCATCCTTAATTGCTTTGCCTGGTTCGGAGTGGGAACTTTTAATTCAAGTCTTCCACTCATCAGGAGGGTGCCTGAACCCTCAGAAAACACAGTGATTTTTTTTCTGGCTCACTAACCATTAAATAACTCACACAAAGTTGAAAAGGAACAGACTCAAATACTCACACAGATTATTTTATATTAAGGACGTTCAAACTTCTAAGCCCAGCAACCCACATACCAAACATTTCTGTAAGATCAAAAGACATTTTCTGCTCTCTCCCTCACACAATCCCACACACATCTAAACTTCATCCTCTTACCAAACATCCTGGGCACTTTATTTTCAGACTGACTGCTCTCTGAAAATTATTTAGTTTTGCTTCCTAGCAGCTATATTAAAACCCATTATGAGATGAGCAATATCCCAGAGAGCCAGGGGATGGATCTCAAGTTGGGCTGCTTGAGACAGACACAGCTTGGAAGTCATTTTCAGTAACCCACATCCTGCAGTCAGGTACTCTGAGGTTTGAAAATCAAGCATTAGATGAAGCTGAATCTAAATTTCTATTACTCCATGCAACTGCTATAGTCACGTAGGAACAGATGAGAACCTAAAAATCCCACTTGTGTTGGCTTGTAGGTGGACAAGACATAGTCAGAAACTTTTGACTTCGACTATTCATGGACAAGGGCAGATCTGACAGTTCCAAATCCACAGCATCCAGAGATGCTATGCAAACTCACCATCTTGTACTTTAAACACACTGTAAATGCAGAGTGCAAGCAACCACATGCTCAGGAAAGAACATTTGTGCTAATGTAAATAAAATTTAATCTCTAATGGCTTCAAAATTAATTAAGTCTTTAAAATAAAATAAGTTTACATAAGATCTACTTCAATGTGCTGTATTAGAGAATAAGCAGACCTGTTAAGTTTCTCAAGATATGGAATGGAGTATCAAACTGCAATTTTTCACCAACTCAGGACTAGATAGCAGAGTTTAAGTAACTCTAGTAAAACAGGCAATGTTTTCAGCTGAAAAATAAAATTGCTTGTTGCTTATAAAGTTGGCTTGAGCTACAGAATCCCTCCTCGTGCCCCTTCACAGTGTTTCACAAATACCTTCCAAAAATACTCTCCTCATTAGGGCATAAAACAAGGAGCAGGACTGACTAAATCACAAGCTGACCATTCAAAACTATTATTTGCTCTTTCACACCAGATTAAATGTTGAGTAACCACCACCTTCAGTGGAGTTACAATGGTCCAAAGTCAGAAATGAGGACAAAATTTAGTAGAACACTTCCATTAACTTCCAGTTACTCGTGACAGAAGAGATGATCTATTTGGAGTCTATTAAGACTGCAAATAAACTCTATTTTTGCAAGTCAGAATAGAAGAGTTATGGCCAATTTTGTGATCTTTATGAAAGAATAGATGGTTCTGCTGTAGATCAGTAACTTACAGACCTACATTTTCTCCTAGAAGTGTTTACTCTTGTATAACCTACTGCCTGTATGCCTCTTTTCATTCACCCTTCTCACTCCTTTTAGGACTATTTAATGGATGCTGAGGGGTAAAAACACTGCAACCAAGTCAAAAATGAGGGACATACAGACCCTGTAGCACCTACCACTCTCAAACCCACTTGTTTTAAGTGTCCACCATCTGTACCACATGAGAAACCTGCAAGTCTGAAGGCGGCTCAGAAATATTTCCAGACCCTTTACAAGCACCTCTGGAGATGGTCAAACATCCTTCTTGCAAACATGACAACATTCAGAACTTACCTGGGACCTCACAAACAGCAGCTAGCAGCACTAGAGAGCCCAGATGTGGAGGAAACAGCTGGAGCTCTGACTTCTTCACTAGACAGCTGGAGACTTCCCAATAAAAGTCAGCACAGCTTTCCAACCTGGTTTTTTGCTGTTCCAGCTGCATGTTGTGGTGCCCTGGGGAATGCACTGGCTGAAGAACTCCTGGTAGCATGGTTTCATAAAGCAGTGTATGTACCTGCTTTGTTTCTTATTGCCCTGGGACTAAAGCACATGCTGAGCTTTACTTCAGCTAATAAGTCAAGGAGTAGAACCCTACAGCAGAGACTCAGTGTGCCAGTGATAAAGGAAAAAGCACACTTTAGCATATTCCAATTTCCAAGAACAGGATAAAACCTTTGAGGTGGTGGTAGCCCCAACCAAAGCAGAAGGCAGAGATTTGAGCAAAGAGAATTTAAATGCTTCACTCCAGCCTGTCTGGAAAAAGACACAGCAGAGCCTGTTCTTTGCTCTGATGATTTTTCTTTCAAAGGTTCTATTTTTTGTTATTCACTATGGTAAAAAAACCCCCATGTTTTGCATATAAAATAAGTACACTTCTCTATCACCCACTTCTACCAATATATATATAAAGATTGTATATTCCAAACACATCATTTGTCAACAGCTTGTAAATCAGGTTTTCCCAAGTAGTAACATTAGCCATTAATTGTTTTAAACTTCACAAGTGAACACTCAAACAGGAAATATGATACATAAACAGGAACGAAGTCTTTAGCACAGCATTCAGTAAAGTCCAGCCAAAGCCTGGCCAGTCTGTTAGAAACCATCAGCAGCAGCTCCAAACACAACTGCTGGTTGAACAGTGAATGTTCTCCCACTGATGTTTGTGCAGTTTGCTACTGAAGCATGGAAACAGCATTTTTTTCCCTACTACCCTTTAGCAGTAATGTCTTGAAATCTAGTCTCCTTCCTCTCCAAAGGTTTTTAAGAGTCCAAAACCTTACTGCAACTTTTGGTTGTACATTTTTCTCATGACTGAACCCAAATGTTCCAGTTGTGTGTCAGGAATATTCATATGCAGCCCCCCTTTTTATTAGTAGTAAATAGACCCTAAAATGCCACCTCTGATTGGTCATTTTTGTATCTTAGTCAGTGCATGAGCTTGAGGAGGAAAGGTGAACCTGTCAGAAAACCCTGAAGCGGCTGTGCTGGAATCTGAGCAGGGAAAACCCAACCACTCCCAGTTTAGGACCAGCTTGTTCCCCCCTTCCAAAGCCCAGCTCTAGAGTGAGTTTTGTTTTACTGTGAGGGTGGGGAGACCCTGGCACAAGTGCCCAGGGAAGCTTTGGCTACCCCTGGATCCCTGGAAGTGTCCAAGGCCAGGTTGGACAGGGCTTGGAGCCACCTGGGACAGTGGAAAGTGTCCCTGCCATGGCAGGGCTGGCACTGGATGAGCTTTAAGGTCCCCAAGCTATTCTATGAGGGTTTTGTCCATATTTACTGGTAAGAAAAATCACATTACAACTCATGAGACATCTGAACTTCCATTTGTGGGGGCATTTTGAGTCCCAAATGCATTACAGAATCATGTACCCCGGAGAAGGGAACACGAGTAGAAGAGACAGACAAACATTGAGAGAAAATGTGTAAAGTGGTATTATGTTATTAAAACATTACATTAGAAATAAACAGAACATAAACCCAAAAGAGGTTTTAACCAGGTTTTAACCTTTTTCTTTTTCTTTTTTTTTAGTTTGTTTGGTTGTTTTTTTTTTTAAATTCAAATTGACCCAAAGCAAAAACTTACATTGCAAAGGAAGAACAAAATACATGACGGTATTGGTAACACAGCATTGCATGGAAGTTGCACTTGTGGGCAGGTTTTTTCCTCCAAACCAGCCCATCCTGGTAAAGATGCCACAGCTTTTCTTTTGCCTCTGGGTATTTATCTGAAGAGTTTGTCCAGATGTGTTCTCCTATGAATGCCAACCAGAGCCAGAAAACAGAATTTTCCACGCTATTCCAAGGAAGCCAGAGTTATTCCAAGCATGAGTGATAGTAAATTAAAAAAAAAAAAAAAGAAAAAAAAAGAAAAAAAGAAAGAAAACAAACCCAAAACAAAAGAAAACAACCCACTCAAGCTTTTCAAACTAACAAGTATTGTCTATAATGTAAATAGTTTAGAAATATGGTAATTAAATAATCTAAAAAACACTCTTACTCTGCTGTACATTTATAAACATAAATATTTACAAAAACTTTCTGCTTTGTTTTAAAGGATGAGGTTTGCAGTTTGTTAATGATCAGAGTCTTTTACTCATATTGATTCTTTGGTGTGTTTGCCAATTTTTTAAGGTTTATTGAAAGTGTTCAACCGTGAATTTTAAGGTAACGGAACGAGGCTACATCACAAGTCTCTATTATGTACTTCTCCTTCCACATTCTAGTCCGAATGAAAAACAAAGTTTGTTCTTCAAAGTATTTGTGCACAACATTGAAAATAATAATAACAAAGACCAAAATCCCCTTTATTGAAATTTGGGTAGGATTCTCAATGAATAATCCTATTTTATCTGCACTCGAGCACATGGATAACCAGAGACAGTGCACAGGACTATCAGGAGGTTCAGACCCACGTGTGCTGTGGTGCTTTGCAAGAATTAAGGTGAGAAACCAGCTACAAGAGATGGCTTAGCATTGCAAAAAAGGGTGAGGGGTTCCCTCCACCCTGGGGAGGGGAGAGGATGAAAATTAATTTAAGAGAAAGGCTTTTTACTGGCCTGAAACATATGTGTGTTCCCTTTTAGATGTCAGTTACTTAAAAGAAATAACCCCAAAACAAACCTCAAACAATAAATAATGGAATTACACATTTCTTCATTAAATAGCATTCTTGTTACCAACAAAGTCTTTCATAATTTTCTTCAGTCACAGCAACAGACAGAACAAATAGTTTGCCTTAATATAGACTGCAACTAAAATATACTCTACCTTAGAAAATATTACTGTAAAAATTCAGTGGGGAAGGAGACATTGGTTTAGACCAACTTACAAGTGTAGTGAATAATACTAAGTCTATTTTGTATTTTTTTTTTAAAGAAAACAGTTTTTAAGATCCTGATTTCATGTCAGAAAACGGAAGATTTGTGTTTAAACCTGCCAGTCTGCCCTGTCTCAGCACTGGAGAGCTCAAAGATTGGAATGGCTGATCTTCCCTCCACAGGGGCCAAGAGGCTGGAGCCACACACTCGAGCTCCTGCTCACACCCCACAGCTCATCCCTACTCCACAGATACAACCAGGAGGAAGCACTACAAGCTCTACAACCCAGTGTTAGACTGGACTTGCTCATTCACACTGCTGAGACGTGAACTTTCAGTCACTGCTCCAGCAGCTGGACTTGAACCAGTACAAGCTGGAGATAAAAAGGCTCAACACCCCATTCCCAACCCTCTGAGCCATGAATCTCCAAAATCCCTTATTGTTTGGAAACCTGATGCAATGCCAGGCACAATAGGGACAGATAATCCTCCTTGCTTGCCATGGTTCCGGTGCATCCATTAGCAGTGATAAGGTTCATTCTCAGGGAGCTGAAGTCCAGGGTTATCAAATATTAAAAGGAACTAGCAGAGTTAAATAATATGAATTTACCTGCCTTACCTTGCTTTTCCTATTTTTAATACTAACTATTTTGAAAGTGACAGTGTGAAACTTAAAAGCCATCATCATTCCTTTCATCTCCCACTCCAGTTGGTGCAATTGGTACAAAAACACTCCTACTATCAGAGGGGCTCTTCTGGAGCCAGGCAGATGCCAAAATAAAAGTAGAGAACACTGGTAAGAACCTTATGCTGAGTCTGTAATGCCTTGAAAATAAAGGGAGGGAAACAACTGCACATTTTGGCCCTATCTTTTGATCAAGAAGTTAATTTTTTCCTATGATCAGAAACAAAACTCTGCAGCAGATCGTTTGATACCTGGTTTGAAAGACACATTCAGTAGCCAGATTTCAGCACTCCTCTCAGTTTTCGCTTTCAGATTAATTGCAAAATTTGAATGTTCAATGTCAGTGGGGCTACTCTTCTTAGTTAATAACTCATATGCACTTTCAGCTCTCTAACCTGAAACAAACTGAATTTCAGAGCAATCAAAACAACCCTCGCCCCCTGCACTGCTTTTAAAACAAAAGAGTTTGGCCAATTTACTTTTCTTTTTTTTTAAGTGGACACAATTTGGCTGAGAACCCGTAGATCAAATCCCAACTGAAAATGAAATAAAGCAGGTTATACATTCATGAAATTCGGGGAGTAATAATGAACAGCAACTGCTGCATCATTTCTGTAATGTCACATCAACACTACAGTGAGGCAGCAGCTCCTGCTCTCACAAATAATGCACTGAGCCTAAATGAGGAATAGTGGGGGAACCACACATCAAGAGAAAATACATCAGAGATATTATTGCACAGGAGGCACTGTATGAACAACAGAACACATTGGCTTCAAAAAATTTAAATTTGTTTCCTCTTAAGCTAATGTAAAAAATACAGAGGCTATGCCTCTCTGTAGTGTATGTCACTGGTAAAAACAGACGTACAAACAGCCCATTCAACAGGAAACGTTGGGAAAGAGGGCCTGAATTTTCTGGGCATCCCATCTACAGTAATTAGGAAAAGAAAAATACCAAAAAAATACAAAAAACAAACAAACAAACAAACAAACAAACAAAAAAAGCCAATGTATAGATCCTCAAATTGAACAGGGCAACTGCATTTTTTTCCTCAATTTCCAAATTATATTCATACAGTACCCGAGGACATGTCAATTATCCACTCTTCCTTCTGTCCTGCAAAAACAAACACCTGGCAGAGACAGGGGTACTAACAAACAGGGCTCTGGAGGTCTATCTGTATCCTTTTGCAGGACTGGTGCCTTGATTTCCAAACTTTTACGTTCTTGCATCATTGCTCAGCATGCCAGCTCAAACCAACCACTTCCCCCGAGGGGCTGCCTTCCATCTCCACGGCAAGTCTGCACACATAATGTGAAAACAAACCAAAAACCAACAGCAATTTTTAAAATGCAATATTGTATAGAAAGCTTGGACCTTGTAAACTTGGACCAAGAAACCAAAAATTAAGACCTTCTAGCGTGTGGTATAAAAAACCCAAGGAAGTGTATACCTGCCTTCTGACTTCACAGAAAAATCAGAATTTGCATAGGATATACTTTATGCAAGGCAACAAGCCTCTTCAGTATCTAGAATAGAACTAAACTTGCTCAGAGTTCCTCTCTTCATGGATATCAGATATCATCAAATTTGTGTTTTAAGTAGTCTTTCATGACCTTGGCAATGGGTAGTTCATCAAGTAGTTTGAGGTTTTGAAGGCCTATACACTGACGGATTTTAATTCGGCATAGATCTTGCAAGTTTCTGGGCTGTCCTGAAAAGACAAAAGGAACACATAAAAATAAAATGATCACATTTTAAAGGTATTTCAAGACATCATTTACTCTGCAAAATGACAGGGGTTTGCTGTTTCCTAATAGGGAGAGGGAAGGGAAAAATTACAAGAGAATTACAGATTAATACCTTTTTAATGAACTCAATGAAATCAAGGGATAAATCCTAAAAACATTATTACATGCACATAATTTTACTGATGCCAGTGTAGAGTGATTTCACCCATGTGAGGATTCCCACCAGGTGGCAACATATGCTTATGCATTACAGAACAGCAGAACTCCTCCATTTAACTTTTGGTGGATTTTTTTTCTATCCCTGGGGGAAAAACCCCTCAGTCTTGCTTTTCTTTCAAACAATGAGACAGAAACTTCTAAGTTCAGCTGTAACAGGACTAGGAAGTTTCCACAGAGAGTGAGGATTTATAGAAGTTATTCCAGGATTTTGTGGTGGAGTTAAAGATTGGGGTTTTCTTTCCCTTCTAATGAAAAGATAAAGCCTTCAAGCTTTGGATGCAGGCAAACCCTCGTCAAACAGAAAGGGATGAAAATGTGAATTAACCACTGCCCACAAAGGAAAAGCTTTACTGGCATCACACAAACTCCAGCATTCCTGGCAAGGATTTTCCAAAATAATCAATTCTCTTTCAAGCTCATTCTTACCAGGAAACTACTCAAAATCAAACACCTTGAGAAACAGTTGGGGTTCGGTCCCTCTATCCAAAATAATCTCAGAAAAGTTAATCAAGTCTTGTATCTGAATGCACCCAGCAATGGATCCCAAGGAAGAAAGAAAAAGAGAAGAACAAGAGACATTGAGAAATCCTGCCCCAATAAACCCTTCTAGCTTTCAGCACTGGTGCCTTTGGGCCTTCCTAGGCCAGAGATTGCACACAGATCTGTGTCTTTAATAGCTTGCCCTTAGTAAATCTGTCTAGTGTTTTTTGAACCCATTCATACTTTCAGTATCCAAAACATCCTGTGGCAACAAATTTCACAATATAATTAGGCGTTGGCTGGAGAACTACAAAGTAATTTTATTTATTTTAGATCTCCTTCCTGATGGCTTTGTTGCATGCCTGCCATTCTTTGAGTTACAAGGAAAATAATGAATAATTGTTCCCACGCCAGTCATGATTTTACATACCTTTATATAAACCTCCAGCCTCCACTCATGCTCAGTACCTCTTCCCAAAGCTGAAAACTCCAGTTAATAACCCCCAACATGGGAACCACTCCAAACCTCTGAACAAACTGCCTGCCTTTGTGCTTTTTCCTCATGCTGCTACAGCTTTTTTGGAGTTATTCCAGTAACACATCAAAGCTGTGCTAATCAATATTTTGATCATCGACTTAACTGTGTAAGCCTCTTTTTCTTTATTTTTTTTTTTCCTCCAAGACAAGACTTGGTTATGGGACCTGATAACTGTCAAATTCAAAATACTCAGCACCCTGAACAATGAAGGTGCTTCTGTTGGTATCTATAGAAATGGGCTGACAGACAGGTAGGGATTTTTAGACACTGGGATTTATCTTGAGCACTAAAATTATCCAGGGCAAGCCAGCAGAAGTAATGCATGAAAATAGTCTCAGTCTGCTTTTAAAGAAATTAGGTTTGAAATTAAAACATGAAAATTTGAGTTTCCTTTATGTAAGTTGAAAATACTTTTATTATACTTATCACCACCTAAATGTCAATTTATTTTTAGTTAAATCCTTCATGACTTAGAACACAGACCAATGGTTACTTTGTCCACCAGTGGTCTCTTTTTGGCAAGTTTTTTTTTCACCTGAAGGAAAGAATTTAGGCAACAGCAGAATGTTCAAACTTCAGGGAAAGGAAAGTTATTTTGGTAAGCAACCAAGCAATCCTAATGGTGATAAAGAAACAGTTCTGATGCTTTAAAACAGGGTTCAGAAAGGATGCACTGCTTCAAAAGTTCACTGCAAACAGTGCATTAGAAATGATAAAGGACTTAAAAGGTCTTTGTGTATTTTCAGTAGTAGAGTACACAATAAATCAGCTATGAGACACTGATTTCTGGTTTCAGAAATAAATGCCTTTTAATTAACATCCTATGTGGTTTTTGGGAACATAAAGGAACAGACAACTTAAAATACCCAGAAGAAATTGGTCATCAGTTAATTCAAAAAGACCCGATTATCAAATGTATGACATTTTCCCCTGATAAGCCTAAAAAATATTTCCTGGGAATGTGTTAACAATGGACATTTCCAGTGTTAAGCACCAGTTGCTACATCTAGTGGCTGCTGGTGTCTTAGGTCACGCCTTGCAAATTCCAGGGTTATTAATGCATTTGTGATTTATTAGAAACGGTGTCTGGAACACTTACTCATTCTTGGTTGCATCTGAATGAAAAAGAAAAAAAATAAAGGATTACGGACCGATGTCAGTGAACCTTAGTTTGGCAAATGAAAAATGTTATTAGTAACTTGGCAAAGTAAGGCAAGTTAAATGATGAATAAAGTTCTCTTTAAAAACAATTAGGAAGTAGCGACTTTGGTTATATCCTGCATCACAAGTTTGGGAAGTTACTTAGGCAAATGCGCTGGAAAGGAAGAGAATTAAAAGAGAAAGAAACAAAAAAACCACACAAACATGAAAGGTTCGACTGGCCTAATTACCACTATCATGCAAAACAGCCACATAAAACTACTGATCACCTTAAAAACATCCTGCACATCCCTGAAGGGCCACCTTGTTGCTGTTATTCTGGATTTGCTCATGTGTTCACCAAATCATTACATACTGCAGGCAATTTATTTTGCAAGCTTTAAAGCAGCAACCAAATAAATTAGAAGTATTAATTACAGGAAAAAGATGCATAGTTCATTTTTTGCCTTCCAGAGCTTGTGCCCTGTGCTGGAAGGGAAAGCAGAAATCCCCCACCAATGCAATTCTTGTGTACAGTGTCCCAAACCTGTCAGAGAAGCTTCTTCCAAATAGAAGAAATGTAAATCATGAACTTAAAGAATAGAGAGGAATTGCTTTTTGATTTTTTAAATCTAGATGCAGCAGACTTCAGTATATATGAAATTCAAGCATTTCCCTAAATCAGTTCTTCAGCTGCTAAGTAAGTTTCTGAGCTTTCCCTCACTTAAATAATTCTTTTATTTGAATAATGAAATGAGCCTTTAAAATTATTATTAAAAAATCAGCCTTTGCTGGTGAAGCAAAGGAAAAAACCCATGTTTAAACAGCAAGAAATTATAACAATTAATCTCAATTTCCACTCAAAACTCCATTCCTTTCCTTCTTGCAGTTTCAAGAGTTTTCTGGGATGATGTCTGAGATGCTGTTCTATCCCAGAGGAAGACAAAACTTCCATTTAGGTTTTGCTACCTGACCAAAGAACTGTGGCACTGTTAAAAATGCTCTGCATTTATATCTGTGCCTTCCCTCTGCAGACAATGCTCCCCAAGAAATAGAACTCTAACTCACCCATAAGTCTGTATTTAAGGACCATTAAGGCATATTTATGATGCCTCTGACACACTGTTTTTGGGGATTTTCATCCAATACTGTAAAGCTGGAAAAGGGGAATCCCTACCCCTTTTCTCCACTGCAGATACAGAGCAAAAAAACATACGTAAATATACAATGGAAAAATCATGAATTGACCTTTCTGTTACCCAAGAGAAAACTTGGAAATAACTGAAATTAATACATTGTAGGCTGCAAGAAGATCCCCTCTGATGCATTGTTCCAACTACTAAAAAAAAAGCACTTTTAAAGCAAACAATCAGTGTCATTGGTTTGAAGTGGATAGGCTGTTTCTGAAGAAATTAAAAAATGAAAAATAACATCAGTGACATATTTCAGAAGCCGCCCACAGTTTTCTCTACAATATTAATGCATGTCTCTAAAAAACCTTAGAGTGGAATTTCTCAAACTGAGCCTCTGCCCCTCCTGGGAATTCTGAAAGGCTGAAAACAGTAGCAAGAAACCATTTGGTAATTTCTTTTTAGCTACAAAGGGAACTTAAAAATAAAAATCTTCTGAAACATTTCACAAAATATGTTGAAACCAGGCTGATGTATGCTGGCAACAGCTCAGTTCCTCTAGAATATCAGGAAAAGTAATTTTTTTCTGCAGCAAACCCTTAAATCCATCCCTTACTTCACAGCGGTGAAGGAATGCAGCTACTGCCAGCAATTAAACTGACTTCTGAATTTGTTGGCTTTTTTGGGGGGGGGAAATGAAAAAGATAATTGCACTTATCAACTGCAAACTCACACCCACCAGCCACGAAACACACTGGGGAGGATGCACAAGAACAGGATCATAGGGGAAGGTTGGGATCACCCAGGAAATGAGTGAGGCTGAGCCGAACGGGAACTCGGCTGCTCAGTGCAATAGGCCCCAAGTTCTGGAAATGCACTGCCTTGTACTCTGTAAAAAACAACAGCAGAAGAATTGGAGAGGATATCTGTTTGTCCAGCATTCAAAACGTCAGGAAAAGCTAACATCAAAAATCTATAGGTCTAAAAGATTAATATCAGACATGGAGGGATGAGTGTAGAATTACAGAGCGTTCACTGAGAGCGTGAACAAATTCCTCCAGCTCGACAGCACACAGAGAGCTTTGATTCTTTTTAACTGGATATCATACAAGTTATTTTAAAAGTTCTAATTTAATATTGTGTTCAGTATGCCTCTGCTAGAATGTCTGAGCCTGACATATGTTTCCATTGGTCTCTGAAAAATAATTCCCCACAATCAGTTTTAGATGTCTATTGGATTTCAGTCTATCTGATACAGAAATTATGTACTATTTTGGATTGAAAATTCCTATGTGAAAAAGCAGAATGTCAGTAAGGCTCAATGTTAACAGGTATATTTAGCAATTAAATTAAGATTTGAATATGCTTGTAAAGGTATTTAAAAAAACATATATATTGTGACATCTCTGTAAATTCAGTCTCACTGAAATTGCTATGGAAATTCAGCTAAGAATTTCAACACCATAATGTTTATCTATTTTTAGGAGACAGTAAGTAAAGTGCCCTGAACATCAAGACAGGCTGAAGATGCATTGTTATGCTATTTTAAAACTACTTTTGCAGAGTACAGCATAGGAGTACAAATGGGAGTAGAGCACGGCTGTACCTTAAATGCTACATACAAAATTGTCTATTTTTTTTTTTACAAAGGCCTCTTAAAAATTCTTTCAAAGTAAATTACTGTATATAGCTACACTATATGATTCAACTACTTAATATAGTCAGCTGTAGAGTAGAAATTTATAAAATAATCCCCTTATCCTAGTTCCCTGTGTAACTGGATGACAAAGCAGACCTCAATCATCACTGCAAGATTTCCAGCAGCACCCAAGGAAACAAGTAAAGACCTCCTATGTTATTACAAACATAAAAATACCATTTCCTTTGCAATTATCCACGAAATAAAATATGTAGAAATCTACTTAATTCACTATGACACTTCTGTATTCATACAAGTTAAAACTATGCAGAGAAAAACTTCTTAAAATCTTCTTCCAGTTAAAAAAAAAATTCTAGTGAAATGTCATCTTGATTTAGCTAAGGGATAGAGACAAAGGATGTATAAGGATTTCCTTAACAGAACTTCTGTCTCAGTTATTCTGCACATTTACAGTGCTATATAAATTTAAACACAAAATTACACTCTGTAGTCAAAGCCAAAGATCTGCCCTTTGAAAAATTATAAAAAGCAATGCAGCTGAAACATTTGTAGTTAAATTCACTGGGTGACCTTTAGATGTTGTTCCAGGACTGAACTGAATTCTTTGATACCTGTTGCCACACCAGCCACATCACATTGCTCTGGCCAGATCATTTCCTGAGCTCTCTGCCTCGACACAGAGCAGCAGCTCCTCACAGCCTCTCCTGCTCCTCAGCTGCACACAGATTCAATAAAGAATGGCTGTAGGGAGGGGGAATTTTCCAGGCTTTTTTAAAATTTCCTTCTTTAAAGATCCTAATTGAAATTTCCAGTATCTTGAAGTTTATTTAAGCCCTTATGTATTTTTCTAACACTGGCATTTTTCTACGTCCCATATGCGTTTTATAAGTTTTAATATTCTCAAATCCCATTCAACTTCAAAATAAATAATTTCATCCAGGGCTGTGATTGCACACTAATTTTATAAATATATACATTACCAAAAAAAGTCTCTATGTATCTCTATCTTCATATGTATCATATACAGGCATCTCTATTTTAATTTGCATTACTGCATTCCAAGCTTAACACATTAACACTCCTGAAGAGGCAGGTTCAGAACAGGTGAAAACTGAAATACTTACACTGCTCCAAACCAACTCTTTATCAAATGATCTTAGGTACTGTGCTGGCTGCCAATAAATGTTTTTTGACATAGCAAAGTGTCATACAGATATGGAGAAGGAAATTGAGCAGTTTTCATCTTCAATATTTTTTCCCAGACTTTGCTTATTTTTATATTGTTAAAAAGAGAGAGGCGAAAAAGAAAAACACACAAGCCTGAACACCAACTCAAAAGCAGACTCATGGTCAAAAACTGTTGTTCCTAACTTCCAGCTTTGTGCTTAAATACTGAAACACAACTATAGAATAACTTCCTCTTGGAATTATTCTAGGAGCAAAGGAATCTCTACCTGTAACCAGGAAGAATATCAGACCTTCAGGGTCAAACCCCAAAATCCAATATCTTCTTGCAGACTCTCAGGGCCAATACTGAGTATTTCTGAGAGCTTGGTTTCTTGCCTGTCATTCCCAACCGGGGACCTGGGCTAAAGGCTGCCATTATTACCGATTACAATACCTACCAAAACAAAAAGAAATTCACAAATGATGTTTTCTGAGAAACTGAAACTGTACAAATACGTTTTTCAAGTATTAAAAAAAAAAAATAGTTACTCACATCTTACATGTAGACTACTAAATAGTATCCCATTTATGTGCAGCATGCAACTGCTTTCACTTGAAGACACAGATCGGTTTGATAACTTTCAAAATTGGTAACTATTAATCTTTAGCTTTAAAAATGTTAATCTACTGTAAAAATAAAAGCTATTTCCTGTTTTACTATCAAATATACTCTTCAAAACTTCAGATGCAGATATAAAACTTACAGCTATGGATTTCTATATAAAGCACTTAGTATAAGATTCAAATAAACTGGAATCCCCGTTAAGCCCCATGAACAAGGCACTGTTGCCAGCCTCAGAAGAGTTTCAGGAAGAATTCCAATAGAATTGTCCAAAAATTCTGTCAATTTTTTTTCTAGAAAATACATATTGCAGCAGACTCATAAACAAGATTCTTCCCCAAAGTGCTACAGCACGAGATCTCAACAATTCCCTGTACAGTCAGACTTAACTGGGAACTCCACTACCAAAATGCCAGCTTGCTCTTTATCCATCTCATCTTTTATACAGCATCTTATTAAAGTAATTATTCATGAAAAGCAGGGACAACAGTGTTTGGATATTTATAAAAAGGGCAGCAGAGTTTGTTTACAGTGGTTTGTAAACATATATTGATAATTATTTTGCTCAGAAGCACAGAGCTGAAGTGTTTTTGTCAGCACTGTTTTCCCAGTTCTCCCTCCAACAGCACAGAACTGGGATAGTTCCAACACTGTTACACTGGCCACAAATTAAAGGTACTTTTTTTTGTAGCAGAATTTGCTTCTCAGTTAAGATTAAACCCTTAAGGGTATGGAATGTGCAAGCTGAAAGTCGCAGTACCTGTTTTCATTGGTCTTTAGACACTGAGGAAACAAGGGAGCAGCCTAAGCTTTCATGCTTACTGATACATCCTAAGACTGGAAAACTGCAAGTCTGGATATTATATCATCTCCTAAAATCCCTGACACTGCAAGTATACAGTGAGAGGTTTCCAAAAAGGAAACCAGAAAGAAATGTGTTTGAATGAGAAGGGGCAGGCAAATTAAATCAAAATTGCTTAATTGCTTGTATTTCTTACTATCAACTTCCACCTTTCCAGAAATTCTCTTTCAATTTCAGATATGAACAAAAACAACACCACAAATCATGCAAAAAAAAGAAAGGAAATTCCAAATGCTTATTTGTGTCAGCTACTGACAACAGATCTCAGCTGATTCACTTCCAGCCCACAATGACTTTCAGTTTCTTTACGGAGTATATAGGTTATCTAATTCTCATTAAAAAATTACCACATTCAAAAAAGTAAAAAGAACTGTAGGGGACAAAAAAGGATCTATGGAATACCCCATCCTCTGCAGTGCAAAGATCATTCTAGTTGGATGATAATTTACCAGGCCATCTTAACATGTTTGAATTGGCAAACTCTGCTAAAAGCTTATCAGCAATTCCTAA
Organism: Hylia prasina; assembly: GCA_013397195.1. Lineage (NCBI taxonomy): Eukaryota > Metazoa > Chordata > Aves > Passeriformes > Sylviidae > Hylia > Hylia prasina. The sequence goes on from VYXD01005461.1 coordinate 427,027, forward strand.
ATGCTTCAGGCAATACTATGAATATGAAACATTAGTACAGCATTCCATGTTGAGAGAGGAAAACTTTCAGTAGATCTAGTACACAAAAACTGGTAATCAAAAGTGATCTGGATATTAGCAGCCCAATACTTTTTCTAAATGTCAGAAGTCACGATGAGTAAAAATCTCTCGAATTTCAAAGACATCAACAAAATCAAATCAAAGCTACACAGCACATGAAACCCCTTCAAGCTGCAGGAATGAACTGTGGCATTTTGTTGTCTGGTTTAGAGGGAAGGAGGGAATGTGGGAGAACACAAAGCAGCCAAAGTTCTTTTCTGCCCTAGCTGTAGTGCAGATGAAAAAGCCATCAACTGCCGAGGATTTGTATGGCAATAAAAAAGCAAAACAAAAGACACTAAAAAACCCCTAAACAAACAACAGAACCAAATTCAAAAATCTTACGTGCTAAGGCCAGAAATAAAATGAGATTTTACAGTTCACTCTTTTAAAATAAATGCTTCCCATAGATATTTAAACAAAACTAATTTAAATGAAGTACACTTAACATTAACACCTTTGCAGAGTAAGAGATTCCCAGTACCACAATCCCTTCACCTTCCCAGAAATTTTCTAGTGCATTTAAATAGCATCAAGGGGCAGAGAGGAAGAATTTTTTTTTTTTCTGGGGCTAAATTCAAAGAAGGCTTTTAAAGGACATTGTGTCCTGTGATTAACTTCTCTTACATACATACTTGTCACTTCTTGTAAGAAATCCAGACAGGGTCGGCTACTTCCAGAAATACTTATTGAAACAGCCAGTGGGGTCTGTCCTTCATAGTTCCTTGTGTTAGTGTCTGCTCCGTAATTATACAACATTTGTGCACAAAGCACATCATCTCTAAGAGCAGACAAGTGTAAGGGCGTCTGTCCATCTTCCAAGCGCCCCAAGTTTGTATCGGCCCCTCTCTGGAGGAACATTCGGCAGTACGAGTGATTGCTTTTGATCACAGCGTATCGCAACAGGAAACCATTCTGAATGTCGATGTTGGCATTGTGGTCCAGGAGGATTTTCACACAGCTTGACCTCTCCCGGATAATGGCCAGCTGGAGTGGTGTAGTACCTTTATCGCTGAGCGGATCAACCTCAGCCTTGAACTCCAGGAGGAGCCTGACAAAGGAGTCTCTGCCGTAGTGAGCGGCGACGTGCAGGGGAGTCCAGCCGTCGTTGCTCTTGGCATTAATAATGTCACTTCTGTAGTCAGACTCCAGCATCAGGCGTGCAATCCTCGCCCGGCCGTGCATGGCTGCGTAATGCAGAGCAGTGAAGCCTCCAATTAAGTCCTTAACTGTGGGATCAGCTGAAGTTAAAATAAAATTTAAAAATAATTAGAAGGTGTTACGGTAATCCGGTGCTGAAAATAATTTTTTTTTTTTTTAAATCAAACAGTAATTGCTGGTCTTTCCAGACATAGCATGACAGGATTTTTTGTAGTTCAAACTAATTCTTGCTTTTGTGAACACGCTATTTTTAATACAAAGTTAAAATTGCATTTAAGAATGAGTTACAAAAAAAAAAAAATTCCTTTCACATACATATGTTTCCAATTGACAAATACTTTTCCACATCTTCCTAGCACTCTTAGGAATTAATTACTAATTACTCACATCTCTCTGTCCATCCAGTTTTCCCCCTGCTCTACAATATTACATTTTTCTCCTCAATGTTCAACTTTTTATTTTCCCTTGTGTTGCTTCTTGGTCTTAAAAAGAAGCATGTGTAGAAACATCTGCTGTCCCAAATTGCGGATGTTTTGTGGTCTGGCAGCACTGTATTGTTTTTAGGGTGTAATGCTGTATTAGGTAAAATGTTTCTCTGTGGTCTGCAGGATTTCCAAAGCATGTAGGATATATGTTATTTTAGATTATCTTGATAAAGTCTCTTTTCATAGATGATGAATCTGTTTAGGAATCTGTTCTGAATTTATAGTTTCACAAAAATTTAAGAATGTAAAAGCCCACTTCTGAGAGTAATTAGATAACTGTTAGTGCAGAGTACAGGTAATTACAGATTTATTTCCCCTTCACACAGCACAAACACTCAGACTGATTTATTAATTTAAAAATTAAAATAATCCAATCAATTTCCCTAATCTCCTCAGGACACCCAAACTTGTACAACAAGTCACTAATTAATTACCCCAAGGCAAGGTGCCATTTCTCAGCTAGAGAACAAGCCAGGCTGTGAGGTTTCTCCCTCCACCATCCATGGGTGCTGCTGTTGGACACTAAAAGGTACAAACTACAGTGTGGAAATTTGAACACCTTCCCAACCTAAGCTGGAATACCATCTGCACCAGAAGACCTGTTCTAAGTTCAAAATACAATATAATTGCAGGTTACTCTAGACTGAACACACCTGAACACACAAAGGTGCCAACACAATACAAGAATAAACTTCACAACCCACTGTGATCCAGGTAACAACAAGACAGATATTACACCAAAATGAAAAGATTGGAAGGAAGGAATAGAGAATAACAGCTGCAAAGATGGTCCAGCAACTTTAAGGATATTTCTAAATGGAAAGAGAAGATGGAGAGGTAGGAAACAAATGAACTAACAAAAAAAAAATCCAACATACAAATGAATGAAGGCTGGCTACACGGAGAAATAAGATGTGAGAACTGCCTCTAGTGCACAGAATAGGAATAAACACAGAAATAAGGGGTATATTAAGGAAAGTTTAGTTCCTTGCTAGTGACAGCTTTCCTGATCTCCTGTGAAAAGCAGAAGTTTCAGTGCTCTGAAAAGTCACACTAACCTGAGCTAAAGGAATGAATGAAGCACCCAGAGCCCAGCAGGAAGGTGCAGTCAGTGACTGAATGGGTGTTCCTAACCTGCACTGTGATCATGTCCAAAATGCAGGAAAGAATCAGCACAACCCACACTAAGATAGTATTTCAAAGTGATGCTGCTCCCAGGGTCTCTTTCTTCACAGTGCTCAGACGATTCTACATTGATTTCTGAGTGGTGATACATAAAGTGGAGAACAGGCAGAGGGATGAAACAATCTGAAGGGCAGAACTGGGGAGGAAGATGGACATAATGGGAAGGAGACAGCAGCAGGCAGAGCCTTTCCCCACCAAAGAAGATTTTTTAAATAAATAATGTTTGAGTTGTACCTTCTCTCTCCACACTGCAAAAGGCATGCAAGGTGTCCTTTCTACCCCCAAATGAGGTGCAGGTCACTGCCACGAGCCTGTTTAGTCAGTGTCATTTCAAATTCAAGCAGATGTGGCCCAACTTTTATATGTGCATCTATATGCACTTTTATACTGGTTGTTGTAATCCAAACCTAACAATTTCCTTGCAACTTAAGGATGCCTTTTACCTACGGTTTTAAGCATCTTTCCACACCTTCCTTACTCCCAAAATGTCATTTCTTTTGACCACTAAAGTGAACCAAAAAATTACTAAGTCATGTAAGAGAAGTTTCTTAAATAGGATAGGAAAAAAAGCCTCACAGTTGGGCAACCAAGCAACACAAACAACCAACCTTTCCATAACAACCCCCCTAGAAAAACCTCCTGAAAATAGACTGTAATTCCCATTAAGAGTATGGATTTCCAGTGAGCCAACAGTCTGCCTCTGGATTAGAGAAACAATTTTAACAGGATCGAAACTCTTTTGCTATTCCATCAATGTCCTGCTGCCATCTCCTGGAAAACTTCCGAACTTCACAAGGGCTTAGAAGAGGCTGGACCTGCATGAAGTTGCCTACAATTCCATCTATTCAGTCCCTGTCTTAGTAGAAGTAACACCCCCAAAGTTGAGGGTGCCTGAAGAACTTGTGCTGTTGTGGGGGTTTTGTCTGTTTTTTTTTAAAGCTTTACTATTGGTATCATGTTGTAAAGTAAGTCTCTTCCCCTGGAACATGAGCAAGGTAAAAATTAATTGGGAATGACTCTCAGATTACCTTTTAGAATCTGCAGAGGGGTAAAAACTACCTGTCAGTTTTAGCTAGAAAGGGATCCAGCCAGCACTTGCCAGTGGTTCTCTATCTCCATCCTGACTGTCAAACGTTCTTTCATTCCAAGCCACCCATTAATATGGGGAGAGCAGAATGCAGGAACATCAACAACTGCATTTGCTCACTTCTAATGTTCTTAAATAAAAGGCAAAATATAATGGCAGAAACTTTGAACAGCTTATCAAGGGTACCAATTACTGCAGTCAAGCTCACTCGAGATGGAAGATTTGTAGCATTGAATGATACTGAGATTATTTTATTTCATGTGAAAGTTGGGCACCTAAGCTAGTTATTTCAAGTCCACTGTTAATAAAACTCTTTCTAATACTGTAATCTAGAGGATATATAGATTTATAAATAAAAGACTCATATTTCAGAGCTTCAATTTACAGCTCAGTGGGACAGTTTTCCTTTTTCCTTGACACCCTCCTTAGGTCACTCTATCACAGTAATTTGGGAAGCCAAGAAAGCAATGCTTAAGCAATGCTTCTGGCTTCATTGAGTACTTCTGTTATTTCAAGCTTATTTCCCTCAGCTCGGGCTTAATTCTGACCACAAGGTTTAGAAGCACGGCTACATGCAGCTTCTGTTTTGAATTTCCTAAGATAACACTGATACAGAAGATGTCCAGGAAAGCATTACTGTTCAGAGACAGAAATGCTTTAGGGGCTTAGGGGGGGGGTGAGCATTTGGTATTATCTAGATCCTCCCAGATTCTGCTTGACCTTCCTAAAATTTAGATACCTTGAAGCCAACACTAAAAATAAATAAATACAGCTACTTGGCTACTTTCTCTTACTATTTCATTTCTAGGAGCTTTAGTGAATTATTTCTTCATTTTAATATGAGTAACCAGAAACTGCTCAGTTAATACTGAGAGGGTATCACCAAGGGACAGCTAACTAGACACTTCCAAGATTTTAGCTTGTTGTAACATTAATAATGGTGGCTGGAAATTAATAAAACATATTTCTTGTCCGGTGTTGGATTGTCTGTCTCTATATGTCATATTAAAAATTTACAAAGTACACTAAAGGGAAAAAAGGCTTGTTACACAAAAATCCAAGATTACTGAAAACTACACTCCCTCTTTTGGTGTTGCTTTGTGACTCCAGATCATTTTTACAGCTGGAAAGAGATGGTTTCATAGAATCTTCACTTTAATAAAATGAGACAAATACACTTAGAAATTCAAATTCACTATTTCTTATGAAAACGAAGTTTCTCTATGTTTATAATGAACTTTCTGCATTTCACCAATTGCTAAATCATCTTTGTTATCTGACCTATTCCCTCTGTATCTTGTTGGTATTTCTGCTGGCTTCATCCTTTAGTCTGGACTGTTTTCTCTGCATTCTCCCCATCTATCTGCGTCTCCTTCCTCAGCAGATAATAAAAAGCTTCCTGCTGTTCCACCACCTCCACTCAAATCAGCCAATCTGCATGCACAACACTGTCCTCTGGCTCCTTTCTTTGCTGGTGAGCAATGATGGAAGAGAAAAAGCAAAAGCAGGAGGCGTGCAGGTCATGACTCCCACAAGAATCTACTTTTTATTTCCAGGTCAGTGACCAGATTCCTTCCCAGCCTTTTTTAGCCCAACTCACCCTCCATCCCACTAGCAGGCTATGCTGGGAGCCTTCCAGCATCTCAGATCTGAGGCACAGCACTCTACCCTCAGCAACAGCCCACTGTGGTTCTCCCAGTCCTATCTTCCCCATGAAAAATTCCCAGCTCTGTTAAGCTCTATCATCCCTCAAGACAGCCACAACCACCAGCAGCCACCCCTTCCTTCCCATCTCAATTCCCTCTTTTCCTCAGAACTCTCACTGTCAATTTATTGCCAATATATAGTCCAGTACTCTCCATTTTACCATAAGATTCACAACAGAAAAGGACTTTTTCCTTCACCCCAGCATCTCTTTTTTTGTTCAGCAGGGATTAAGCACCAGCAGCAAAACAATCCACTCCAGGGGGAGAAGAGTAGAGACCACATGAGGAAAGGTAGACACAAACTTCTCCCTAATGAGGGTGGCATGATTAACTCAACTACTAAGAGTCAACTCACTCAATGCTTAATAACTCATTTGTGACATTATTATGTGATAAATACTCATTATTTTCATGCCTCTGTTTTGAGGGAAAATGAGGCAAGGCACCAGGCAGTGCCAATTTTCAAGAGCAAGGCTCAGCTGCAGGGAAGCTGCTGTGGATGACTAAACCTCACACTATTTGTTACTCAACTTTCTCATCCCTGTGATTCAACCCTAAGCTGCCTCAGGACAAAGGTGTTTCATTACAGGCAATTTTCATGAGGCATCACATTCAGCTGGTACTTTGTATGGGAAAGAGTAACAACAAAAATAAAAATCAAACCATTGCATCAGCAGCTATATAATATGAAAACCTATAAAATGAAAACACATAGGAACACAGAAGGGATTGGGGTTTTTTTTTATCATCTTTAAACTTACAGGTAAAAAGTTAAAAGCAACATACGTGACTTAAAGCCTTAAACTTTTGAATTATCAGAAGGCTTGAGATGATCCACATATATTCCTTTTAAAAAGCAGAATTTAAAGTTATATATTAGTACAATTTAGTAGCTTTTTCCCCCCCTTCTAAGAAAGCCATGAGGGTTTGCCCTTTTTATGTGGTTACAATCAGTAGTAGGTGCCTCCAGAATCCAGTTACTCAGGCTGCATTTCACCACTGCTCTTAAGGAACAAATCACTGGCTGTGCCACTACCACAGCTTGCTAATGCCACTCCACTTTCAGGATGATCCATACAGCTGACAAACCCAGTGACAGACACAAGGGGTCCATATGGCTCAGATACACAAAGCATGAGAAAGATCATTTCAGTTTCCTTGGGATTGAAAACCTCATAATTCATTTGGTAAGAACAGTGTTAGAATAGAGGGTGCTGTTCTTTAAGAGCACTGATCAGAACGTGGAGAACACCTACTGATTTCCTCTCCACTACCACTTTAAAAGATTAGGATGATCCCTTTCTAAAACTTCAGCTGGCCTTGGAAGATGATAAAGCAATGAGAAATCCTGACTGTACCACCTGAGGGATAATAATCATCACCCACATGAGTATCACTTAAATCAACAAAACTCAGTCAGTTCTTGAAATAAAGTTTCATCGTGGCTGGATGCAGGAGAGCTGTAAATTCATCGGGATTAGCTGACATTAAAGTCCTTGCACAAAGAGGGCTGATTTCATAAAATTTAGCAGATTCTGTTAAAGCCTATATTAAACTTAGACTTTAATGCAACTGGTTAACTTGTTTTAGAATTCTGAAAAAAACTTCCCTAGGATTTAATTCAAGGATCTGCCTTCCTCTAACAATAAACCCTAACAGAGAAGAAAAGCCTGTAGTGAGTGCTGTGAGTGCATTTCATTTTATAATGAGTCCTTCTGCCCTATTTTCATAATGCTTATTCATTCCTTGAACAATTCCTATGCAATGCCGGGGGGGGGAAAAGTTATGAAGATATAAAGCTAATCTATGACATCATTCACAGAGTATGCATCAGAAATAAACAGACATTAAGAACAAAAGAATAAAACGTAACTACAAAAGATAAGCAGAAGTATTTTGATACCTAATCAGTGCTGGAAAGGCCCGCAGTGGAAATAGGGATAGAAAGGTGCCAGGTGAGTATAAAGATTCTTCTCTGCTGGCAACTCACCTCCATGCTCCAGAAAAACACGGACACATCTCTCCTTGCCTCTTGCTGCAGAGAAATGAAGCAAGGTCCAGCCATTGGCATCCCGACCGTTTGGAGAATATCCCTGCTCCAGCATCTTGCGCACGGTGTGAACATCGCCGGCGGCCACGGCAGCCTGGATCTGCAACTCTTCCTGCAGCTCAGGGTTCCTCCTGCAGTGGTGGTGTAACATCCTAGCTGAGTCTGGCCTTTACAGGAGCCTCATGAGCTCGCACGAGTCACCTTCAATCAATGGGAAGCAGGAATAAATGAGGGTTGGGATCACAAATGGGGTATGCAGGAAAAAAAGGATGAATGAAATGCGATGCTAAGATTTCTGCCTGTATGCTGAGGAAAGTGATGTTACACAGAGGATAAACCTCAAATGATCTCACTGTTATTAGCAAAATCACAGCACACGGTGACATCACTGAGCTGCAAAAGAAAAGGACACTTGCACATTATAAATGGTAAATGTTTTCTTCAGAAATGACAGCATCAAACAGCAGTTCACAATTAAAGCAACTGAGCAATGAGTAAAATGAAAAATCTCCAGAACCCACCATTCACTTCAAGATCACACTGTGGTTAATATCACTACCTCCAGAGCCACTGGTTAAATGCATGATACAAACTATGGAATGAAGGATGCAAACTGTTGTAGGAAGCATCACTACACTGCTACAGTAACTGAACTATGATAGTCTTTATTTTTCTAGAAATGTACCCCGTGTAAACTTCAGTGAAAATATCTTACCAGTAGAATCCTGTGACCTACTGCATGTGAGTATTAGTAACACTAATGTTCACATTGAAAACTTTAATTATCTTCATTCCTTTTTCACCCTTTTTTTAAATTAGATTCAACTGTTTGTATTCTGGCTTGAGCACTTCTTAATTAGTACACGAAGGCTGTAAAGAACTTCTACGTTCCAAAAATCAACTACAAGGATAATAATATATAAGACTTGAAAATACATTTAAGTGCAGTTACTACAGTCCTGTCAAACACCATGAGAACATATATCAGAATAATTCAATTTATAATTACCTTGACAAAGCATATGAGAGCTGGGCCAAAAGGGTATCTAAAATAGCCACTGTAAAAGAGCCTGGAAACAAGCACACACTGGGAAAGAGAGAAGTACTGTGTACTTGATGCTCTGTTTGAAAAGTACCATCTGCAGTTCTGCTTGGGGGCCAGAAAATGAACAGGTATTTAGGGACTATTCTGTAGTACACAAAGTTAAGTGATTGCATTTTCACATACATTGTGTATTCTATCCCATAGTCCTAAAATGGAAAGGAGTATCAGAAGAAAGAATAAAAGCAGGGTATGAGAAAGGTAATGCTGAGCAATAGGAACCTCAGAAAACGTTCAAACATGGATGGATATTAACACAGACCTAGAAGATTAAAAAGAGGAATGTATTTAAACTCCTGCAAAGTTAATCAACATTAAAGTACAAAGAAAAGAAAAGTTCTAATGATGAAAATGAATTTCAAGCAAGACTTAAAATTTACAGGTTTAAGACTTAAAGTCTTTAAGACTTAAAGTTTATAGCTTTATTAGGATATCAATACACATCATCACCTAAACCTTCTTTCAGGTATCACAAGGATTTCCAGATCCTCGTGATCCACAGGTTATTCAAAAGACACTGCAATCAACTCCCCATATCCCACTGGACACCTGTTTTCCTGTGATCAGGATATACCCACAGCCAAGAGAGAAGTGAAAACATCAATCACTGCCAACTTTGCAGACAAAGGCAAAGTGTGTATTTGCTCTTCTACAGCCTCCTGGTGCCCACGGTAAAGCAGTTATTTATCTGCTTTTTGAAGAGATATAAACTCATAATTAACAGGTGCTCCAGTGACCCTACTTACCCTGTAAATATGGAAATTACACACAGCAAATGCCTGTCTTTGACATTTATAAATGCTTCATCTTACCATGTATGGCAACATTCACTACTTCAGCATAGGGTTATTAAAGAAGACTTTTTAGCTCCATATGTTATACATGGCTTAGAAACTGGCTTTGTTTTGTTTTATAGTGTGAACTTCATTATCTGAGACTGAAGGAAAGGGGATTTGCAAAGCAGCAACTGCCAACTCAATAGGTCAACTTTTGCAGCATATTCCAAAAAGCAGACTTGGTTAATCTGATAACAATGGAAGCATTTCTATTGACTCTAATAAGCTTTTGCTAAGCTCTTTTCTAAACTCCAATTAGCACTTCAGAACATGCTCACCTACAAGACAGCCAGCTTGACTTCATTCTGCATCACACCACTAACAGTCCTGGTGATGAAATTCCAGCTGCAGGAGTAAGATCTTCCTTTGGATTTGCAGGTGAAAACTGACAGTAGAATCTAACTGATGATGAGTCATGCAAAACCCTTACAAAATAGTCACTCAGACTATGTCCCTTTTAGCCCTAGTTTCTGAATACCTACAAAAACAAGATATGAAAACTTTTTTTTCAAACTGAGACTATCTGATCAAAACTCAATGTTAACAAACTTTATGATACCATTTTTACAGCCCTTTCTTGTAAAGGACCAATACTTGCAAGCCCTCACGTGGTCCTGAAAATTAAGGTCAGGCTAGTTGCTCAAAATGCTACAGAAAGAGATGGGCTGACTAAAGAGATGAAGTGAAATGGGATTTCTCATTTGAAGGGCCAGCAGTATTCCCCCTGCAACTCTCTGTGAAGACAGTTGGTTGAGGAAAAGCAGAGCTCTCTCTCTCACACTTCTCAGCTGGTGGGTATATTTGTAATGCAGCATTATAAAAAATTGGCATTGGCTCCATATGTTGCATGTGACTAGCAGAGCTTATTCAAATTAGCTGGTACTAAAGTACATAAGTACTAAAACATACAAAGCAGAAGACAAAGTCAGGCAGCTCCTTTTATCACTTGCACAGTTTCTGTAAATACCCACTCTTCCATCTCACCCCTATGGCAAGCAATGAAATTCAAATGACAAGAATACTTAACCATAACATTAAAGGTTTCAGGATAGTTTTAGGTACACACCAGCTTTGAAAACATTTTTACTTCTGCTCCATAGATCATTTAAAACTCCTGTTTGCAAAGCCCCATTTAAGACATCAATCTTTGGAGAAGAGAAAGAGGACTACTGGAAGTAGCCCTTTGGCATTTAATATTTAATGTTTTGCAACTGTAATCAATCTCATTCAGAACTCAGCATGCATTTGGGTTGTTACATATTGGCTTTCTGCATGCAAGTAAAAAAATGAAAGGAAGCACAGGGGAGGAAAAATATACCTATATATTCTTGGTTATAATGATTTTATAGTGCCATGAAAATGGAGGACAACAACAGTCACTTAATTGATTTTGCAAGCACAACAGGATAAACTCAATGTGGTCCTGAATTACCTTATAAGAGGTTGTTACTCTTTGATGGATGTCCCACTCTTCATTGTCTTCACTGTTCATAATCTTCTGTGCCCATGTGTGTCAAACAACCTGCTACCCCTTAAAAAAAAGGTATTTCTTGTTAGTTGTAAAGAATAAAAGCAAGAGGTTTATTACTTTTACTTTGTTCTTGTGTGAGAATGCTACATTTTAATGCAGCTATGTCAGAAAAGACCCAAAGTGTATTTTCCATCGTTATCAAAGAGCCCTCCAGAGGTTGGGGTGGGCAGTTTGCTTCTGCCATATGAGGAAAAGGCTACAGAGAATATTTTATGGAACACAAGAGAAATGAGGGATGTGCTTCCTCTCTGGAGTAAACCTTCAAGAAATGGTCTACACCCTTCTTTAATAATTATGTGTATCTGCTCCTCCTGCATGGAACAAGAATGGATGCAAAGGTTACAGCAGGTATTTCTGCCTCGCTGCTCACCATCTCCCTGTGGGAGTCACACGCCAGGAAAAACATTCAGGATCCATTTAGTTCTTCCCAAACTACTTTTGCGGGTTTTTATTTGTTTGTGGGGGTTTTTTTAATTGCTGTTTTTGTACGGGGTTTGGGGTTGTTTTTTTAAATCCGTTTCCCTAAGTAAAGAATAAAACCTGTGCCCACAGAGCATTGAGTTGTGTCCTTCAGCTGGATTTGCAGAGCCACCAGCCTGTCTCCTCTCCCTCATGTGACAGCTCAAGCTGGCACATGCTGCGTTTCACAAACAGGTAAAGCCACCTCCACAACACAAGAAAACCACCAGCTCAAAAATCATCACCCTTTTCTTCATATAGAAAAACTATCCTTTCAGAATCAAGGTTTACCAAATGCCAGTTACAGAATCCCTGTGCAGATTCCTCCTTCAGACTAACCCCTCCTTATCCCCCCTGTCACCTGCAGTTAATGGGATCAGTCCCAGACCATTTCTCCTGTACTCATCACTGTTATTTCACTAATTCTTTGTACACCTTTATCTGACCTTTCATTTCCTTTGGCTGCAAACTTGTAGTGAAAGGCCCCCTTATCTCACCTCAGCACTGCAATAATATAATAAACAATAAAACCATTAAATATTTAATTGTACAGCTGATCACACAAACCCAACTGTGACTCGTTTCTTCTGCAAACGAGTTGCACCAGAACAGTTCCATGAACTGTGCTGCTCTTAAGATTAAGTTGAAATTTCTGCCACTTAATGCAACATAAAATCATGCTTTTGCAATGATAGCTCAAAGAAGAGGATGAAAAAAAGCCCTTTTTATCCCTCTTATGCACATTTTCCAAGAGCTTTGCTTCCCAAGATAAAGCATACAAGGTCTTCAGATATGCTTACAGCCCTGCACAAAACTGCACTGCCATGACCTAATTTGATCACATTTCTAGCCTTGTTTTTTTGCATAGATGATCAGTCGTTCACCTTTTTTAAAAAAATTTTTGCATGATTTTCACTTTAAAACCCACACATTTTTTATTAGCTGATGCAAATTAGAATTGCACTGACTTCACAGACTACAGACAAGGTAACAGATTGCTCCACTAAAAAAGTAACAAGCTTTTTCCCCCCAAAGGAAAATTAGCTGCATATGGCAAGAGTAAGATCTGCAACTTTAATAAAAATAAGTCATATTTAGTGAGAGTAAAGATCCCTCACTCAATAACTTCACAAAGTTTGATTAAAACACTAATAATTATAGTAGAAGCAGCACTAAATAAAAATAATAAGACAAACATCCTCATTATCTATTGATAATGTCTCATGTTGTCAAAGAGATCTTAGACTTTTCCACATCAATGTGTCACTTCTTTAAAGTCACTGCAAACATCGTGTAGAAAATTAATTCCAACATATGTATACACTTACTCTAAAGAAAGTTAAAGGTTGGTACAAAAAGCAAGACCTCAAAATTCAGTATTTTGCTCGTTCACATGGCCTGACAGAAAGACCTGATTCCTAAACTCTGAGATTAAACATCCAAGAGCAGAATAAGGACCATAAGTTCCTGATGTCAGCCTAACTCTGTACAACAAGGAAAGTGTACCATTACACACAACATTAGTAGCTGGCATAGACCTAACCAGTGTAGATCTGAGTTGCCTGTGGTTGAAGTATTCCAAGACTTAAATCAAATAAACAACAGAAAAAAAGGAAAAGCCCTGTGGAATAAGGATAATCACATCAGCCTTCATTAGTCTCACAACTCACTTCTCCTACCCATTTCAAAGCTTGAACAAGCTAAATGTGTTCTCACTCAAATGGCATTTTAAAAATGGTCAATATATTTTCGACAAACTAAACAAAACCACCACCTTCAGCTGTCACTCACACTCCTATTCCAGGAGCCCTTCAGACAAGAGTAGGGCAAACAATTGTGTTGTCATTTGCATTCTCACATCACAATCGTGAAGGCTGCAAGTAACACGTGAAATATCAAAACTTCACTGAGCCTTATAATCCCAAATACGTTTTCTGCTGAATGTTCCATGCTACAGCCCAGACAGAGCCCAAGCAAGGTATCCCTGTGGCTGAGATGAAAATCACCAAGCAACACATGCGAGCAGCTGGGCTTGAAAGCAATGAGTTAACAGTGCATGAATCCAAAACATCACAGAGGAACTGCTGCTTCAAAGGGAAGAAACCTTCACTCCTCACAAGCTGTCATTAAAAGTTACACGTTTCTCATGAGAGCTCCCATAAGGCCAGCTGGTAGCTGGGATGTAATAAATTTAAAATCATGAAAAGAGTTAATCTACAAGTGCCCCACCAATTTCAGGTGTTCACAGAACTGGAGTTGGTGTTGTTACACACTAATAAGCAGCTGTTGTGTCGCTGCCTTCTGCAGGTGGGTGAAACTGAAGCACAGAGGTGTCATTTTACCACAATTATCCATCTCACAGAGGTCGTGAGGTCTGACTTTGGGCCTGATGGAGAATCAGAGAGATCACTCAGCTCAAGCAACTTCAGGTGAGCAAACCTGAGGGAAACTTCACCTTCAAAAAGCACAGCAACTACTCACCAACCTCAGCACCCCCACCCATACACTGGCAACCTTAAACACAAGCAGAGCCCTGTGAATAAAATCCTGATTCCTTCTCAAGGCAGGACCTCAATGCTGATGCTAAAGCAAGGCCTTACAGCTCTTCTTTAGTAGAGAATGCTGCATCAGGTTCACACAGCCGGAACCTCCTCCCTCAAGATGTGCACTGACAAACTGCAGGGAGCTTGTGCTCTGCAGCATGCTTGGATATCCTCGTGTACCAAGCAAAAAATACCATTTTCTCCTCCAACTTCCAGCAGTGCTATTAGTAAGTTTTAAACAGCAGAAGTCATATGGAATCTTAGCCTTTCAAGTAATTAATTTGTAGCAAGCGTTAATTGCTAAGATTTATGTATTTCCACATGACTTATTATCATTAGAGAACCCAAACACCAACATTGCATGCAATGACAGAAGCAGGAACCAATGGTGAGTTCAAACCACATTAAGGGAGTCACTTCAGCCCTAATTGTCACAGCACAGCTGATAAACTGAGTGCTGCTTACAGAGTTTGTGTCATTCAACAATCTCTAGAAGTACATTTGATACGTATTTCTATTTAATACAGCCTAAAAGCATCCAAGTGGACAAAATTTGTCTTTAGGAGACAAAGCAAGATTTTCACTATGATAATATCATTCTGTAAGCATTGCTGGAACAAAACAAAGCCATCCCTCAGACAGCACATTTCCTTTAAGGGTTGAGAATTCACAATGGGGAAAACAAACCCAAAATGAGCATACAGCCTGAAGACTAAAGCTTTCTCTAAAAGGCTGCTATACTTGCAAGATGTTTCATTTCTTCTAGGGATCAAGAGCAGGACTTCAGCATATCAGTGATCTCTGTGCCTTGTTTCAACCATGTGCAAATTTCTGCCAGAAGTTAATTCCCTGATTCCAATGAACTCAATTCCAGTCTCTGCATCTGAATCAGACTTTGCTGCACTGGCATTTCACACTAGGAAGGAACTTCACAAATCAAATGAAAACTTAGGTCTCCTGTTGTAAATAAATCCCAAAGATCCCATGAATTGTTGGCACCAAGAGGAGTCCTGTTGGAGCAGTTACAGCCCTGATGTGGGAGGCACTGGGTGGGTTGGGAAAAGGGAGTTACAATAAACTGAATTCAGATTAAACAGCTGTGCCATGACTGCACTGGTAAGTTTATACTGATGCACATCTGTCTCACCTATTAGCAGGACAATCCCTCCTGGAATCACACTGGGCACGTCCACATGTTCTGCCATTACCCGTGGGTTATCAAAATAACATGGAAAATTTCTTCCCTGCATTCCCAAGAGTATCTTAGAATTTGTTGCACTTGTGTTACGGAGGGATTTTCTATTTGACCTTCAACACAGAGCAGCTACTTTTTGTCTTAATCTAAAGACATCTGTATTGGAAAAATGATCCAGCCTTGACCAAGGCTGTTGGCAACAAATACTGCTCTTTCTCCTGCAGGCTAATACTCAAAAACAACTGACTGCCAACAATGAACAACGTTTTGGTACAGTCAGTGACATCTCTGACAACATGACACAGACCAGAGGGACCTCTATGGAGGGCATCTTTGCCAAAAAACCAAACTCACCTACATTTGAAAGAGAGTAAAACGGCTTCAAGACAGGCTCTGCGTGAGAAGAACGCGCAGAAACTCCATCCTTTGGAGCACACTGACAGTAGGATGCAGAAAAAGACTGGCTGACATCATTCACCCCCCCACTCTCTCTCCTAGGATCCATCTCCTCATCTCACCACGTAGAACACGCACTTCTCCCTACGAACAGCTCTCCCCCGAAACAGAACCTCCCTCCTACCAGCAGGATTGGTTTTGATGACTCCTTTCATTTTCTCCCCTTAAGCACCCAACAGCATCATCTTCTTCTATGATCTCAGCCCAAAAAGTAAGTGCTTGTAAGCAGACACCATCCAATTAAGTTAATTTCAATTTTTGCAGCTCCGTTACAACACAAACACAAAGAAGTGACCCACGCAGGAGTGAGTTATGACTAAACCAACATAATGCAATTACCATGAGCTAGCCCAATAAAGATTTTAGAATCAAAACAGAAACAGAGGCAGCGCCGAACTCATAAATTTATGGAAAGACTCAAAGAAAAGATCCTTTTAACGACCTAGAGGAAAGTAATTTTAAATGACATCCCTGAGATGGAGAGACAAAAACACCATTAAGTAGCAATTCATAATCAAAATAACATTTGCAGAATAATTTTGGAAAATTATGAAGTGTTACAAGCGGAACTGTACTTCAAATGGGATTCAGAGCTTTCAAACTTTAAAAGGTCAACAGTAAGTAGGTTTTAAGAGAACAAAGAAATCTAATGCTACCTATTCAAATCCAAAAAAACACAAGAGGCCCCAAACCCAGCCAAACCATGTGTCTAGGATGACTCTGAAAGTCTAAATGAATCATCACCTTTCTGGGGGTTTTTTGAATGCTGTTTTCTCTCTTCTGTGTTATTTTGTTCTTTGGAGTCACTATTTTTAATTCTCCTTTAAGGCAGCTTAAACCTAAAAAAAAAAAAAAATAAAAGTAGAACTGAGCGACACAATGACATAAAAGAGAGACATGAAGAACAGAATTGGTTAATACAAAAGCAATAGCTGGGCAAAATACGAAGAGCCTTCATAAATTTGGAAGGAAAGGGGTTATTCATCAAAATCAGGATCTCTCCTGGAAAAGGAGGACACTCTCTCAGGATACTAAGGAGTTGAAGGGATAATAACGGCAGGACCGCTGCCCTGTCAAGGCAGCTCCTCCAGGGAATGGAAGTAAAGATAAGTGCTAAAGAATGGGACAGGAAGTAACCCAGAAAGCTGAGCTG
>VYXD01005461.1:444790-510724 GCA_013397195.1 Hylia prasina
GGACTGAGGGGCGAACCCCGGGGGCGATGAGGGGCAGCCGGAGAAGGGCTGAGAGGCGAGCCCGGGCGCCCTGAGGGAGCCCCGGCGGGTGAGGGAAGGGTCGCCTTCTGCGCTGTGCGGATACCCGGCAATGTAGCCGCGCTGGTGGAGGAGCTGGCGGCCTCGGCTGCCCTCAGTCCGGCAGGACGGGGCTGTGAGGGCTCTGGAGAAGCGGCAGCTCCGAGCTCGCTCTGTCAGCCCCGAGTGTCGCGTGTGGCGAGGGGTCCGATGAGCGCCCAGCGCTGGCGGTGAGANGCTCATCTCATTCCATCCCCTGCCATGGGCAGGGACACCTTCCACTATCCCAGGTTATTCCAGGCCCTGTCCAGCCTGGCCTTGGACACTTCCAGGGATCCAGGGACAACCACAGCTTCTCTGGGCACCCTGTGCCAGGGCCTCTCCACCCTCACAGGGAAGAATTTCTTTGTAATTTGATGGGACTAATGTTATTGATATAACTTTTTTTTTTTGCTAACACAAACGACTTACAATGACACAGTAACTTAGAGATATGAGGCATAAGTTCGATTTTTATTTTAAAGCATTATCCGTCATGAAAATAACATATAAAACTCAATTTATTTGGGTTTCTTTTTCATAGTTTTCTGTGTTTTGCCTAATCACTCTGTATATAAGGTTTTTAGAACTGTTTCCTGTTCTTTATGCAGGAGTCTGGCTCTGTGAGGTATTGCCTTAATTGGTTTTTAGATGCTGTCATGAATAACTCAAATAAATAATACAAATAAGGATTGGAGTTTGTCACTGCTTTGCTTTGCTCTTTAGCTTTGAGCTTTTCACTCTCGTGCTGTGTCTGAAACAAATTTAGTCCTTGTTTGATATTTTCTCCCTCTTTGAAGTAAATGCCTTCAAAATAAGCCCCCTCACTTTTCATTTCCTTCAGTGACTTATGTTTGTGATCTCTTGTCATGTGTGAGTGAGACGTATCTCAGAGATGCTTTTGTAAAGTTTGCAAATTAATGGTGGAACGTAAATGTGTTATGGGAGGATCCAGGAAAGCACAGCCAATATCATGTGGTGAAGGTGAAATCTCACAGTGGATGTCCTAGAAAAGTTCTGAATCTCTTTTGCCTTAACCCCCATGGTGGATCGTGTGAATTTGTGCATGAAATCTCTCCATTTACCACATAAGGTGATAATTCAAGTTGATCTTGACCACAGAAGTAAATGTGTTGAGATGATTTTACTTTATTAGGTATTCATTTAGGAAGAAATAAAAGTCAAGGGTAGGAACAATAGCTATATAAAATATCCAGAGTGATTTCTGAAGAAATTTTATGAGGTTTCAGGTCGTAAATTTCCACCTCAAATAGAATTCTGAAAAGATTCTGCAGATGAAGAGGGAATTTATTGCCTGAAATAGCAGAATTATTCTTAACATCCAGCAAAATGTGGAGTATGGGAAAGGATGGGGGAAGGGCTCTTGGTGCTATCAGGTGAGGAACATGCTGTAACATTTTGGAGTTTTCAGGTCAGCCTTTGCTGAATGTGTCTTTAAAAATACCACACCAGAGGGAATTGTAGATCACTCCTGCAGGCAACTTCATGCTCTCAAATTTTGGCTTTCCTGAAGGAAATGATTCCTGATGGTGGGAGAAGGGATGAGTCAGGGTAGCACATCTTGGTCTACCTCAAATCCTTTGTGCCTTTGGGAAGCCATTTTGTCAACACGTGCTTCAGTTGCCGTGAAAAAATCAGGTTGTAAAAATGAAGGTGTAATTTTTAATGTTTGATGTTGTTTCTAAAACTTGTGAAGATTATAAGCTAGGAAAAAAAATGCCTCATATACAGACTTTTAGAATTTCATTGTTTTCTAGTATTCTGCTAAAAAGAAGTAGTAATATCAAATATTTGATCTGGTGACAAATGCAGGTAGAATTGATACATAGATGGGAAGATCTTTAGAATTTCTTACTGGTTGGAAGACTGAACTGTTTTCTTCCTTTGGTAGGAAAGGGGAAATGTAGTATTTAAATAAAAGCCAACTACAGGTGGATTCTGCCTGAAATTCTACCTGTCTGATTATGCCAGACTTAGAGGTGGGGATCCTAAAAGTATCCAAAGTATGAAAAAGTATGAAAATTCCTATAATCAACTGAAGTCCCACTCCTAACTTCACCACAGATACAGGTAATGAGTTTGTTGGTTTTAATTGAAAGGGATCTGGTTAGAGAGCATGTTAGAACTGCTCTAAAAAGATAAACACTACAGATGAGCATCACTCCTAATGCAGGTGAAAAAGAAACCCTGATGTTCTTAAGGTCTTGTTTTTTTCTGAGAACATGGAGTATTCTGAATATTCCATTGCTGTGATTGAAAGATGTCTTCCATTGACATGGGGATAAAGACCTTTTTTTACCTTTCCTGAATATGTTTAAGTGTTTTTATTGGCTCTTAATAAGTTTTACACTTTTAACACATTTTAAATGATTCTTTAATTTTGAGCTTCTTAATTGCTGTGCCCTTGAGGTCAGCCCACCTTGAGCCTGTGTGCAGCAAAACTCAAGACTTGTCCTTCCTTAGGCTTTCATTTTTTTGAGAGCTCCTTCCAGTTCCAACCTCAGTGGAGCAATGAATGTTGCCAGTTCAGAGGAAAAGTTGCAGCTGAAATTTTATGCCTGTTCTTGGAAGCATCTGTCACAAAAGAATTTAGGTTCTAGTAGTTTTAGCAATGTAGAGAAAGATTTAATCCAAGTTCTCATATCTTTAGAAATAGCCCCTAACAATAGTCATCTTTGGGTTTGTTAATTCCAGCAAATGAATTTTGATGTTGGTAATATAATGCTGGAACTGTGAACTTCTTCCCAGCATGGTAATTCTTCATTTTAATGTCTCACTGTGACAGTTTTGTGCAGCTGAATTTGCATTTTCAAAATAAGTTTAATAATGGTAGCATTAACTCTAAAAATATATTGTTCCTTTATATTTTCTATTGGTTTGCAAAGTAACAGCAAAATGTTTTATTTATAGGTGACTTAGAAGAGAAATGCCCAGTGGTGCTTCTGTTTCTCTTACTGGATAAAAGTAGCTTGGAAGCTGATTTGCAGTGAATAATCAGTGAAGACACACAGCATTTTCTGGAATATTGCAGGATCTGATCATGAAGATCTCTCTCCTGCAGCAGATGTATAAGGACGTCCTGGCAGGCATTCCCCTAGCAAGGGAAAGCCATCATTATTCCTCTTTAATTAATCTGTGTGTTGAGCAGCCACCAGAAGGAGATGAATCCTGTCATCAGAAGCCTCTGCCATCTACTGCTGGTGGCGTTGAGAGCCATCAGGACGCTGACATGTCACATGTTGTCCCTGCAGCAGATGATTTATCCAACAGCTTTGCAAACATGAGCTCCTCGTTCTGCCCACGAGAGGTGATGCTGCTCCAGCTCACCTTGATCAAAATGATGCTGGCCAAAGCAGAGTCCCAGGAAATTGAGCTCCACACAAGACAGAAGTACTGTGAAATCTTTGTTGTTCTTCTGAAGGAGGCAAAAATTGACTCAAAACTGGTAACTTCTGAAAAGTGGTGGGGTTTTTTTTTAGGAAAGGAGGAAAAATAAAAAGGGATGTGCCTTAGATATTTTTCCTTTTTTTACCTGTCTCCAGATTCACCTCCTGGGTTGTGACGATCGGCTGTTGTCTCACATGGCCTCACAAAGTTTAGCATCTCTTGTGTATTTCCAGCTGAAGGAAGAGGTGAGTGTGGCATCACTTCACAGCTCAAAACATGCCTTAGTGAACCTGTGCCTGCAGCTTGTTCTGTTTGACTCTGCAGCCAAGTTTTTAGAGTGTTTGTATTTTCTGAGAAACTTTGTCAGCTGTGTTAGGAGGAGCCTGGAGTATGGAAGGCAAGAAGATCTGATGTGTAGCAAGTGTGGAGTGTCTTTATATATAAAAATCTGGAATTTTATGAAACTCGTTTAAGGTAAAATGGGTGTAGATGACTATAATCTCTTTAAGGTTGCAATACAGATATTTAAAAAAGCCATGATCTAGGCTATCAATATTTTTACAGTTTGGTATCTGTTGGGTGATGCAGTAGATAAAAATAAGTAACACCTTCTTGGAAGTTAATCAAATGCATTGCTGTATCTTATTTGAATATCCCAATTACTTGAGAGTTTTTTAATTTGCTGTATATCTAGTGAATATGTACTGCAATCTCCATAGTAGCATCCGGAACACAGATTTATTTCATAATTATGTTTGTAATATTTCTTGCCAAGTTGTCTGGGAATTATGAATTCAGATCTGGTCTGTCTGCAGAATTATCTGATTTTGGGTAGGTCACATGACATTAGGAGGTTTGGTTTTCCTTTTTTAGAACATACAGATAATTTCTACTGCACGCACATGTTGCTTCATGTTTGTAATTAAAGACCTAATTAATGGCCCAGGACAGACATTGTTTACCTGTGTTTTGTCTGTGCCTACATTCAAATCTTTTAAATGTACAATTTCAAATCTTGGTATTATGATTTAGTGTAATTTGCATAACAACTGACACCATACGTGACTGGTTTTCGAATTCTTTTTCTTAGGACGCCTTAAATGTTCCGTGGCTGAGCTTTAGCCTGAAGGCGCTGTTGGGATTCCCGGGGAACGCGCGGGTGGCCGCTTGCCTGGGGACTCTGGCCGCGATTCTCAAGGAGACGCTGAAGGACGCGCCCGTACCCGGAGCAGGTACCGGCCGTGCCGCGGCGGTACCGACACGCGGGTGCCGCCAGGAGGAGCAACTCACCCGGAATTCCTCGGGAACAGTTGGGCTCCAGGACGCCTCTTCTTTATACAGGGCGTGACGAAGTGCTGTTTAAATCTAGTGTTTGAACCTATTATATTCTGAAAGTAGTCACAACACCGATTTATTTCTTATTTACTGATTTAGCTGTGTCAATAATGCGCCTCTTGTTGCCGTAGGTGTTCTGAAGAAGCTGTTGGCTCCTCTTGATGCGGTGCTTGAGGGATTTTATAATGCCATCCTGCTCCATCATTTTGACAGTCACCACTACACTTCACCTTATTCTGAAGCTACAAACAACCTGATCAGTTTTATAGATCTGCTTGAAGCACTTTTGGCTTCCAGAATTGAACTGGAATTACCGCTCAGGTGCCAGAGAATTTTATTTTTGAAAGTTTCTTATGTCCTCAACGTTATTAGCTCATCAATTCCTTATGTAATCAAGAAGAAATTCATTTTGCTCCTTAAAAAATGTGTCCTTTACAAGTCCAGAGAAGATGCTAAAGGTGGATCACTGTTCTTACAAACCCCATCTTTGTGTGAGGATATGCTTGCACTGAGTAATGCTGTTCTGCAGGTTGTAAATTTGACTTGGCTTAATCAGATCACACTGAGTGGAAAGTCCAGCTACTTTGGAGGCAGTGAAGCTGCTCCTGGACATGATTCTCAAGGTGGTTCTGACCAAACTGTTCTCAGAGCCTTAAGTCTGGTTGTGCTTAAAGCACTGGAATTCAAGATTCACAACTCTGCAACAGAAGCAGAAATCAAAGGTAACAGTCCATTTAATTTTTGTTCATTAAGCAGCAGGAGTTCTAGAGTTTTCAGATTTTGTAGTCACAGCTCATTAAGACTGTAAACAGATTTCAGCTGAATTAGTGGTGGTGGGAGGGAGGAAAGAGAAGACCCACCCAAGAAACTGCTGTTGCTGTGTCCTGCCTAATTAGTTGTCTCCTTGCATCTTATTAAATCCTTAGCCCTGCAATATGTTGGGCTTGGAACAGCTGCACTTGGGATTGAAAATTTTCCCTGTTAAGAACATTAAGCCAGCTTGAGAACACCAGGCTCTTCTTCAGCTGGAAAAGTCCATAGCACAAGCATCTACTCTATTCAGGGTGGGGAACTGAAAGGACCTGCAGGTAACTCTTCTCTTTTCTAAGGTGGAGGTAGAACTTTAGGCACCATTATGCATTTATTTTATTGAAGGTACAAGGCATTACTGTCAGCCAAGTAATGTGATGAGGCAAAACCAGCTGTGGTATAGAAAGGTAAAAATAAGGAAGCTCCAAAGTAAGGCACAGGGAAATTGTGGGGCTTAACACAGAATCACAGGATGGCTTGGGTTGGAAGAAGCCTTAAAAGATCATCCAGTTCCAACCCCCTGCCATGGCAGGGACACTTGCCATTAGACCATCTTGCTCCAAGCCCTGTCCAACCTGGTCTGGACACTTCAGGGATGGGGCAGCCACAGCTTCTCTGGGCATCCTGTGCCAGGGCCTCATCAGCCTCACAGAAAAGGATTTCTTCCNCCTCTTCTGGGGCTCCTGTCGATACTGGAAGGGGCTCTAAGGTCTCCCCAGAGCCTTCTCTTCTCCAGGTGAACACCCCTGGCCTGGCCCCAGAGCATCTCTATGGCCTGTGGACTCGCTCCAGCAGCTCCCCATCCTCCTTATGGAAGTGGTTGTGTTCTTCACCCTGGCTGACAGGTCTGGCCCTCCCAATTACCAGGTGTGAGCTTTCCTCCCACAGCTGCTCCCTTGGGCTGGTTTGCTGTGGTCAGGGGCTGGGGCTGGGCTGTGAGTGGCACAGTGCTGCACTGGGAGCCAGGGAATGCCTTCTCCCTCCCTCTAAGGGAACACCAGGGTGAGGCTTTTTGTCCCAGAGACCTTCCTGGAATCCCATCTTCCCACTGCCCTTTGCCCCCTGAGAGCACCTGATGCACATCTGGTGCTGTTTGCATGTGGATGTGCAGATTCTATGATCAAAGCAAGGTGCTGGCCCTGCAGTACAGCCCTCATGGAAAAGAACAGAAAAGCAGTTCAGAAGGAGCAGTTCTAGCCAGACACCAGTGAGAATGGACATTCCTGTATTTACTGATTATGAGGCCAAAAGTAATTTCTATTTCTTTTTAAACAAGGGTGAAATTTTACAACGCTTTAAATACATTGAGGCATTTTAGTAGCTTGCTAGGTAGCAAGCCTAAAATCAATTTTTAATTCATCTGTGAGAAAGAGCTACAACTTCCATAAGGCAGCTTGTGAAACTTTTTCCAGATTTTTGGAAGATGTTGTATTTGTGATGTCAGTTGCATTCTTAAAGATCTTTAAGTATTTGTAAAGGATATTTTGCTTGTGATCCACCTTCTGAAAAATGTATGAAGACTGAGATTGTATAAGAACAAGTGAAAAGAAAAAATGTAGGCTATATCCATTTTAGATGACTCTATGAAAATTCTTTCTCAAAGATGAATATTCTCCTTTCTTTTCCAGATTCTTGACACAAAAATGAGTTTTTTAATTAGATTCAAACACCTCAACTATCAAGAGGAATTTCACTTGGAAAGGAATGGTACTTCCTTATTTTAGTGACATTACAGGAAGTGTTTAAAACAAGCACCTAAATGCTTTATTATGCTAACTGCCCTTCCTGGAAGCTGCTTGATCTTCTTGCTATTAGCATGGATTAGAGTGGCTTAACTTCAATTAATTTCAATTTTGAGAGTCATTTCCAGATTTATAGGGAAGATTTTCAGTCCGAAGAGTAACTATTAAAAACAAAGATAATTTGATGTTCCCATTATTTGCTAGAAGGAAAACCAAATCTTAAAACCAAATGTTAAGGAAAATCATGCAGTGATGCAGTAAATAAAATTTATTTCAATATTGCAGGAAAATTTTCTGTTTTCTAAACCTTGAATGTGTGGTGTGTTACATCAAAAACTGCTCTGTAGTATCTCATTAGTATTGAAGGTGTAAGTTTTTTGACCTAAGGGAGAGAGTCTGTCTAATGAATACAAAGTGATTTTTATGAGTAAACTACTGCACTAAAATGGCAAGAACTAATCTATAAAATTTGATGCTGTGATAAATCAGTTGAGCTAAGGCAAGAACTGCATTCATGATCTTTTATGCACTGTTAATTTAAAAAACAAAGTGTGTGCTGTTTGGCAATAAAAAATGTATAGTAAAGTTCATGGTTACAATGTTTTTTTCAGGAGACTTTGAGAGTTCCATGTCCCAGCTGTTGATGTTCTGGAGGAGTCATGGAAAACCTTCCCCAGAGTCTCACCCAGTTGTGCATCACTGTGAATGGCTCTCCTTGGTTTTCATGGAGCAAGATGATGACATGTGGGAAGCTGCTAAAGCTTTATTACTCATCTATTTAAAATTTGATAGGTCAGTGTACTTTTTTTTTTTCCCTGACAGAGCTATGAAAAATTGTGCTTTAGTGAGGTTATTGTGATGTTCCCATTGGTTGCTTTTGTTGTAAGGAAAATTATTTATTAATAATTTAAAACCCTCCAAACCTCAGGATGATGTAATAATGTGTGGTGTAAGAGCTGATAATTTAAGTCTTTTTTGGATGGAAACAAGAGTTGTGAAAGTTGCCTACTAAATAATTTATCATATCCTGTAATTCAGGATAATTGACTTCATGTCTAAAATACTGGTTAGACAGATAAAAAGCAAGATTGCTTCCTTACAGCACTGAAAGTTTGACAAGAATGAGATATTAGAATTAAACTTTAATAATTCAGGTACTTCTGGCAAAGTTTATAAAGATTTGCCCTCTGGGAATTCCAGGTACTTGATAAAAATGATTATTGCTAACAACTGGAAAGTGTTCTTCTTGGATTTTTCCTGGATGTACAATGCTTCATTGTTGTTTAAATTACCATACAAGATATTATCCTGATTTATACAAGGCCCTCAAGCTTCAAGTGGGAAGACAGTGCAAGTAGTACCTTAGATACACACAATTCTTAGACACTTAAGTACAAGTAGGCTTCTTTTCCTGTGTGTGTAACATTCTGAAAGTTAGTCTGAATTCAGGTTAACAAGTATATTAAATTAAGATTGTTTCATATTTATATCAAAGTACCATTTGTGTTGTAAGTAACTTTGTTTATTGCAGAAGGTTTCCTAAGGAGTGCCCTTTAAGGCCTGCTGTAAGTGCTTTGGCTTCCTGAGCTGTCTGATCTCCTGGCCCCACCTGCCTTCATTCTTTCTCACTCTGATACAAAAACTTCTGGTTTTGTTCTTATTTTTTTCACAAAATTAAAAAAAAAAAGAGCAAGGATCCATCTTTTGGATATTGCTGTTTTTTTTAAAAAATGGTAACCTTACATTAAATTATTTTCTGGGTTATTTTTCAGGTTACAGTGTGATGCTGCTGATAACCTAAGCCAAAAAGAGGAGGAATCCTGGAAGTTCCTTGTGCATGCAGGTGGATATAACCCACACTGTATCTTTTTGTTTTTTCTGGAAAAGATTGCCTTTGATTCCACAGTACTTCTAGATTTTTTGATCTCATCAGAAACTTGCTTTCTGGAGTACTTGGTCAGGTACTTAAAGCTCCTTGGGAAGGAGTGGGATGAGTTTGTAGGTGTCTGTAACCATTTCGACACCAGGCACGGCACTTTGCGCTCTGTTTGTTCTGTCAAGCCACCTCACCGAGAAAAGCAGAGCTGCGTGACTGGGGAGAGTTTGCAAAACGCTGTTTGTGAAACAGAACCACAGACTCCGATGTCTTTGGCTCCTTGTCACAATTGCCCGGTGTTTACAGCACAGCCGGGTGATAATGAGGCTGCAGAGTGGAACCAGTCTGACTCACTGACCGGCACTGATAGCGCTTCCCTGCTCGGGTCCCTTCAAAGCCTGGTTAATTATGACAGCTCAGAGGACTCGGAGGTGGAACCAGATGGAAAAGAGTGCTTGGTAAACACAAAACAATTGCCTTCACACAGTGAGGGTGAAGTGAGGAGGAGGGAAACTTGTTGCAGCTGCAGAGGTGATGACCGGAATCCACCAACATCTGAAGTGTCGCCTCCGAAACCCAAGGGATGTCATACCTCATCCTGTTGGACTTGTATGGCATCTTCAGATAACATTGCTCCCCTAAGAGTAATGCTTTACAAATCAACAAAGTGTTTGGAAGAGCTGCAAGAGGCTATCTCTAGGTTGCAAAGAAGGAATCTTTTCCCATATAATCCATCTGCGTTGTTGAAACTACTGGGCCACGTTGAGAAGATGAGTAAATCTATGAATCTGCAATAATCCAAAGTGTCCTTGTGGGTTTTTTTAACAAGTTCACCAGGGAATACTTCCATGAGATTAGTGACTTCTAAAATTCATGCCTCTTGCACTAGTCAGTGCATTTAAGCTCAGGCAGGGTAAACGTGGATGTGGTTGGTACCCATAAAATCTGGAATTGCATCCAGTGGTGTGATTCATGACCTGAGGGTCCTAAGCTCATTCGTGGTGTGTATGTCATTGTACAGTACATAAGGATTAGTTGTTGGATGTTCAACATTTTATAATAAATAACTCATGTGAAAGCATTTCAAAAATATGATATTTAAAGTATTGTCAATTATACTTAATGTCATTCTGTTCTTGAGTTCATTGCCAGATTGGTAGTGGTTTATGGGCTACAGGGCAAAGTTAATGCAACATTTGACTGCTTAGAAGTTGAGCTAAATAAAATAATATAGTTGGGGACAGTTGACTGTTTATCCTGTGTGTTCTGCATTGGTGAATTGCTCAAAGTGGACCTTCAGATTTCTATATTCCTTTATTTAAAAGAAAAAGTAGATTGTGAAATTAAAGCATATATTGTCTGTGGAAAACTTTAGTTGAGCATTAAATCTTTACTTAAGTTTAGGTAATGCAGAAGTGACATTCCAACAGATTTTTTTGTATCCATCATGTATTTCCTAGAAATATAGGATGTACATTTAATAAATTGAAATCAGAAAGAGAATTAGAAAGGAAGTGACTCCAGTGCAGTGGGATGGATATTGAAGATATTAAATTATTATACTTATATCTTTTAGTAGATGTAATTTGAATAACCTGAAAAGTAAGTGTCTGAGGGTTTGCCTGGGGGAGTGAGTTCAGAGCAGGATCAGAGGCAGCTTAACCTGCAGGCTTGTAAGATCTGCCAAGGGTTAGACACTGGGAAAGTACTGACAACAGGAACACTGGAGAAACCTCAGACCTCTTCAGAACTCTGGGAAGCAGCTTTCCTTTTAGGATCTTCTCTTGAAGGTAAGTGCTGTGTTCTGACTGAGAACAAGTGCTCTCTTTGCTTTGAGTAGAAATTTAGTGTTACATTGAAATAGATACTGAGCTAAGATGAGCAGTCTCTGGAGCAGGTTGCTGACCTTCAGATCTCTGTGGCCATCTTCTAGGTTTGTCTTTAGCCCTGAGCTGGTGAAGCAATGCAATTGGGAGAGGAAGAAAATTGGGTGTACCTTTTGGGATCCTTTACCTGGCAGTTCCAGAGGAATGGTGTGAATTCACGGACAGGGAGGTTTGCACCTCAGTCTTACTCCTTCAGGATGACAGCAGTATTTTAGACAGGAAGGAGTGATCCTCTTCACTGGCATGAAGGAGATGTGAATATTCTGGGTATTTGCTGTACCATGGTTTCTTCCTGAGATCAAGACAGTTGTGTTGCAGAGGGGTGGGTGGGAATGTCAAGGAATGGAAACCTTTCCATTCATGCCTGCAGTTACTGTAGGTAAGAATGAACCCTGGAGTTGTCCAGGGCAGCAACGTGCCAGGCTTCTCTTTATGTTTAAGCTCAGTTATGCTGTAGCTGCTGAGTTGCTCATTTCTGTCAGGATAAAAATCCCTCTGGGCATGTTCAGAGATGCAGCTCCTGACAACTTGGGAATTTTTCAGTTCAAACACCGGAAGTGCCATGGGTGAGGCGCTTGAGCAAGCGTTTCTCAAGTTCACTGTGTTCAAAGTAGGTAGGTACTTCTGTTTCAGAGTAATCCCTTCCACTATCCTCACTCCTTTTCTAATTAGCCTTTGCTGACTGTTTATTTTAATTGAGTAATTCCATTGTTTGAACTGAACATAGGATTGTTCAGCATTTCTTGGTCTACACTTTGCCAGTTGGAAGTATCTAAGTTGCAGCAGTGTCTCTGACATGATAAGCTGAGTGAGAAAGTAAAATGGTGTGATAATTTTGGATAAGTCCAAGTCTTATTTGTCAGCAATTACTACAACTATATAAGCTTTTATAAAGAGTTTAGACATCTCAGAACAGGGTATAGAATATAGGAAGAAATGTAGGAGCCCATAACCTGACTTTTTTAAATGCAGCAAATCCAACTGCAGTCCAATTGTATTTAATTTTCACAGGCTTGAGGCCGATTGTGTGTCCACCTGGTTATTAGAAGTGGTCATTCCCACATGTTTCCCTTCTCAGAAAGCCATTGTTATACTTCTCAGATTGTTTTAGTTGTAAAAATGGGTAAATATAGTTTTTATCTGGCAACTAGATACCTTAATGTGTTGGTATTTCACCATTTATGACCTGAAGATGAAGTTAAATTGATGAGTTGAGGTTCTTTTTATTGCACACAAATTGAGGGTGAGCCATGAAGGTGGATTGGAGTTCTTTGGCTGTATTGAGAAAACCGACCACAAACAAAAAAAGCCCCTTGCTAAAGAATTTGTATTTTAATCAATTGGTGAGTATACAGAGTGGTTTGCTTAGGTGTTGGTTGGGTTTTGTCAATGATACAAAGCTTTTAGGCGCAGCTGTTATTTCCTGTGCTAGAGCAAATGAAATTAGCTGCAGAACCTGTTACCAATGTTAATGGGAATTAGGTCAGTGATTACCAGGAGGTCAGTGTGCCTTACTTTTGGGTATTGATAGCTGTCAACTTCTCTTGTATTATTTCAGAGCAAGGCACAGAACCTGTGTGGAGACAGTTTCCTATCTGAAATGTCCACAGTTTGTCTTTAATGGAGTTGTTTGCTTCAACATCAGTAGAATAAGTTAAGCTTTAATGAGGTAAGCAGTTAGCACTAGAAGTTGCTTACAGGATGTGCTTTTCAAAAAGAACAGTTTTTAACTTTTGAACTGGATGTTTGTAGAGCTTGATTGCAGCTACAGCTGAATCCAGGTGGTTCCACAGTTGTGATTCTTTAAACTGGATTTTCTCCAATGTTTTTATGGCTGCTTTCCATTTTACTTTTAAGACTTGCAGTACTAGTTTTAATCCTGTAATACAAGAATAAAACCCAACCTTGGGAACCTCTATACTTGCAGTACCCTTGTAAAGCTGGGAATAGGGAGCCTTGGTTGTTCCCTGGTTTATCACTGTAGGATAAGCTTTGTTTGTACTTCTTCCAGAGTCAGTCTGGGATGGTTTCTGAAGTCAGTGTAAGAGATTTATCACAGCGTCAGTAGGAGTGAAAATATTGTGGTCATAACAATGTTACTTTTGTGTGTTTTCCTGTAGAGTTAGCCTAATGAGTTTGTAAATTCTTGCTGTATTTTGTTCAGCCCTTCTGGGCTGCCTGGTTCTCTCTGAAACCTTGTTAGAAGCCAGATTGGAGGCAGGCAGTCTTTGGCTGTCCCTACCTCCACTGCAGGCATGGACCTGGACTTGGTTGAGAAACATCTCAGGGATTTAAGCTTTTCTATGTCATTATCTGCTTAAATGTTGTGTAAATGAGTTTATTGCTGATAACTGACAGAGATGCTCTTTAAGGGACCAGTGCTTGGTGCTGGCTTACATCATGAATGGAAGGAATAGAATATATTTTATGGTAAAAATCTTGCATGGAGAATTACAATACCCTTAGTTTTTTCTGTTTCCTACTTTCCTTGTACTGTAAAACATGAGTTTTGTCACTCAGCAGTGCCGTTCTAGGGGGGAGATTCGGGGAAAAAAGTGAATTGTTGGAAAAACAGCACACACAACCTCAAAAGTGAGCACTGCTGAATGTTGAGAAGGTTTGCAGGTCCATATTCTGAAATTGGTAGGAATTGTAGCTGCTAACTGGAGTTGTCCAAGTATCTACCCCATCTCATCCTAATTCTTGAGAGTTAAAAATGAATATTTTCTGTGGAACTGCAAAGACGTTCCAAATGCCGTTAGCATTTGGAGGAAGTAATAGCCACATACTAATACATGAATAATAATTTGAAGTTTATTTTGCAAAGGAATGTATATTGATTAAGTAAAAAAGACAAATTATGAAATCCTATGTCCTTATTTCTTTCCTTGCTGGAAAGGAAAAGGCTTTATCTTCAAGTGGCACCTTCCAGGGTTTGTCAGATCTTGGAGTAACTCTGTCACTACAGACCTTTCATGGCTCTTTCTGCAGGGATTTAACTGAAACAGAAATTAATGGTATCTGGACATTTACTTCTAGTGCTTGGCTTCCTTGATATTTATATGCTTCAAGAGATTCGTGCCTTTCTGCATTACAGCTACTGTGCAAGTTGGGCAAAGACCCATTAAGCAGCAAATACCAAACTCAACCAAATTTTTAAAAAATTCTTTATCTCCTCAAGGGAGAATCCAGTACTTGGTCACCTTCAACAGAGCATTAGTCCCTCTAAGGGAGGGTTTCTTCACCTCAGCTAAAATTACTGACCAGCATGATGCCACTATTTTCTGTAATTGTCACTTAGGAGCTGATGCAGAAGTGGGAATTGTTGGGTGTGAAGTATCAAAGGAATTGTCTTTCAGTGCCACCAAGCAAATGCTCCTATTTTATCTTTTCTGTGGATGGATAAAGATTGATGCTCCAAGAGTGTCTCAGTAATGTACTCAGACAGTGTTTGCAGCATTGTCTTACGTGCCAGTGTTACAAATTGTTGAGGTTTATTTTCATACTGTTGTTAAACCAGTGCTTCCACCTCCAAAGATCAACAACACATCTTTTTATTTTTTAATCCTGTGTTATTCCTGTGTTGTTGGAAATGGATTAAGAAACTCTTTGATTTGATTGGATTAATTGTTAAATCTTACTGTTACAGCCAGAAGATTGTGTGAAATAGTCTCCTGCATTTTCAGATAATGGCAGCACACAGGAGTGTTGTTTGGATGAATTGGCGGTGCTGTAGGTGGAGAGGAAAATGTGAATTTTGCCTTTGCAAATGTATTGGAACAAACTTGGTGGAAGTTCCTTATATAGATAAGAAGTTACATATGACTTTTCTGGTGTTTCTGGTTAAAAGGGAATTTTAGCAAGTGTGGACAAGTTGATGCTAAATCAAAGGAAAGGAAAAAAGCCTTCTCACCAAAGATAAAGATAAAACAATTAGGATTTTGCATAAAGAATGTGTCATAACCAAACTGTGAGCAGATGACCTCTTCAGCAAATCATATCTCTGTGCCCCTGGATAGGAGAGGATTCTTAATTCCTGTCCAGGAGGCTTATTGATACATGGTGTGTTCAGTATTCAGATGGAATACAGCCAAGGGTTTGTAAGGGAGCATAATTGTGGTGTTGTGGCCCTCAGTGGCTGAGAGTGTGAGAGAAATTGGTTGGAAGGCAGTCCCCAGGTAATGACTTTTCCTGGAGCTTTTTTTCCTAAGGCAGATCAGCAGTAGAGTGTGTTCCTTTCCTTCACTGACTTTATCCTTCCAGTACTGCTCCTGACATACTCCCTTCACCATCTTCCTCCTTATTATTTAAAGCCCAGATTCTCAAAGCAATGAATTTTCTTTCTGGCTAAAATGCATGGGAATCAAGTTCTGAAACAATAATGTCAAAAGATTTAAGTGATTTGAAGGTTTCAACCTGTGTGTTCGAATTTTCCTCATTTGATCCTGCAGTGGCATTTGTGGATGATAAATATTTATTGCCTTAATGGTTGCTGCGTTCAAAATCAGGTATCTAGTCTTTACTTATGACAGATGGCATTACTAATTAATTAGTAACGAGCCTCTCCTTAGTGAACCTCTCCCTGTAAGGATCTGGATTATCAATCAGGTCATGCCAGGAAGAAACATCTTGAGGAAAAAGCTTTTTGAGAGATTTTTTGAGACTTCTGCATTCCTTTTATGTAAGGGAAGGCTGGCATATTAGGAGAAGTTATGAATTCCTGTGAGAAGAAGGATCTTAGCTTTTAAACTACAGATTGCAAGGTTTTGAGTTATGGTGTTGTGACACATGACTTGGAATGATTTGTTTTCAGGCTTTTGTTGATTCTTGAGGAGCAGAAAGTACAGGAATGTCAAGGTTTTTTACTTCAGTCTTGAGGGAATTCCTGATGGCAAGGAGATAGTGGTGAGGAGAGAATTCAGAGGGCAAATGATTTAGATCAAATTGATTCCTACTTTTCCTCCATGTATATGACTGAGATTTGATTAATAGTCTGCCATTGAGATAATCTATTAGCAAAAATGGTTAGGTACGAACAGTCAGTATATTTAGAACATTCATTTTTGGCTCCTCAGTTGAATTCCAGGATTTTTTTTTTTAACATGAAGGGAAATAAAAGAAATCCTTTGGGGGTTTTGGGATGGTTTTGGTGTTTTGTTTTTTTTTTCTTCTCCCTCTGCAGGTGTCACCACACAAAACAGCACTGATTCTAGAAGTTTAAGATTTAATACAGTCTCAAAGATTTGCCAGGAGGGTTTTTTCTAGTGAGAAAGCTTACTATTACTATAAACTCTCTTGTGTAACTGCTTGGAACCTCAGCTGAAAGCTCACACCCACTCTGTGGATTCACTGTAATTTATTATGTGAATTCAGCTGGCTGGAAAAGAAAGGGGGACATTTTGTGACATTTGCTGAAAGAAGTGAATTTTTCTTATTCTGTTGAAATACTTTTTTTACTGAGAACATGTACATAATTCCTAGTGATATGTAAAATAATGAAGTCAAATATATGTCTCCATTATTTAGTTATATTATTGTATTTAGTTGTCCAATGAATGAGTAGATATTGTACTGCAAGTAAGGAATAGTAGCACTTAAATGTTAAAATTTTTATTTACTCAGTGAGACATGCAAACTAAGGAATTTTTTTTATTATATTTTTTTGCAGCAGTCAAATCTAAGACTCCTGAAGGATAAGCACTGTGGAGGTGCAGAGATAATTGTAAGGTCAGTGGGCACTTTAATCAAGGGGGTATGATTAGCTTGTTATTTACCATGGAATATCTTTAATCTTGTAATAGTATCCTATGTAGGTGCTGCCAGCCTAACAAATGCAGCTCAAAAAGGATGTTAAAACGTGTTCCTCTTTTTTTGTAGCAGTCCCACGTTTGCTCCAGTCAAACAATTTATTTTTTTTTGCCATTTACCGTAACAGTGAAGAAATTGTGGTTTTAGGCATAAGAAAGAGGTTGCTGCCAATTGCCTCTTCCATTCCTGGCCCAGTATTGGCCTAGTGATGGATGAATCAGTTTGCTTTGGGCTTTTCTAATTGGCAGAGAGTTCCTAAATCTTCTGCTTGGTTCACAGCAGTGGCTGGTTCAGATGTGGGAAAGTTTGGAGATCATTTAAAGCAGCAGCCAAGCCATAATCTTTTCTGAAATACCCTTTTATGTTTAAATAATGTTTAATGTTTCTCTGGTGCATCAGGTGATTGAATACTGCTCCTGGTTTTATGGAAGGGCCAAAGACTTGCAATAGCTGCAGGATAGAATACCTAAAATTAAAGAAATGCTGTATGAAGAAACCCATGCTTTTCTCATGAGGGGAAATAAATGAAGAGGTTCCAGATATTGCCTGAGTCACATTTTCTTTCACGGCAGGCTTGTAGATTCAGATGAAAGTTTCAGTATGCTCCAAGGGAGTTTGAACATAGGAAAGGGAGGCCTGCAGGAGGGAATCTCTCCAGTGTTATTTCCATAGATGCCTTTTATGGTTTAAGAAGTTTTGGAGCCCCAAAGTACTGATGGCTGGGGGCCTTATCAGTTACTGTTTTGTGTTTCTTCCATTCTTGTACTCTTCCAGAGCCATCTGCTCCTGGCTTCCTTCTGACAGAGCGCTTTGGCTCAACTCTGACAAGTCTGGTCCCATTTCCTGGGTTGCTGTTTGCTGACTGCAAGCAGGAAGAAAAGGCTAATAAAAGGTTCTCTGCTCCTGGTTTCTCTGTGAGGTTCTCTTCTCCCTTTGCAACAATATTAAAGTGTCCACCCAGGATGCAAAGTAATGCCAGCACTTCTGAAGGCTGTTATTTGTTATTTGGAACTGGTGAGAGCTGCTAAGGAATGACTGTCAGCTTGATTCCTGAGTCATGGAATTAGAAAAGAAATTAAACAATCAGGTTAAGTAAAACTGACATGTTTCTATGGTTCTCTAACCAAACACATGCTCAGTGTGTGCTTTCTTCTGCTTTAGGAATTTCAGAAATTCCATTTTAGATCTTCTGAGGATCTGGGACACTTGTAAAACATTCAGTGGATTGAGGCTGGAAGGACTGCTGAGAGCAGTCAATGGGAGTAGAAACCTTTCTCTAATTTCATTCAAAACGCCACACTTCATGTGATGTTTTTGGTGCTCCCTGTTCTGCACCCTCAGCAGGCTCAGCATCCTCCTGTGTGTGTGTGTGTGTGGAGCAATATACGGTGAGACAAATTCTCATCGTGCAACAAAACCCACGTGACTTCAAACATTTCTTCACTTGCTGTGTTGAAACCAGCAGGGAAGGCGCTGGCACTGCTGCTGCCGAGTTTCACGGAGTGATGTGGATGACATCAGGATTGCCTTCAGTCAGAAATCTTGAAGTGCAGCTTTGCTGGGTGGGTCTCAGAAGAATTTGAAAGGGTTCTGGAGATAGGGCGTGTTTACCTCGGTCAGAGTAGTGAGTGTGATGCCTCTTCCCTGCTAATGTGCTTCTGGTGTCTTTGACTGCAACATCAGAAAGGTAAGAGTTCCTTTTCCTGCCCTTTTTCCTGCCCTGGTACGTTTTGTTGGGTTTTTCTCCCTCTCCTTACATCAGCCTGTGTCCTGAATTGTCAGCATGTGCTGGTCTCTAATGTTGTTTTATAAGGGAAGAGTAGAAGAACTCTTACGAGAAGTCTTCAGATAAAGAATGGAATGACATTAATGAGATTTTATATTCTGCCACTAAGTATTCCAACCTATGAGAACTGCTTTCTATTAAAAGAAAAAAAAAAGATACAATACAGGTTACAGTAGTAGCTTTGCCTTTCTACTCCTTGTACCATTATCCTGTTAAGTGCTTGTAAGAGCACTTCTTTCTGAACTGGAAGGCAGGAAACTTTCTTAACAGGAATAAATGTTAACTAATGATATAGACAAGGTTATATAAGAGGGAAAAAACCCTTAAATTTGAGTAGCTTGAAAAAGCTACTTCTAATTTTTTTTTGTTTTGTAAAATGCTAAGACAAAAAAAAAGTCCTTTAAGAAATTCAGTTTAACAGAGGTTTGGTGGTTTTTTAATAAGACTTTTGAAGCTCTGAAGAAGCTTATCCTATAAATAACACATCTAAACAAGCTGCCAGAAAGGATTTTTTCATAATAACACCACAACATTCAGATGGAAGAACCCCAATCATGTTGTTGCAATGTATCTCTATTTTTCACTACCTTCCTAGCTCAGCCCTTCAGCTGGGTGCTACCACTGATGAAGGGGCTGTGCTTTAGCTGAAAATTTCCCTTGCATTTGTTGGGACATGAAAAGGATGTCAGAGTGGCTGAAATAATGAAAGACCAGTTCCGTTCTGGCTCCTCCTCCCGTTGTCTCTGTGGGTGGGGAATGTCTGGGCAGGTTGAACTGCACAGGAGGGATAACCAGGAGGGAGCTGGGGATGGGGATGCACAGCAGGCTTGGCTCAGGGTGGTGTGGAGGTCATCAGTAGATGGCCAAGTGTGAGCCCCTGGTGCACACCATGGCTGAAGATGCTGTTTCAGGAAGCTGCAAACAGAGTTCTCCAGAGTGCAAATGCACCCAACCTGGCCCTTCCCTGCCTTCCAAGGGCTAATTTAAAACCTTGAGTCATTCACTGAAGGTGGAAAAGCCAAGAGCCTCTCCACCCTCAGGTCTCCCCTCTGGTTCTCACTGTTCTGCTGCCTCCAGGTGTTCTGTGGTACCTCTGTGCTCCCACTGCTTGTCCTGGCCTCTGTGTACCCTGTGCTGCTCAGTTCTTCTCTGCCCTTAACTCTCACTTGAAATAAGTGACACAACTTTGGTAGAATCTCCATTATGTAGCTTAGCAGTTTGTTAGACTTCAAGTTTTTATTTCAAAGAAAGTTTTGGTAAGCTGCAAAAAAGAATTCTTTTTGCATCTTTCCCCAGTGGTACAAATTTGAAGAAAAGTCGCATAACTTAAAAGATTTTTTTTTTTTACATTCTGATAAGCATTACTAAGTTCTCAAAGCAACAAGTTTTGTTCCTTTAGGTTTGTTCAAATTTTTTGTGAATTAAACCTCCAGCTTGGATAAGGTTAGGTTTTTTCCAACAACTACTTTTTATCTCAAAATTATTGCAGTTTCTTGAGTTATTTCATAACTCTTTATTCCACTCTGATTTTTAAAGCTTAAAAGTGGACATAGTTTGCACTGTAGCTTACAGTGAGAGAACTGTATTTCACTTTCCTCAGCAGCCTGCCATCACCTAAAAACGTTTTAGCTGCTCGAAAATGATTTACCTTTAAGTAGAGAGAGCATGGTGACTTTCACCCAGAAAATGAATTATTTCAAAGAAGCCTGGTTCACTTTTTTGTGGTTTTTTTCTCCCTCCTAGAGAACAGGGGAAAAATAAAAACTCACTTGCCACCTTAATTGAGATTTATACAAAGTGCTATTTTTGCTTGCTCAATATAGTACGCAAGTTACAAGGTAATGTGAAAAATCAGTAAAAGAAGTAAAATGCTGCAATTGCCCTGTAATTGCCTTTAGGCACATAAAGTGTTTACAGTTGAGATTTGCCCAAGCCAGTGAGTAAATGTGAAGTTAAAGGTCTCACAGCAATCTTAATTCAGCTGTTTGAATTCAGTATTTGGGGGTTTCATTGTAAGAGACCCAGCAGCTCCTTTATCCCATGCTGCCACTGCTGCTGTGTGTGGGCTGGGAGAGGTGTCAGTCAGCCCTGCCTCAGGTTGTGGAGAACTCAGCTGGAGAACTCATGTTTTCCCACTTGCACAAACAAGGTAAGACAGGATGCAGGGAGCTGGCAGCATCAATCCAGCATCCTTCCCTCAGTCCCTTCCTGCACAAACCACAGTTCAGTGTGCAGGACCCATCTCTGTCCAGCTGTTTCATGGTGGCAGATGCAGCTGGGATTCTTCACACAGTGTCAAAAAAAAAAAAAAAGTCTGTTTGTAGTAGAACACAAATCTGCAGCTGGAACTTGTGTGTTGACTCCTGGAAATGTTGCTGAGTCTTAAGCAAAACCAAGGCCTGTGGTATGGTGGATCTGATCTTTAGTTGCTCTTTTAAACCACTTCTATTTCATGTTGAGGATGAAGAGTCTGGAACAACTTTGCTATCTGTTTTGATATCTGAGGCTTGATTTTTCCCAACAGTTACTGCACCAGCTTTACCAGTTCTGCCAAATTATGGGGGGAATAGGAGAATTGTGTTCTTGCTTTTTGCTGATTTCAGTCTTTCCCTGTTACACCTCTGGAGCCTCGCTGAGGAGACTAAGGGGAAGCTTAGGAGAATTAAGGTTACATTCACTTGCATGTTTGTGTTGTTGATCTGTTGGGTTTTGTAATTTATTCAGTAAATAAGGATAGGAAATCCTCCTAATACATCCTGCAAACCTGGATATTGCCTTCTCTTAGTCCTGGCTTTGGAAATGCAGCTTTTGCAAGTGAGAGCTTTTGTACAGAGAATACAATCTCAAAGCTTTGGCTCAGCTTCTTTTTAATTCCTCAGACTGCAGCAGCCAGAAATTCCACTTCAAAGCAGCTCCTGGATTTGTTTTGCAAAATGCATCCACATATCTTTTGTCAAACCCAAATTTGCCCCTTTTTTTTCCTTTGCTTAATAACATTAAAAATATGAGAGCTCTTTTTATTGAATATATCCAGGATCCAAGAACCAGAGCTCTGAAACAAACTTCACATTGGTACTTCCCAACTGTGTGGGCTTTACTTTAATTATAAAGGATGCAGTTCCTGAAGTAATCATTCCTGATTTTCCTGTTTTGCACTAGCCCATTAAAACCAGATTAAGCTACAGAGGTGATCTTTCTGTGGCAGGGAGGTGATTTGATTTCTTTACTGGAAGTATTTAATCCCTGAGATGCAGAGGAACTTCAATTTTTTAAAATATCTCTATTTTTGACTGACTTTTAGCCCCTTCCAGAGCAACAATTCCAGTTTTTTCAATGCAAATGCTCCTGGCAGTGCTGGCCTGTGGATAGGGATCTGGGAAGAGGCAGAGGCTTTTCACCCTAGGCTGGGCAGAGTGAGTCACTCAGTGTTGGATTTCTCACTCCTGCGTGCTGGGTGCTGCCACAGGCTGTGAGGACAAGCTCTGAGCTCAGCACTCAGCAACAGGAGGCTTAGGCTGGGTAGGATTTAAAGTTTTTACTTAGAGCTGGTCCTAAATCAGGCCAAGCTTGACCTTTGCATCTGCTGCCCCTTCTCTGAAAGCAGCGTTTGCAGGGGAGGAAAACAACTAGTGAGAGTTGGTGCAAGCAAAAAACCATCCCCTTCTGAAATCCGGTATCTTCAGGGGCTGGTGGCCACGGCTGCCCCCTTGCTCCTGCTCAGGTCAGTGCTTGTAAGGAATTTCTCACCTCCCAGGTGCTCCAGGAACCTCGTGATGAGGCAGGAAAGTTGAAGGGAAGCAGGAAAGCAGCCCAACTATTTCACTGCTGTGGTTATGAAGGTGGAAATCTTGAAGATTTCCCAGGGAATGGCCTGATTTGCTGCAGTGAAAAGGTTTAAGGGTAATGAAACTTAAGAATAGCCTGCAGACAGATTTGGGATCTTATCATTGGTTTTGTCAGAATCACTTGGGCAATGTTCATCCAGGATTGTCTAACCCCTATGGCCTTGTACAAATACAGGAATTACAGAAGGAAGAGTTGCAGAGAACCCAGCTTTTGATGAGTCTGTTTACTGTTTGTGAGGAAAGATTTCCCCTGAAATATGTGATCTCTGCATCAGACCTCAAATCCCAGAGTTCCCTTATATTTTAAGATTAAGCATGTACTTATGAGCTTAGTTTAATAGTGCTATATTAACTAATTTAAGAGGTAATCATATGGTGAGACATCCATGTGTGGAAGAAACCCATCAATTAGTGAGATCCCAGGAATCCAGTAAGAAAATATGCACTACTGGGCTTTTCTAAGCTTTAAATGTTTTGGTTGCATGTTCAGTCCCAGCCCATTTCACCACAAGGCAACTGTGAGTGCTCCTTCCACTGTGCTGTAACACTGGCCCGTTTTTATTACAGTTTGTGATAGCTTGCAGTGCACACTCTAGTTAAAAAATATAGATATATTAGGAAGCAGTACTGTGTAACAAGGCTCTCCCCTGGTCTTCTATTGTCTGCAAGCCTTTCTGTCTGACCCAAAATGTCATGTTTCAAAGCCCTGCTTCATTAGGATGGCGCCTGCAAGCTGCTGTTTCGGGTCTGTTAGCAGCCCCAGTATAAATCCCTACTTCCAGGAGTTTATAATTCAGCAGTAAAACATTGCTCTAGGCTGAAACTTGGCATATAAAGTCTTAGTGCAGGAACAATTGTGATTTCTCCCTCCTTTATTTTTGCATTTGCTTACACACACGATTCATTCAGGAGGTTTTTACTGTCCCCTTCCTGCATTTAAAAAGATTAAATGGCTGGGTTATTAATAGTTCAGTTCTGACTACTGTGCTTGGCCAGTAAATGGATTTGCAGTGCTCTGTTTGATGGGTACAGGTCACTGTTTCACAAACCTGCTCCAAGCTTAGTTGAAACAGCTCAGTGTCTTCCAGAACTGGTTTTTTGGCTGTTAATTAAGGTGGGCTCCAGTGTTAATTAAAGCTGTGTCCCGGTCTGGAATGCCAGTGGGATGCTCTGTGCATGGTGTCCTGGGCCAGCTGTAGGCACAACTCAAATCCTGTGTTCCCTGCTCAGAAATGGAGGATCAGGAAAAGGCCTGAAGGGCTGCCTGACCTTGGCACAGTTTGATCTTATCTCATGATCCTGTACAGAGATAGCACTGGAAGATCTTCTGATGAGACAGAGATTTGGTTGAAATCATCCTCCCAGCTCAACTGTTTCCTCATCAAGGCTGTTTCAATGAAATCAGTTATTTCCTCATGGTTTTCCTGGTTTACAGAAAACTTTTGGCATGGAAAAAGTAATTCAAATTTACTATTCCTAGAAATCATGGAAAAATTATGTGTTTCAGCTGTATGGAAAATGTTATAGTAACTTCTATTTTTCTTCAATGTTAGGATATTTTTATAGGATATATAACACATTTGTACTGTAAAGACCCTACAAGTAAATGAGAAAGAACAGCAGTTTCTAAATATATAATGTAAACTACAAAAGTTAAAAAGGAGGCTTTTACAAGAATGAAATATTTTAGTCAAAGTGAATTTTTTTTTTCTTCCAGAACTGGTTTTAGACATTTGTTCCTGATCTGGGTTTTGGTCACAGTTAAATTATATTATTTCCCACAATTCCCAGAAAAAGCTTGCTATGCTCTATATTTTTTTCCCCACTTGTTCCTGTGCACAGGTGTTTGCAAATTCAGGGTATATATCCATTAGCATATTAAACAGCAGTAATTCATCAGTGAAATGTCCTCATTACTATGGAATTGAGGCACTCCCTGGACTTTCTCATCTCTTTTCCATTCTTTCTCCCACTTATATTTAATTTATAAAGGCAGCCTCAGGAAGATCAGTTCTCATTAGTATTAATATGATAGATAATACAGGAATGTTGCAGGAGATTTGACCAGGTAGTGAGCAGTGCACTGTGAGTGACTGAAAGGAGGCAGCAGGTGCCTTCCTGTGCAGATTTCAAAGGCCCTGTATTGCTTTATATTAGATCAAAATTTGGCTTTATTTTATCTTCTGCTGGGTTATAATCCCACCTCCTTGCTCTAAACCACGAGGGTTTTAATTTCCTGTATGATTTTTTTCCCCCCCGAGAACACTGACTTTACTGGCTTTACACAACAAGGCTCAATATAGGTTTTTACATGCATTTGCTCTTTAATACGTGAGGAATAAATGAAATTCTCTTTATTTACTCAGCATGGCATACATACTAAAGACACTCAACAGCTGGTTCTGGTGGGAGAATATCTGGATGCCCATCAACTGCACGTGGGCAGATTTTGTAGACCGTGATGGACTCGTCTTTCCCAA
Organism: Hylia prasina; assembly: GCA_013397195.1. NCBI lineage: Eukaryota > Metazoa > Chordata > Aves > Passeriformes > Sylviidae > Hylia > Hylia prasina. The sequence continues at coordinate 469,863 of VYXD01005461.1, forward strand.
ACCACATCAGTTGTATGCCACAATCCCATATGCTTTTGTGTTGCTGATCATCAGATTCTTCAGTGAAAGGTAAGAAACTGAAATGCAATTTGATGCTGATGTTAATCCTCGTTAATGCTGAAAATGAGATATCTGTAGATCAATGTTGTGTTTTATGAAGGAGGATTAGTTGGTGGTTTACTAGAAAGATTTAGTACAGATAACATAGCAGGTGAAAAATTGGGAAATATTTTCATTATTAGATACATGTGGCTGTGGTCCAGTCCAGAAGGAAAATATTTCTATCCAGCTTTTCTAGAACAGCATTTGGATACTTCTGATTATCTCCTTTCACTAGAGATGCAATTAATTCTAAACCATTTGGGTTTCCTTTTTCTCTTTCAATGGAAGGATAGAGAGATTTGTCCTCTCAACCAAACCTCTCATTTTGTCCTGCACCAGAACATTCCTGTGGGGCTGATAGATCCCAGGTGTCTGTCTGTGGCCAAGCTAAGCAGACTGGAGGGTTTCTCAGAGTTTCATGTGAACATTTTATGCAGATCTAGTAAAGCTGGTTCCTTTTTTCCCCCCCCTCACTTTGGCACCAAAGAAAGGATTGCTTCTGCAGCTGGAGTCTTAGGGGACAGGCAGAGGTTGGCTCCACAGAAGAAAGCTACAATCATATTAAGATTTGCAGTGTTTTGACATATTTATTTGTACCTTTTTTGCTTTACTTTCCTTTCCTTTTCCTCTAAAAAATGTGATTAGTAGGTTTTTATAATTATTTCGGGACAGAATGAGGAAATTTGGAATGTCGTAAGTTGGACAGACTTAAACCAGAAGCAGATAAGATCATTCATGCTGGAAATCAAAAGTAATTTGGATCATATGTTCATAACCATTCCCAGTGTCTCCCGAGCAAACTCTTGCCCAAGTGTGTCTCACTGCAGTGCTGTTGGAAAGGACTGCTGAGGGTGATTAGCCCACACATCTGGCTGCAGTGAGCCTGAGGGGAGCTGCCCACTGCCATGAGTGATGGGGAATCGATGGCTGAGAGCAGCAGCAGGGAGGGGCCTTTGCTGAACACCCTGCCCAAGCAGGAGGGCAGAGCTTTGGTGTGCTCTGCAGGGATTTTGGGTTGGAAAAAGGGAAGGGAGAGAGAATCCATCAGTCTCAGGGTATGGCTGTGTGCCACAGGCTGGATCCAGCATGGGTGGGGGTGGCCCAGTGAGGAAGGTGCCCAGTGACTTTGGCACTGGGAGGAGGTTGCTCAGTAGCAATCCCTGAGCTCACATGGGGAGAGCACCCTGTCTCCCTTCACTCAGCTCCAGCACCCCTCTGATGGACACAAAAGTCAGGATGTCTCCTGAGTTGTGTAGCATTTTGTGGCCACAAACTGGAGTGCTTGGGTTTTGTTGTATAACTGCTGAAAAGCTGTGGTTCCCTCTTGGGATTAGGTAGAGGGAGATCCATTTTTCCCAGTGCATTGGCACATTCTATGGTAGATTAAATTGTATCAGATTTGTTTTCTTCATATCCTGGCATGAGAACAGCCAAGGTCTTGTAACTGGGTTGTATTTCTAAAGCTTTTCCTGATATGTCTTTTCAGATATGTTGCTAGACCTCTAGCAAAAGCCTTGGGTATAAAGAATGTAAGACGTGTGAAGCCACAGCCTAATCCTGTGTTAGAGAGTTATTTCCGGGAGTGCTCAAGACATCCATCCCAAGTAAGGATTCTCATTCTTCCAAGCTCATTTTGCTTTTGGAAAATCCCACTCTTACTGTTTCAATCAGCTCTCAGCAATGACATCATGGGATGTGTTCCAGCTGATTGACAGATGACTTAATTTATTCGGGTTTTTGTTGCTGTTCTGCTGACAAGGGTATATGGCATCTGAAACAGAAAATATGTTTAAGATGTTTAATTTTCTGGCATGCTGTTCTACGTTAGACTGTTAATAATATTTCCAGTGAAGATTAGTGTTCCATCTTTAACTCATTCTGCCTGGAGAAAACTTCAGCTGATGTCTGTTATTGGAAAGCAGGATCATATTTACTGCAGGCAATAATATCAGAATGCTGGCATGGAAGCCTTTTGATCCATTATGTTGCTGCATACTTATGTGAGAAAGAAAACCAATCCTTCTGTTACCATGTTGTTTGTTTTTAAAATTCATCAAGGATAAAAGACTAACTAGCCAATGCTTGTTAGTCCAAAAATGAGGCAACTTGATTTTTGATGGGAGGCAGGTACTTTGCTGTGAGTGCAGCCTCAGGGAGTTTACTTACCTGACTACAGTTCCCAAACAATTGCAGTTTTCCTATGCTGGTTTTGAAAAGAAATATGTACTTTCTAGTAATGAGGGATTTTGATAATTGATAGTGGAACTTGACAGTCTATCCCTAACTCTGCTATTCTTTTATTGTGTCTTTTGCCTGATAAGATCAGGAGTAGATGTATGGGTGTTCACACACGAGCTCTTCTCTCCCTGGGCAAGTATCCCGGTCTCAGTTTCATTCCTTCCTTCTGCTTGAGTACAGCTGGACGTTGGATTTCTGAAAGGAAGTACAGCATTTTTAGATTCCTCAGAGCATGGGAAGGATTCAGGCTGCCTCCTTTAGGTGTCCCACTTGGGGACCCGTGTGCCTGGGAAAGCCTGGCTGGCAGCTGAGGGCATGTGGGCTCTGTTGTATAGAAACAGAGTCACTATTCCTGCGTGGCAAGTGGAGAGCTGGGAGCCAGCAGGGTGGGCTGGGCACAGCAGCTGTTTGCACTCCTGGCAGCTCAGGTGTCTTTGCTCACATTCCAGAGGTTCCCCCCGAGGGTAGGAGGCTACCTGGACTGGCCTCACCTCAGTGGAGGCAGTGCTGCAGCCACCCACTATTTGCATCCTGCCCTTGGGGGGAAAGAACTTCCCCAGAAATGAGCCAAACACTCTCCTGGCTCCTGAGGCAGCCCCGGGGAGGTCATCCCACACCTGCTGCACTCGGGGATGGAGGAGAGGGAGGAAACCCACAGGCTGCTGCATGTGGGGCACTGAGCACCCCAAAATGCAGGAGTGTCACTGCCTTGTGCTGGGCACGGGCTGGCCTGGCCACCTCGGGAGCACAGAGGATGCAGAGACTGCAGAGACCCCGGGGATATAGAATAGCAGTTATCTGCACCCCAAAGGCCACGGGCAGCTCCAGGCCCTGCTCCTCCCCCAGTTTGGAGGGGGGCAGTCTGCACCTTGCTCAGGAGGATACATTGACTTGCTTTGGATTTGAGAACAGAGCTCAGGTCACTTTAATTCCAGGCCACTTCTCCTCTGTGGCACTCATCTATAAACGAATTATTAATATTTATGATTATAGGTAAGATATTCGGTGCCATGTCCACACGTGTTCATTCATAGCACTTCCCTCTCCAGCCTAAGCTCTCATCTAACAGTAACAGTTCATCTCAGAAACTCTCAGGAGCGACCAGACAGACAATAGAGCAGTTTGTGGATCTGTTCATTTTGTGCCTGCTTTATTTATATAAATAAAAATCCAGGGTTTCTGTGAGCATTACTCAAAAATACCCCCTCACGCATATTTAATATTGGTAATATTTTTCAATGAAGACCTTACAACAGTGGGAAGCTGCTCTGTGAACTACAAAGTAAATGAAAACGATGTTGGAGTGCATCTTCTGCTAACACTGTTCCATTTCTTGCAGTCAGAGATCAAAGGCCTTGCCAAAAAATGCAACTGCACTGTCCATTTGGTGGAGAAATGGTTCAGGAGACGGCGAAACCTTGAGATCCCAACAGTGCTCCAGAAATTCCAGGAAGCTTTGTAAGGAAAGACAATGCTTTTGGCTATCATTGCTTTATTCTTTTAGGAAAAAAAAAAAGATTGAGGTCCCCCCTTTCCAGAAGGCTGGGTCTGCCTGATGAGGGTTTCTGAATGCACAAACAAGTTGAAAGGATTTAGTAGCATTTCTCCAAATAATAGTTAAAACTTTAGGTTAACTGTTTCTCCTGGAAAGAAAAACTACCTTAAAATATTTTACAGTTTGCTTCTTTGTGGAATAATGGATTTGTAGGCTCCTGGTACAAAGTGTAAGAGGACTACATGCAGAGAATAGGAAAATATTTTCCTGTCTGCCACTAATCATAGGGGAACAACAATGCTTCCCCTGGTTTGTTTGTACCCATGCTGTCATTTTAGGATGCTGTCATGTGTACCAAAGTCAGTTCTAGAGCAGGAATTGTGGCCTCCAGACTAAAGGACAAGTGCCACAGCTTGATCATGGGATACTGTGTGAAACAGGAACTCAAACTCTCTGCTGAGAGTGGGCCAGTGAGCAGCTTTGAGTGATAGTAATGAATATGTAAGAAGTTTCAAAACCTCTTGCATATGATTTTTCACTTATGTGTGAGAACTTCCTCATACCTAAACACTTTAAGTGTGATCTAAAATCTCATACTAATTGCAAATCCCCAAATGGGCACAGCTCATCCCTTTTGGGTACTGACATTAACTGTTCCAGTGTAAAGCACTTTCAAATGCTCTGTGTATTTGGCTTTTCATTTGCATAATTACATTGGCAAAAAGTCACCTGATTATAATATTGAACCTCTGTTACTGTAGATCAGCTTAAGGAATGAGGGTTAAAAGTACAGCACAGAGCTCAAAGTTGAGTACTTTATCAAGATTATTTTCAGTGTTAATTGATGTGATGATGATTTAGTGGTGTCCTCTGTCAGACATAAATCCAGATGATAGACAGGGGTGTGTCTCTTTGAAGTCTGAGTTGAGTAAACTCTCCTGACATGGTTTATGTCTGCTGTTGTTTTGGGGATCAGTTAATTTGGTTTCACAAGTGACAATAAGATTTCCTGCTCTCGCTAAAAGACGTGCTTGCCATGCATGCCTGTCTCTAGTAGCACACAGCTAAAGACTGAAATTCCCACTTGCTTGGCAGCTTGAGTGAGAAGGAAGCAAACAGGTTTCTCTTGTGCAATTCTGTGAACCTTGCTCTGCTCTTTGTTAGTGAATTTAATTGAATATAATTCTCCAGGCAAAAAAAAATGAGCAACAGAGTTATCCACTCTGGTAGTCAGTGTTATGAGTGTTTTGAAATTTTTTGAAAGCCTGCAATCTCCAGGATCTTTTTTCTGAATCACAAGGAAAATCTGATGAGCCAGATCTAAGCCATACTTATGCTATTAGTGCTCCCAGTTAAGCAACACTGGCGTTTGGAAAGCCCTTTGCATGAAACCTTCAGTGCCTTGTAAGACTTAGCAGCCTTTAACTTCCCTTACTAAGTTCTTTTTTGTTACATTGAGTTCAAGAAAAAAGATTCCTGAAGTTAAATGAGAAAATCCTCTTGCATAGCTGTTGTTCAGTGCTCTCTCTGGTGGCCAGGATCAGAGTTTGAAAGGAACTTGAGTAAAATTTGGTGAATTTGGGTGAGTTTTACTTCAGGTTTTATTCACCAAATTCATAAAGAAGCTCAGCTAAATGCAAAATGAGGCAGTGCTCTGGCAGTCTTGCACACAGAATGAGCTCATCTGCAGTGCTGTTAATTGCCAGATGTATTCAATGTATATTTGTAGGGCTGGGGACTAATGACTTTGAAGCCCATTTAGAAAACCACTTGAACTTTACAATCAACACAGAATCAGTTCTGCCATATCCACTGGAGCACTCACACCTCCTTGTTTGGAATGGGAGGCATGAGGGCAGAAGCAGCCCCTCTGTAAATGTGTCCCATGCCACAGTGTTGTGTTTTCCAGCATCTTTTGGTTAACTCTGAGCCAGGTATTACTTGTGGGTTCCACTCTCCTCTTCCATTTGCTCTCTGAATTTCCACCATGTATCTTTGTGCTTTTCCTGTCCATGCAGTGCTTGTTGTGTAGTTTTATTTTCAAATCATCTGAGGAAAGGTAGTTTAAAGCTGAGAAGAAAAACAGTTGTTTGTCACATGTGTATCAAGTGGCAATTTTATAATTTTCCTGACTTCTTTCTCAGGTGAGAGACACATTATTTTGTCTCAACTCCAACATTCCACATCCTCATCTTTTTTTGTTGTTGTTTTTCTCATAAAACACTCTCAGTCTTTGAACATCTCCTTCTTTCTCCTGGAATATCAACCTCCAGGGGATGTGGGGCTCAGAAAGGAGTGGCTGCTTTTACCCAACAGATTCTCCTCTTCTCTCATTTGGCACTTTATTAACTCTTGCCAAAGACCACATTCTCATTTTATACATCTCCCAATCCATTGGTGCAGTGCTCTTGTGGTGCTCTGTCCTTTGCAGTTGGTTTAGGTTTTCTGGGAGCTGCTTGCTGCTCTCCTCTGGGATACCTCTTGCTCTAGAACAAGTTCTCACCAGGTCTGGGGCTGCGTGCCCTGTGATCACAACCTTTCTTTGCATGTGAAGTCCTGCAGAGTTTTCCTACTGGCCTTGCAGAGACCTGCTTAGGCCAGGCTTGTTCCTGCCGAGGGGAAGAGTGGCAAGGAAGGAGTTTTCCATCACCTGTAGAGGTGGGAGTGGGAATGCTGGGGCCGAGGCTGCAGCCACACCCAGTGCCAGGGATGGTGCCTCCCACGCAGGCTCCAGAGTCATTAGGAGCCGATTGCTGGCTCCAAATCGCGGCATCCTGCTCTGACACGTAAAAGGAACAGCACAGTTCACTGAGATGCTCGAGTTTTTTTCCTTTGCTGACTTGGCAGGCTGATGATGCAAACCTGAAAGGTTTATCTGCCTTGCTGGATATCCATTTAATGCACAGAAAGCTTAGATCGGGCTAAATTCGGGCACACCTAGTCAAAGATGAGGTTATAGTTGATTGAAACCTTGCAACAAGATATAAACTAACCCAGTAGATGCTGATAATTCATCAGGCTCCCCTGTTGTCAGCAACTGGTGTTGAGAGAGATGAAGTGAATGAACCCAGGAAAATGTTTGTGTTCTCAAACATTAATTTTTAGGGGTTTTATTACACTAGCTGTGGTCATTCTCTTGATCAGTTCAAGCCTGGCTGGAAAATTACTGCTATCATGACAATTAAAATATCTGTATCGTGATAATTTAAAAGAATTTCCTAATTTAGCAGTTAATCAAACCTTAAATATTTAAACATGAATAATTCAGATACAATTTATATGTGGCAATCCTTAACATTGAGTGTGGGGCCACATTTATGTGAAGATTGTCTGTGATATACAATGATTTGCAGTAATTCTGGCTCAGGACTACATATTTACAAAATATAATGGTTTGTTCCTATTTTTTAATTTCAATTTTGCAGCTGGCGATTTTCATTCTATCTGACATCCTCCATTGTTGGATTTATATTTCTGTATGATGTAAGTTAACTTTTTGAAAGATTGATACTCTATTTTTAACAAAATAATTTCTGGATTTTCTTGACTCCCATTGAAAGACTGTGGTTTCAGTGGCTCTGTGGGTCGGATCTTTGGTGTGTGTCATCTGGATGATAGGCTGCAATATGCACTGAGATTGAAATTTTGAGTTAACTTTTGACCTTCTATGATAAAGGAATTTATGAGTAATCAGTATTTTTAAGGCAAGCTTGAAGAAGTCACGCTGATGGTTTTACAACATGCCTTGTTAACACCTACAAATGCATCACATGGCCGGGTTTTCCTCAGAGGAGGCCATAAACCTTTTTTTGGCAGCATTTTTGGGGCTCACAGCTATTTATTGAGGTGTTGCTGCTGAGTCAGAAGTTGGGAATAGCAGAGAGAGTGGTGCTTGTAACTCGGTGAGCCCTGCCTGGGGTGTCATTAATGCTTCCCCGGAGCAGCGGAACAGATCCCGGCGTGTCTCTGCTCATCTGGCCCTTCTCCCCAAACACTGTTTATCATCCTCAGCCACTGGTGTGTGTGACTGGTAAACACAGCAAATTTAATCACTGTGGCAACATATCTTGAGTAATTGCAGTAATAAAACACACACCCACTGCTTTGGATGATGAAATTGTGAACTGGAACGTTTCAGGTGTCCTGAAAAGAAGCCAAAAAGCTGGGAACAATATAACAAATCTGAGATGTAAGTTCCCTTTAGAAACTGGTGGAGAACAGTTATCAAGATTACAGCTTCTTAGCCTGCTCTATTTAGAGAGATTTTAAGTAGTGAAGATTTTGAGTTAAGATGATAATTGCTGCTGAGCAATTATCAGTGTCTGACTGATGTGTCTTCCCCAGAAACCCTGGTTTTACGACATATGGCAGACGTGGGTTGGTTATCCATTTCAGGTGAGCTTTTTGGCATCGGGCCACTGGCCTCCAGCATTCCAGGTATTTCCCCATTGGAAGGGGTAATCCACAGCAGCCTTTTCCCTCCACACGGGCACCACCTAAAGAGGTGTGGCACCAAAGCCTCCTGCCTTTTTTTGGGAAGAGCTACTGACTGTAGCAGGAGTTCCCTGGGATCTGCCTGTGCTGCAGCTTCCCCCTCCAGCCAGACCACTGTTATTTCCACCCACCCCGGGATACCAGTTCCTCACTGGAGATGTTATCAGGGTTCCCAGATTCAGTGCAGAGCTCCTGCACTGCTCCAGGCCCCATGGAGCTTCAAGGCACTCTTATTTTAATAACTCTGCCCCATCCCACTGCCTTCTTATTCTTGTGCTAGGCAGGGGCCAGGAATACAAATAAAATACAAATACAAATACAAATAATTCTGCCTCCCAGCTGAGTTTTCTCAGCTCCAGGTACACACCTGGGAAATGTATTGACCCAAGGGAGAAGCCAAGCTCTGCTCTCCCCTAGGCAGATCCATGGGATTTTAGCATAAATAACTGACATTTCAGTTTATTATGTTAATTGTTCACTAAAACAGAGGGGGTTTATTTGCAGTTGTTTGTAATTAAATGCAGAAGGACTCTGCATATAGTTCTGTGACAGAAACATGGTGAAAAAGCTTGGTAAAATCCAGAGGTGGGGGAGGAACTGTGGGAATTGAGAGTTTGGGCTGAGCAAAGGTTAAAATACTTGGCTCTCAGAACATCCTTCGTAATGAAGCCCAGGACAGGAATTTAATTTAATTTAATTTTTAAAGCAAGACTCACCAGAGGAGCAGAAGTCGGGAAAGGAAAAAAGAAGTAATCTCACTCAACATTTACTTTTTCCTATTCTCAGAGTTAACTGTGTTTTTCTTCATCACAGACCTTGCTGCCATCCCAGTACTGGTACTACATGGCCGAGATCGGGTTTTACTGGTCTCTCATATTTACCCTTGGGATTGACATCAAACGGAAGGCAAGTGCTTGTGCTTGTTTGTAGCTTGAACCTCTGCCCCACGAGCGGGGAAAGGTGTTTGTAAGGAAAAGCACGGCCTGGAGCCCGGATTTGGTGCAGCCACTTGAGGGCAGCATCAGTCTGCGCCTGGCATCCCGCGCCCATCCCCGAATCCCGGCTGCCGGGGCAGAGCTCGGGGGCTGCCAAGGCCGAGACCCTCAGGGGCTCTGCTTGATCCGCTTTACCTTTATTTTCTTCTGTCCCGCCCAGGATTTTATGGCTCACGTCATTCATCACCTGGCAGCCATCGGCTTGATGAGTGGCTCTTGGTGTGGCAATTACGTGCGGCTTGGAACTCTGGTGATGTTTGTGCACGACACCGCAGATTTCTGGCTCGAGGTAACCCTGCTATCCAGATTTTTTTCTTTTCGTTTTTTTTTCTTTTTTTTTTTTTCTGTCCTGGGTTTTTTGGTTGTTGGGATTTTGGTTTTGGTGTCAGCGACATTTTAATTTTTTTGCCACGACTTTCATATGATCCCTTCCTCTCCCCACAGGGGCATAGCTTTGCAGATTTGACTTGTAAGATAAAAAAGAGTTTCTAGATAATTTAAGCTTTGTTGCAGAATCCATTATGAGAAAGGAACAGAAGAGAATTTCCTCACTACAGAACAGGGACTGGAAATAAAGCTGCCTCCCTGGGTTATTCTTGTTTCATTGATAAAATTAGACCAGGTTGTCCACAGCATCACAGAATCACTGAGGTTCAAAAAGACCTCTGACATCAAGTCCAACCTGTATTAGGTATCTTCTGGCAGAAGAAAAGTTTCTTCTGCTGGACTGAAGGGAAAGTCTCTTCCCTGCACTAAATATCAGTAGAAGTATTTAAGAAGCGTCCTACTCTGCAGGGCAGAGTCTTCCTTCTTGGAAGTCTTCCTTTTTTTCCTTCTTTCTGTCTTCTTTCTTGGAAGGCAAGCACAGTTTCCTTCACTGGAATTCCCCTGAGTTTATAACTCCAGGTTTCAGAGCAGGTTCATCACCTCATTTGGTGGCAGTGCCAGTGTAAGCAGCCCTTTGTAGGCTGTTATCTGTCACTGTCCATTTCTGTTCCTGATACTCTTATCTTATTGTATCAGAACAACTAATTGTGGGGTTGTGCACTTGGGATTGGTCCAGATTAAACAGGTTTTCTTGCTGGGTTACTTTTAATCCTGAACTGCTCCTAGGTCCGATTAACTGTGTGGCCTTACAGTTGGGTTGACAACTGCTGGGACAGCACTTGGATGGAAACTGGAGTTGAGTACCAGAACAACTTAATCCACTCCTGAACTCAAAAGAAGGAGGAAAAGAAAAGAAGTTAATCAAGCTGCTGTTTCAAACTTAGGCTTGGCACCTGCAGCTTTGCTCACACGTGTAAACTTTGCCCAGGATGGTTTCTAATGGAGCACAGAGAGCTGGGCAGTTCATTTAGGGGAGAAGCAGCATTATAGCCTTTATTAGTGGGACAGAGACCAGCACTGAGATCTGCTCTCAAAAAGGAGAAGACAAGAGCTGAATTAGGGTCAGCAACAGGCATGTCCCAGAACACCTGTGTTTGTGGGGTCACTGCTACTCCTGAATGTGCAGGTGTAGCCAGCAGCTTCTCTTGGAATTCAGTCTGTCTGGAATCTGGTAGAAAAATGAGAAATTACCTCTGTCCTAAAGAGCACTTTGTTTCCATGATACTTTATATTCTGGTCTGAGAGCTGTTCTTTAGGCCTTTGCAGAGTCCTTTTCTTCAAGATGAAAGGAGAAATATAAACAAAGAATCTGGTCTGATGCTGCTTTATTAGGTATCAGTAAAATGATTGCTTTACATGTCAAACTGGGAGGAAACACTCTTCCTGCTTAGGTGGAAGATGAGTCTTTATTTATGAAAATGCAGAATTTATTTCAGACGATATTTATAATATGTTTGGGGATTTTTATCCACTGCAGGCAGCCAAAATGTTTAATTATGCTCACTGGGAGAAAACCTGCAACATGCTGTTTATCATCTTTTCTATTGCATTCTTCATCACCAGGATGATCCTGTTTCCCTTCTGGTAAGCAATATTTAATCCAGTCACAGGCTTTTACTTCATTCCCACTCCTCCTCAAAGTTTAATGGAAAAAGGAATGAACTGGACTTGAAAATTCTGCTAGTGAGAAAACTGAGCAAACCCTGCCATTTTCTTTAAAAATTATTTCATAAAAATAATTTTAAATGAGCCTCTTGAACCTAAAAAAAAAGCTTTTGCATTATGTAATTTGTTTTGTAAATAGTAGTTAAGTGCTACAAGGCTCTGCTTTTTCAAGGGGACTGAGCTCCTTAGAGAAATCCTTTTCCCTTTCCTTCCACCCCTTCTGCTGCAAAGTCAGAGTACATGACTAGTTATTTCTTTTTTAGAGCTTTCTTTCTGCTACCCAGTCCTTGGGTAGTGCCTCACCTCACTCACATGAGGAACACTCAGAGAAGTTTAGGTGAACCAATTAATTTATGAAGTCAGCACAAATAAATCTTAGCTTGCTAAATACTTGCATGCCTTTGGAGTGCTATGATTTAATCTGCTTTGGAGTATCCACGTGGGTGCTTAATATGTTTATCTTTTAAAAAGTGTTTAATGTGTTTCACATTCACAGCTCTAATTTGCCCCTCCCTGCCCATGGACAAACCCTTAGAGACTCAAGCTGGTTAAATTAATAGTTCTGAACATTGATCAACATAAGGCTTTAATTTCCTGTAGTATTTTCTTTCAGAAATGCTGATGTCTTTTATTTTATTGTTGTTTTTTTAATTAACTGTACAAGTGATCTGCAATCATTTTGCTTCACTGAGTTTCTTGTTCTTCAGTTCTTGAGCTTGGAAGCGACACACGATGAGATTAAAGGGACTCAAAAAGCCCCAAATAATATAGAAGTAGTTAAGTCTGAAGATGGACAAAACATATGTTAATTAACAAAAAGCCCTGTTGCAAAGCCTGTAGGATTTTCTCTGGAGTGTGGATTTCAGATTAGAGAGAATTTACACTAAAAAAAAAGGCATAGGCAAGCTCTGAGTTGCACAGTATCTAGACCACACAGAGATGAAAATCTGAAAAACAGGAACTTTTTCTAACCTCACTTAGAAAAACCTCACTCTTTCATGTCAGACTCGAATTTCTCATCTTCTGAAGTCTATATTTCAACAGAGATGCATAATCTAGTTAAGGCAGGGGTTGTTAATTAATCTACCATCTTTTCAGAGCTTTTTAATATTAATCAGCTTGGAATATGAGATTAGAACTAAGTGTAAATAGCATAAGGAAGAGATCTTCTGCCATAACCATGGTCTTTGTTTTATAGGATTCTTCGTGCCACACTATATCAGCCTACCTACTACTCCACAACTCCTGTCATAGCATATTTTTTATTCAATGGGATGCTATTAATCCTCCAAGGCTTGCATTTATATTGGGGTTACTTAATTTTCAAGATTTTGAAAAGATTCATTTTCCTAAAGGTAAGAAACTTGTTTCTTCAGAAGGATGTGTGAAGCATCAAACAGGTGCCAATACCTCCAATAGATTTACTGGGAATTTTATTGTTTCCCTGACCTTTCAAGTCAGCATTTCTGAGAGGGATGTACAAAGGATAGAGGTGTTCAAATGTGCTTTGCATCTCTCATTGTCACACCCAATGTCTTGGTTGGAATATAAAGACTTCAGCTAAAATGGGGGGCGGGGTGCCTGTATTTGATGTTTCGTATCAATAGTAAATGAAAAATGAGCTGTGTCAAAAACTGAAGCCCTAAGATGGTCCAGAACTCCTCAGGAATTCCTGTGTTCTGAATGAAAGCAATCTTTTGTCACTGGGCTTTGTAGCAACTCACCAAAAAAGAAGGGAGGAAAGGAGTGAGGAGAGCTTTGACTACAACTTTTCGGCAGTGTTTATATTCCTTCAGATTTGCCTAAATCTGAGGTCACCTAAACTTGAGCACTGGTTTTGGATCATGAAAACCAAATGAAGCATATCTGGTATTATGTTATGACTCAGTGAAATACTGTCATATTCAGCTGGAGCAGAGAAACAGTGCAAGTCTGGTGCTTCCTGATCTGCTTTTACCTTGTAGAGAAAACTCATATGGGAAAAAGCTCTGAAGAAAACTGCCATTTATGTCTCATTTGATTGCCTGAAGTAGTGACATTTTCACAAGGTCTCGTGCCATGAAATGTGCAGTAGGGTGCAGGGTAGATAAAATATTTAGCAAAAAGCATTTAAGAGAAGGATTTTGGAGAAGGTCTCTAAGATTTGGCACAAGTATTGACAGGTGTATTTTTCTAGTTAAGATGAAATTTAAGTTATGCCGTTGAAAAATGGTGTTTTTTCTGAGGCTCAAGAAACAAAAACTTAATTAAACTGACTGTCCTTTTATCTAAAGCAGTTTATGCTGTAAAGCATCTTAAGGAAATAGAAATATTCCTTTCTCCCTGTATTTAATTGTTGTTTGAGTGCTAACAGGAACCATCCTGTAATTGTTGGAGTTTTGGATTCCATCAAATCTTATGCAGACAGACAGCTGGGTATCATAGGGAGACCCAACATCTGCCTTAGAAGTTACAAACTCAGCCCTTGTAAGACAGCAAACAGCAGCACAGAAAGGACAAATCTGTGGAGGAAATGGTTTGTGTTGCTCTGCCTCTAAAACAAGCTTCTATGTTCCCTTGGACCCTGAGAATCTTGTATTTGTTGTGTGTCATTTACCTCTGTTTGAATAATTACTACATTATTTCTGGCCTGACTTACTGAGGTGTAAAGTGCTTTACTACTTATTTTCTTTGGTGATTTTGGCCTTGTCTCTGTCCTGTTCTTGTTCCCTGTGCACAACCCCTTTTATGAATGCAAAGACATCCCTCTGCTTCCCAGCTGAGGAAGAGGAAGGCTCGGCAGAGTTCCCCATCCACACTGGTTGAGGTTCTGAGAGCACAGTGCCAGAAGGTGCTCAGGTCCAATGGTGAACAGGACAATGCCAGGCCAGCTATATAAGGCCACTCTGCTTATGTGCCTTTGTAAGGGGCAGAAAGGTTTTATTTTGAGATAAGAGCTTTGTTGTGTTCGTCACTGCTAAAAAATGGGAAAGCACCAAGCCTGCGTCCCTACCGCGGGTTTTTGATTCCTTATACAGCGCTCTGAGAAGACAGTTTCCAAAGAACATTTTTACAGTGGTAGCAGCAGCAGCCCGGGCCCTTTTCAGTCTGGATGACTTCAGCTGGCTTGCATGTGCAGCCTGTTTTCCATAGCAGTGGCAAACTTGGCTGTGAAATCAGCCAGTGCCTCCAGAGCTGGAAAGACAACGTTGAAAAGAATGGTGTTGGCAAGGCAGCATTTTTATACCAACATCTTTGTTATAGACATGCTGCACACAAATAGCTGCTGCTATTTTAGGGAAATACCAGTAGACCATCGTGCTGGTGTTAGAAGGGGTTTGTTTCCCTGCCCAGGACTGCCTGTTTTCTGAATGAAAACTTAGCAATTTTTGATATTTTTCTTGAGGCAACAGTTAGCTACTTCAGATGGAAAAATGAAGTCATGGTGTGACTGGGTATGGAGACTTCTGTTGTTGTTTAACTGAAGGAAGCTCTGAGCACAGAAGGGTGTAAGGAATTTTTTCAGTGCCCTCTGTGCCTTGATCCTGGAGTTTTGGGGTCACTGCAGCCTTGAGAGTTGGTGGCTTCTTCCATGCTTTCCTCTTCCCCCTGAGCAGAAGGTGGCTTTTGATTGAGAGTAGCTGGTCAGAAGCTCCTCATCTGAGCTGTCACCTCCCCCCTGCACCAATAGAGGGGACAGTTATCCTCAGCCCTCTGGGATAACAGCTCGGCCAACTGACTTACTTCAGCGAAAAAGAACTTGGACTAAAAATCTTGTGTTTTCCTCCTCCTAAATACTGCAGCGAGAGATGGCTGAAGATGAGGGAAAAGGAAAGAAGGGAGATGATCTTCTGCCATCCCTCTGTGTCCTGTTTTCCCAGCCATGGGACTCTGTGGCACAGGGACTGGTGACACAGAGCAGCAGTGGTGGCCTCCAGGCTCACAGGACTTGTGCCACCTTTCCCTTGGTGCTCTGGGAATGCTCTAACAGGGGGGAGTTCTCCATCCACAAGCTCAGCTGTACTCAGCTAGTTCATAGTAAGAAGCTTTTTATTTTTCACAGGATAAACTTGAGGGTAAGAATTTTTTTCAAATCCATTGTTCTTACCCCTGGAAAATATAAATGTCCTTTCTCTTGTGACATTTGTGACCTCGTTTATGTAAGAAAAGCCCTTTGAGGTCAGACCTGTAGCCATGTACCAGTTGTGCCTTGAGAGGAAGAAGGACATTCTTCAGTGTAATTTCTTTTCAAGTTAGGTCAGGCAATTGCAATGTGAGCTGCTGGCTGCCATCTTGATGTCCAAGGCCTTTTGTTGCTAGGAAACTCCGTGTGTTTCTGTAATATTGTTCAATTACATGGTTAAATTACCCACTTGTATCAAGTTTCAAGCACCACTGAAACATGTCTAGTCATCATGTCTGCACATATGAGAATATTTTAGGAAAATTGAAAAAGCATATAGAGAAGTATGTACATATGCACTGATTTAAAACATCTCGCCAGGAAAATCCCGTGGAGATTAAACATTTTATTTCCAAGGTCAGAAAAAGGGAGTGAATGACAGCAGCTTATAGCCACATTATTATGGCAAATTAAGATGTAAAATATATGTTAAACCCATTACACACTGAGTTAAGGTTTTGAGACTACGGTGCTTTAAATCTTGAAAAATATGTGTAAGTTGTAGGAAATGGGCATGATGTCCACATGTCTCAGATGCTTCAGGGCTGATGCAAAGTCCATCAGTGGAGGGTAATGGCAGGTTTCTAACAGACTGTAATGTGTCCAGGAATAGGTTTTCCTGCTCTTGTAATTGTTTTGCCACCACCAGACCACCTTCAAGGAAGGCAATGAGCTGCTCACTAATGGCTGCTGTTATTTCGGAGTCCTCAGCAGCAGTTTTCTTGGATTCACTGTGGTTCTTTCCTCTTCCTGAAGCAGAAAAGACCCTACACTGCTGTAGATCAGGATTTGGGGCTTGTCACTCTTTAAAATCCTATGTTCAATATTCTTTTGGCATTTTGTACTTGGTAAGCTTTTTAAAGACTGGTTGGGCGTATCCTAGTCCATGGTTTGTTCATTCCTTATTTGGCCCAAATTCCCAAGGCAACAGTGAGAGCTAGTGTTCAAAGAATGACTAAAAACAGAGTAGGGGAGACTGAAAATGATAAGAAAATACTATTTTGGGTCGAAATGAGAGCTGTGAAGTGCTTGTTATGATACTTCTGCTGTTCCCAGCCATCATTTTTCTACTGCAGCGTTTTTCCTCTTACTTTTTTTAATGCTTGATCTGCTTGCATCAAACAATTTGATATTTAATGAGAATTAGCACATTCAGTGAGAAGTTATTTCCTTCAGAAAAATGCCATACTACAGGAGTTAAACAGAGGACAGGGTTCATTTCTTAACCTAGTGTCATATAAGATTGTTTTCTTTTTATTATGTGTTTTGTTAGGCCTGTGCTGCCCAGGGGCTGTTGAGGTGCTGATAAAACAGACCTAGAGGTGCACTTGCCTTAATTCCAAGTGTCTGTTTTAAAAGCAGCAATACATTTGAGAGGATAATGATAATCTAAAGAGTTACATTTTTGTGACTGGAACTGGGAAGTTGTGGCAAAGCTTTTCCTGGATATTTTGTTGTTCCCTTCTTGACTGGGAAGGATCAGTTCTGCTTGGAGTTTGAGTTCTCTCAGTGGGGGGTTAGCACAGACATCAGACAGGTAGATCTAGATTAGTCGGGGTTGCTTCTTCTCCATTTTAAAGGAAAACAGGTTGTGGAGAAGTTGAATTTGTTGGTTCTCAACAGATGAATATTTATAGCAGATTTTCTCATGAGGATGGCTGACTAGGGGAACAAAATAGGCCAAATGAAAGCTTTCCCTCTTAGACATGAAAACCAGTCAATCTGGGAGCCTTCCCAGTTGGTTAAAATGATTGCCCTGGGGACATGAGTTGTTTAATAGCCTGGAGATGGGAGTTAGCCAGCCAGGTCAGCAGTGTG
The DNA here is from genome assembly GCA_013397195.1 of Hylia prasina. Lineage (NCBI taxonomy): Eukaryota > Metazoa > Chordata > Aves > Passeriformes > Sylviidae > Hylia > Hylia prasina. Next base: position 487,219 of record VYXD01005461.1, read on the forward strand.
GAGGCTTGTGCCCTAGTAAAGGGAAATGACTTCCTGTTACGACTTTCTTTCATCTGCCTATTTCCCATTCTGCTCCAGCAATCTATTTAAACCCAAAGCCTGGCTACATGTCTCACTCGATGCTGCCAAATTAATCCGAGGGAGGAAGGTAGGAGGCAGGCAGAGGGAGCACAGAAGAGTTTGAGGATTGCTGGCTGGTATTTACAGTGATAGGCAAGGAGCAAAGAAGCTGAGGAGCCCTGGGGGCCTGCCCCTTCCAAGGCTGCCCCCCAGCCATGGATATTGTCAAAGTGTGCAGCTCCAACAGAGCCTGTGAAAGAGGAAAAGCCACCAGCTCTTCTCCACTGTGCCAGTCCAAGAGCACTCTTTGGTCTCTGAGGCCTCAACCAGTTTTCCTGGCAATGGGAGTTAAAAGGCAGATTTCTATTTAAATCTTTACATTTACTCCAGATTCTGAACAGGGTCAGGAGCTGAGCAGTGACTTCCAGGGAGGTGTGTTATATATGCTTAGTGGATTGTATGTCGTACCACACACTAAAATATACTTCTCAAGTTTCAATACAGCAACAATTTTCTTTGCTGGATTTTTTTAAATTATTTTTTTATAAACTCTGCTTAGAATGCCCATAATTCCACTACATTTTTCACTTGAACATTATATAAAAATCAGGTAAAGCTTTGAAAACCTGGGTTAAAGGCCTTTCTGACCATTGTGGAGGAATGACCTTATGAGAAACCACAGGAAAAAAAAAAATTTGTGAGCATGTGATTGTAATAGATGGGTGGTGAAGGTATGCTGGGGTGGGAGCAATGGGGCAAAGTACCCTTCCACAGCCCTGCTGTGCACACACAGGACTGTGCAGGAGCAGCCTCAGTCCCTGGGCCAGAGTCCAACAAACTGGGGGTGTGGATGCTCCCCTTGCCTGTCTCACGTTGGCCGAGCCATAAACAGCTCTGATGTGCTGCAATAAAAGTCTGCTCTTTCCAAAGTCGCTGAGTTTGAATTCAGTAGGAGCTGCAGATGACCAGTGCCTCTAAGAATAGAAAGCCCAGCCTCCATGCAGTCCTGAGGCTGCCTGGCCATTCCCAAGGGTTGATCCAGGGCCAGGCTCTCAGCTGGTAGGAATGAGCGCGGCTCAGTGGGATTGTGTCAGTTTTCACCAGCCATGGATCTGGCCAAACAAGCACCCCCACCCCTCTCTGCGTGTTCCCTGGCACAAGGCATCTCCACTTCTAGTAAATCCCCCATCCAAATGGTTCTTTTGATGTGCAAGTTCCTAACTCAGAGGAAAGACAAATGTTGGTAAAGTTTTTGCTCTGAGATTAATTGCTTTACCTTGCTGTTCACAGAAGGGCATTTGCTGACAGATTTTCTGGCTTCTCATTTTAACTGCTTGTATCTTTTAATTTTCTAGCAGGATCTTTATGAAATGTTCCATTTCTTGCTAGTTTTATATAGACACCTATATAAAAATTATATATGTGTAATAGTGTGCACATGTATTTATTTTTTCAATTGCCAAAAATCAATTCACAGAACGAACCCTAAGCCTTTACAGAACTTTTGATGCCTTCATTTACTATTTTTAATATATTCTGCAGAGGTTTGAATTGTGACTGTGTTATGAGGTGAATAATTCTTATGTTTTCAGAGGGAGTTACTGAACTTCAATCTGGTGAATCGATTTTTAAAAAGATTGAAATAAAGCTAGTTAATGACAGGTTAATATCAACTGAGAAAGAAAGTTGTTCTGTCTTGTATTTAAAGAAAATGTTTTCCTAGGAGGACCTAGGAGTGCTCCATAATCTTTATTACATGGCAAGAAGGGAGGAAATCCTTTAAAGGAGTAGTTTGTCCTGCTGTTTGTCTTGTAATCTAATTGTGAGTTTTGATCAGGTACAGGACACTGCAGCTTCCCCTGAGCAGGCAGGGATGGGTGTGAGGCAGCTCCAGGGTGAGATTTGTCTTGTGTAACTCAGGCTGTGCCTACTACAATTTCCAGGGTCCCTCTGTAACCAGTGGAGGAAGAGTGGTGTCCCCATCTCTGTGTCATTTGGCTCAGGAAGGAAACAGCATAAAACTGTTCACTGGGTGCTACTTAAAGTGTTCCATACCCAGCCTCGATACCAGGGTGGTTACAAGGACTGTATGGAAATGATTTTGGGATATAGGAAAAAGAGTTACTTGTCAGATTGCCACTGAAAATGAGCTTGATGTTTAAGTATGGACAGAAAGTTTAGATGCATCACAGCAGGAATGGAATGGTCTCTAAGGATGTGGAGAAATGCCCCTGCTGGACAGAAGTGCCCGTCACATACCTGTGCGTTGTGGTCTCAGTCCACGGTGCTGCAAGGCTTCTGCAGGAATACTCTTTAGCAGCTGTGTTGTTTCAAAACATTAATTGAGTGCAGTATCATACCTCACTGAGAACAGCACGAGTGTCTGATCAGCTGTTTTGCAGCCAGAACAGCATTTCTAAGGAGTAAAAGTGCATGTTCTGATAAAAGTTCATACCACTGAACTCCTTGGCTTAAAGCGAGTTCTGTCCTAGGGTAAAAAAAAGTTCACTATAGAGAACAGCATCAAATGCCTATTATATTGTTCTTTGTTTCTTTGCCAGCTGTGGATTTAAAATTGGAATAATTCAAAAAGCAGTGGGACATTATGACTCACTCGGTACCTCCTGGGCTTTTGACATTATCGTAAAGCCCCGGACGCCGCAGCGCGAGGTTCAGTCCCTGGATTTCAATAACTCAGCCAGGCTGGAACCACAGAGAACCTGATTAGCTGTAAACAATGACTTAGTTCTTCACAACACTCAGGGCATTCCAGCTCCAGGTGTGCTGGGCTGAGTGACACCACCAGGGAGGTTTTCTTGGGGTGAAATTTATGCCGTCAGTCAAAATCGGGGACGGGTTCTAGTAGCAACATCTAGTTTTATAAGGCTATTCTTTTTAATAGTTGTGGAATTAGTGGAACTTTTAATTTGTTTTTTACAAGCCTTCTTTGAGTTCCCTCTGAAAACTGTTAGTGGAAGGCTTGGGGAATGGGTATTACATAGAAGAGAGAGATTAAGTAAGAGGACTTTGTGCCACAAGATGTCCAATACAATTAACTTAGGAAGTCTGCATCTTCATTTAAAAACTGCAGAAAGCAGAGTCCATGGAAGATAAACATTATTTATGTTGCCTAGTGTGCATGAGCTGAAAAAGGAAATACACTTTCCAATAAAATCTTCCAGGCTGGAAATACAGAAGAGTTTGCTTGAATCCAAATGTATATTGCTTAGTCTCAATAGGAAAGTAAAGACTTATTAAGTCATATGTCAGCTGAGTTGAATTATTGGTGTTGAATTCAACATGTTGAACTCGGAGATTCATCAACTTTATAGTGTTATTTGTTAGAAAAGTACTCCCTTCTATCTATTTGGACTGACTTTTTATAATCTCTCTTGTTTATTATCTCTTTTATTTGAGGCAGTGCTTGCTGACCTGACTAATAGCTTTCATCTTTGTACTTCAGGCTGTTTCCATATGTGCAGGTGCTGTGGAATTTACTGTCTTTACATTGAAAAATCAAAATCTAGTCAGTGTGTTTGTGGATGTTTAAATGAAAATATTTTTAAGGTAGAATTAAGGTATAAGGTTATGATTTTAATAGAAGATACATTTAAGAGTCAGAAAAGTCCAACTAAATGTTAAGAATAAGTATTTGAAAGTCCAAAAATCTAAATTTCACCGGATCAGAAAACAAAATTCTGGAATCAGCTCTGAATTGTTTTGATACATCAGTACTTGGTAGGAGAAATCCAGTTGGCTGTGTGAGTGTAAACTATGCTTAGCCCAAAAAACAAATTGGTTCTAGTCTTGTCCAGTCAGGAGCCAAATTGAAATCTTCCTATGCTGCTGAGAAGCCTGGAGTCAGTGTGGATCCCACCAGGTGAGCTAGGCCTGGAACATCTCCCACCACTCACACAGTTGGAATCATGGAATGGTTTGGGTTGGAAAGGCCCTTAAAGCCCATCCCATCCCTGCCATGGGCAGGGACACCTTCCACTAGCCCAGGGTGCCCCAAGCCCTGTCCAGTCTGGCTTTGGACATTTCCAGAGGTCCATCCACAGCTGCTCTGGGCACCCTGTGCCAGGCCTCCCCACCCTCACAGGGAACTGACTTTTGCTAGCAGGGGCTTTTCCCCTTCTGAGAAAGCAGAGGCACATTGCTAAGCTTTCCCCTCTGTTTGTAGAATCAATCCACGTTGCTACAATATATTTTTATCTTGTTAATACTGCCTGGCACTGTCTTTCCCTCTGCCCTTACACTTTCCACTTGAACTACCCTGCTGTGGCAGATACGGAGCCGTGGCTGCAGTGTGACCTCAGTGTGCACTGGGCAAAGATGCCACATTCCCAGAAAAGAGGGGCAGGAGGGAAGGGTGATGTCTGCCCAGCCCCATTTAGCAGTGAGGTTCCCATGGTGTCACCAGCCCAGGGGACAGGAAAGCAACACTTCCATCAGCTGTCAGCACAGCCCTGTCCTTCTGCTGCTCTCCTCAGCTGTAGCAGAGTGCAGGGCCAAGGGCTTGGCAAGAGAGAAGTGATCTCTGAGTGCTTTATTGAGAGACAAACTTGTACAATTAGGAGGGAATTCTCTGTTAGTTTAGATGGAGATTCAAGCAGTATTTTTCTGCTTACAAGAGGCTGGGATGTGGCCCATGAATTTTGTTCATCTCTTAACTTTAAGAACTCTTTTTTTCTATGGTGAAGTAGCTTAGAAGGTCCTTTACCATTCATGTAGTGCTACTGACTTCAATGATACATGTTCTAACAGCAGTGCAATGCAAGAAGCCAAAACTACCTTAAGAAATACGGTTCATTTAACTAAAAGAGGCAGACTGAGCAGCAGGTGGAAGGGTTAAACAAAAGGAAAAAAGATTATAAAAGTTTGCAGCTTTGGCTTCACTACAAATGGCTCTCTTGCAGACTTTATAGCATTAGTGTTGCTTCTCATAAACCTTGAAACCATTCATCCATTTAGAAAGATTAAATTGGTTAGTCATCCAGAACAGAAAATGTACACATCCATTTTGTCTGTTACCCAAAACCAGCTGAAGTATAATAAATGCAGTTGATGCCGTTAAACTAAAGCATTGAGTATTAATGATGGCCTCAGCTGTGGTATTTACAGTTTGCCAGCTCTTGTGTTCCTGATAGTATATTCATCTGCTGCTGCTCAGGGACAAGTCCGAGCAGAGCCTTTGAGTTGGAAAACATGAGTATAATATATGATGTGAGGGGCTCAGAGAAAACATCTTGGTATTAAAGAGGGGAAAATCCTACAAATGTTACAATTTTTGTTATTATTAGAAGGTCAAAGTTAAGAGGCACAAACTTCACTTAGGATGTCTTAATATATTTATAATGGTCTGTTGAACAGTTTGCAAAGACAGGTTTATTTGGATTTCCAGTTACAGATGAAGCTATTGCTGTTTCAATTCCTGTCACTTAAACAAGCCAGACAAAAATGGCCAGACTCTCCTAAAGTAGGAATTTGTAGAGGTACTTGGTCAGGAAGCAAGTTTATTATTACAAAATATAATAAAACATAGATTTAATTTAGCAGCTTTTTTTTCTTGATTAATACCAGGATTTCAGAAGTACCACTTTCCCAGAATTAAGAAAATCTGAAGTGATTACTTCAGAATATGAAGAAATTTAATTCTGCCGCTTTGAAATCTGTAAGATGCTCTCTCAAAGGCAGGGATTTACAGTGGGCTGGAAAAAACATGACATGTTTTTTAATTACTACATATAGTGCATTTAATCAGAGCATCCAGCTTGACAGCATTAAAACTGGGAAGCCAACTCTGAGTTTCCAGTTCCATGCTGGAAATGCCCGCTCATTCCTATAGGAAACGAATCAATATCACACACTGGCCATCATTCAAAGCAGAGCAGTTTGCCAGCTGTTCTTAAGCACATGCTTGAGCACCAGGAACTTGTGTGCAGCACAAGGAGGGACTCCAAATGAAATACTACAAACTTCCCTGACATTATTCCCAATGAGTCCTGGAGTGCTGCTCCCTGTCACTGCCCACAGTGCAGCCTCAGGGAGACGAGAGCATTTCCAGGGAGTGCAGTGGATTTGGCACCAGACACTGCTTAGGATTAGTTTGCTTTTCTTTCTGAAACATTTCTGGTGGCAGAAAAGCAACGATCTTCCTCCCACGCCCTCAGCATTTGTCTTTTACTGCAAATACAAATGGCAAAAATACCAGGAGGGAGTGAGGTGATCTGAAAGAGCCAGAACCTTATAAATTGTGTGGGAAAGGCTGTCTTGCCTTTTCTCTAACTGATGGCATGCCAAGTTTATTTTACAGTATTTACAGTAAGATTTGTTTGTTTTGATACCCTTTGTAAGTTGTTAGGGAAAAAGCAAAAGAAAATCTCCAGGAAGTTTATAGTTTGTGATGAGCCAGAGCTCAGGCTTTAATTTGCTTTCTAGCCCTGTACCTTTTACTATGAGCATAATAAATAAAGGGATATGAGATTGCAACTGGATGAGTTATTACTGGGCTGTTATTTATTTTCTCTGTATGAATTTGGTGCTTAAGAAAGACCTCAGAGCAGCATGCTAAGGAAGTGGGATTGCTAGTTCATTCCAAGAGCAGATACAGGAGGGGCAGGAACAACCCTGGTTTCTCCTCCCTGCGTCACTGCTCTGACCTTGGCACGTCACAGGGACAACGAGCAGCCTCTGCCTGTGTAGCTGAGGCCCAGATGGATGACATGAGAGCAGATTTATCCATGATGGAGTGGTCCCAGGGTGGCTGTGCAGGCAGGGGATTGTCTGTGCTGACATTCCTGCCAGCTCCAGCACACTGCTCGGGAGGCAGAGCTCTGTCATGAGAAGAAGCCCCAGCATACTGCAGTACAAAGAAAAACACAAAAAGTGGTGCCTGTTCTCAGGAATCAGGCAGAAGGAAGTGTTTTCTGGATGTACATCTCTAACTAGAGCATCCTGCCCTGAGTCTATGGAGCAGGATCATCACCCACTGATGTGGAAAGTCTTCCAGGCAGGTGAGCTCTTGTGAGGCTCTCTCCAGGTGAACTTGTGGCACTGAAGGGAAAATAGGAGTGTTTGGGTTTAATGCTGAAGCCTTGATTGTTTGAAACAAACTTCTGAACACATTGTAGGGCCTTGGGTTATGGCAGGAGTTGAGAAATAGGAGGCTAATGGTGTATTTTATGTACCGTGACAAACAGCACAGCTTGGCCTCACCTCTCCCTGAAACATGGGGTAGGTGTGATGACTTTTCTCTGCGTGGTGGAAACATTCACTGTTCCCATTTTTGACTGTCTGGGATGAAGCATGATTGCCAAGTGCTAGAAGCTGTCCCTGTGGAGCTGGGGAGGGATTTTCCTGAGGGCAGACTGCCTTGCTGACCCCTTCCATCCCTGCTTGTGGAGCAGTCATCCTCCTCCCTGGCAGTTCCCTTAGCAGGGTGATAAACCCAAGATGCACAACAGCTGTACAGACACAGCCTCCCCTGTGCCAGTCTTGACGTGCTGTGTATACTACTGAGCAGGAAAGAGCATTTTAGGGTCAGCAAGTGTCTTTGAGCAAAGTTGGTGCCAGGAGATGCTGGCACAACTCATCACTGTTTAGTTTACACCTGTCAGAAGCAGGCAGCATCTCAGCTCCTGTGTTTGGGTGAGTGAATTCATCATATTTAGCTTTTAAACAATATTCTTTTCATCTTCCCTGCACTTCACAGCTGTTAATTAATCCCACAGCACCCAGGGATTAATAGTCACACTTTACAGGGAGAAGCAGAAATGAACAAGAGGTCAAGTGGCTGGGCCGAGGTCATGGGAGCAGTTTTGTCTAAAGAACATTTGGTTCTGCAAAATTAAAGCATTGTTAATTGATCTCCCCTTGGATGTCAGCCTCCATTTTGGGGGCAGGGTGTGTTTCTGGGGGGCAGTAGGATATGTTCACAGTGCTTTCTTCTCCCTAGGACTTGAAAGATGATCGGAGTGATGAAGAGGAGGAAGATTCTGTTACAGACACTGAAGAGGAGTCCACAAAGAGCGGCAACAAGAACAGCAGTGGGTCAAGCAAACACCTCCTAAGCAGCAGCAGTCACCACTAGCCCTGTCCTGCCTCGCCTCCTGCAGCGATTCCTGCTCTGGTTTTAGCTCAACCTACAGGACAATATTTAAGTCAAAAGGCTTGTGAGAGACTGTGATTGATTTATTGTTGGCTACTGGACCTGGAAAAAAGCCCAGTTTAGAGGGGAGGGAGAAATTGCATAACATGACAAAATGTGTTAATGACCCACTTTCGGAATCGCTGTGGAGTGCGTGGAAAGATGTTTGGACTTGCTGACTGACAGTGCTCCACAAGGGCAAAGCTCAAGAGAGTCAAGTAATTTAATGTCCCGTTGATTCTAATGTTGTTTTTCAATCTAATATAAGATATATTTCATCAAACAATTTAAATCACCGATGCTTTGTGGTAGGTAGGTAGTGTGAACTCCATTAGGAACCAGAATTACTCAATATGGGAAAAATTTGACGGTGCTGAACATTGACTGGCATTTTATCTTTATTTTTCATTTTAAAGCCTCATCAAAATGGGTATTTTTTCTGAGTTATATTTCATTTCCTGGAGGCCAGAGGAAGTGAACATGGAGGAATTCAAATTACTTGTCTGTGAAGGGCTGGCTTCAGTGTAGAAATACAGTCTTTCTCTGAAGTGAGACACAGCTGAAATATTGTGTCAAGCAAGTCACTGTTAAAAAGGCAAAAACGCCGCCCCAGTTCTCCTTTAAGCTCCAAGTTTTTCACGTCTTTCAATCATTTTGGCCCAGTGTTAGAACAGAAGGTGCAGTGGAGAAAGAAGAGGGGGAATGAAAATTTCGTCTTTTCATGGGTTTTTGTGCACTTATCTGTCTTCAAAACTGCCACACACCCTCTACTCCTTGGTCATCTTCAGACTAGAAAGTTAAAACCAAATCTCATCCATTCCCTTCTTGTGACGTTGTCTCACAGCTTGGGGCACTGCCTTCTCTGGAGTGAGGCCGCCAAGTTCTGATTTGTGGTTCTGGAGCATTCACTGAGGAGCACGGGACAGAATGTCACACTGTCACTGCTGTGGGTTCATTTGATACCAGGATCTGTATTTCCATCTCTGCTCTTTTATAAAACAGGGAATCACATCAGCTAGACCCAAACTTGGACGTATGTGACTTCAGCCACATGCTGTTGTTTATGCTGTAACCAGTGAGCAACAGCTCCTCTTACCCAAAGTGCCTCTATCTTAAATTTGCACTTCTGTTCTAACACAACTGGGGCTGCAGCAGCATTTTCAGTCCTGGGGCTCTCCATGGAGAGCCCAGGCCTTGTAAACAGGGCGGTGCCAGTCCCTTTTCCCTCTGCATTAGCTCACAGGGTCATAAAGGATTTGTGTCATAAGCCTGGGAGGTGAGAGGCTCTGCATGTGGTTCTACAGTAGCTGAGATCATCTGGGGAGCTAAATCCAGTAGCTTGATGGAGGCCAGGGGACCACTCCTAGAGCAGGCTCAGTTCAGTGTTCAGTTCAGAACGGCTCCGTTCCCCTCCGGCTGCTCTGGCAGGAATTGGTGACCCACGGGAAGGTTACAGGACTGACTTGTTTTCCCAAGATTTCCTTGGCAAGTGGGATGTAATTCAGTGACTGAAGCATTGAAAGAATGGGAAATGTTTGGGATCTCAGATATGAAGAAAGAAGGGGGTTTCATGGAGTTATAAGAAGCTGTAGGAGGGCTTTGTTACAGAGGCTTTTTTTACAGTGTCTAACTTTTTACATGTATTTTGGATCATTTTGGACCCAAATGTGCATGTTTTACCACAAGGGAATTACAGCGAGGAAGGAGCTTGGCCTACAGCTTCTGAGAAGGACCCCTCTCCCAGTGCTTGTAGTTCAGTGGTGCCACTTGGGCTGAGTGGGCAGAACCCCCTCAGCAGCCTTTGGACACCAGTGCCCTTCCTGCATGGATGAGGAGAACACCTTGAATACTGCAGGGGGGGAGTATGGGGAATGCAAGCAGTGATGGCAACATGTAAAGCAACTGGAGAGTTTGGCAGGGGCACAGTTCTTATCAGGGCCCGTTTATTGCCTGCATGAAAAACACTTGCCTAACAAAACGTGGAAATCCGGCGTCTTGGAGGATTTACACTCCCCTGGGAGAGACAACAGTGCTTTCTTCGAGATGTAACAGGGTTTTGGGAGGTGGCCAGGGTATTATCATTTGATTTTGGTGCCAGAAGCTTTCCTCCTATGACTAGGAAAGGAATTTAGGAAAGGAAACACAAAGAATGATGTTGTCACAGGAATGAGCCTCTGAACAACTACTGATTTTTAAACTGGAATTTATAGGCTCCTTGAGGCCAAAACTTGCCTTTCCTACTCAGGGCAAGTCTCCCACTGAAGCCAATTAACTCTATTGGAGTCTTGCCTAGGAAAAATTTTGGATTGCAGTTATCCAACCTAATTGCAAGAACTGTTGTTCTAAGCTGATGTGAAACTGAGATCTTAAGGGAAGAACAAAAGGTAGATAAATACACTCAGATAGAAAGCTTTGAGGCAATTTTTGGGTGACTACAGAAGAATATGGAAGAAAGTAATATCCTGAAGGTCAAGACTAAGTCTGGGCACAGTAAACAACCAAATAACAGTGCAGTGGGAGGAGGTGGAAGGCAGGCAGGCCATGGAGGGCTCTTTTCAGGGATTACTGTCATGGGCAACCACGGGGATTGGACCTAAAAATTCTGAATGTAATAAATACCCACAGCACGGAAAGAAGTGGGAATGGGCTGTCAGAGTGTCCCCTGTTAACATCAGATTGGTCATTCCTAGAGTTATGTGCATTTAATTTCCCCCATTTTACTGATGGAAACTCAGAAACAAGAAGCTGAGGTCATGGGGGCACAATTTTTGCTAAAGAAATTTATGTCATGGTGCTTCAAGATTTTCAGTCTATTCAGTGCAATGCAATGAAGATTCAACATTTTTATAATCTTGTTGTGCTAAGAGTCTCGAAGTGCAGGTGCAAAACAGCTGTAGGTGTGTGTGGGAGCACAGATGGACTAACATTTTCTTTTTACCATTTCACAAAGTGTGTCCTGGTTCAATGAGCTGACACTGTGCATCTGGCTTTGCTGTGTTACTTTGTGCCAAAATATTTCTGATAGAGCTATAGACTGAAAATCAAATCTTAGTCCATAAGACTCAGGGGAAACTCTTCTGTTCCGTTTAATTTCTCTGGATTTAGTTCAGGTTTTCCTGTCTGTGTATACTCTGCTTCCTCCATACTTGTGTCATACTTAGATTTACCAGCCTGCTCTGGATTGGGTTTACAGATCTCCTTTACTCCACAGAACTCATTTTGTCAATTCATGTTATTTGGTATAATTATCTTTTTTTTTTGTTCTTAACACCACTGACTTTGGTCAGTTGAAATACAAACTATAAATAAATATTTTTTAAAAATAGGTGTCTAGGTAAGGATTTCCTTGTTTTCTCTGCCTTGCAGTGTCCCTTTTCTGCTTTCCATTGCCTCCAAGATTTTCAATCATTTGATTCAGGAAATAATTCCTTACTCTTCCAAGTTTTCCCATTGCCTGGAAGAAGCTGGATGACCCACAACCTTCACAAGACCTAACAGCAATGTCTGTAAATGAACCTGTGTTTTTCTGAACAATGAACAAAGGGAGAGGAAGCAAAATTAATGGGGGCATCACCCATCCTTTGTATTATTCAAAGTTTATGCTTTGATTAAAGTACTTGTGAGTGCTCCTGAGTACACCAGGAATGTTACACCTGTTTGTATCTCTACCCAGCTGGGTTTTGGGGTGAACATTAGAGTTGCTTAGGAAGTTCTGTGTGTTAGGGCTGAGGTGCTACTGCCCAACAGGTTGTTGTGGGATTATCAGTGGCTCATCACAAGCACCTGTGAGACAGCTCAGAGGTGGATCTTCAGCTGGCAAAAGCAGGAAAGTTCTACAGAAAACAAGGGAGCTGTGCTCGTTTGTATCAACTGAAAACTGCTCCATATTTCTTCTTTCCATTTCTGCCTCCCTGGCTGGCAAGATGACAGAGGTTCTGACTTACCATCTCTTCCCATGGGCAATCAAACAGAAGGGAAGGTGTTTCCTGCCCAAATAATGAACTGTAGCAGAACACTTAGGTTTTATTAGCTGAATTTTTTTAAGCTTATGAGTAAGAATAAAGTAGACAGAAAACGAACCGAGCAGGGCTATGTGAGTTTTGGCTACAAACAACTCGCAAACTGTGAAGAATTTAAAAAAAAGTTGCTGAATTTGGAAGAAAAACACCATCTCCACAGGCACTTCCCCCAGCAGTGGATTTGAAGAGCAGCAGAGCACCAGGAATGACAGTCCATGCTGAGCACACGGACACAGCCCAGGTGTGAGAGCTCCAGAGCTGGGAACCTTTGGTGTGGAGCAGCAAATGAGCCACAAATGTACCACAAATGTACCTAGGAGCTGATTTCACTCAAAATCATTGGAAATGATTGTTCCTGGTTCCCCAGCAGTTTGATGGGCTCCCTCCAAGGAAAAGGAGGTGATCAAAGCAGTGTGATCTCCACCCAGGCTGGCTACAGAGAGCTTCAAGTGGGGCTCTGAGAGGTTACTGGACTGGAGAGCCCTCTCTGGGGCTACCTGAAGTTTCTACCATACCAGAAGACAAGGCTGAAAGCACAAGCCTGAGCTTTAACACACGAATCTGCAAACATAAGGTCATAACAACCCACATAGGATAATGTTGTTGATGTTCCAATAGTCTGAAGATTTATGAAAATAGCTTCTATTTACTCAGCTGGAGTGAGCCCTATTCTTCTGAGTTTTGTTACCCCATAAAGCATTCAGAGGAGACCCCATAATCGTTTCAAAGTCAGAAACATTAAGTGGAATAACAAGTATAAACCCTCTCCACAGTGACTTTGAAGTGCAAGAAGCATGGCCTTGTAGCCATGGAGCCTGTTTTGAGCTGGGTGGGAAGAAACAGGTCCCAGGCAGTTGTTTCAGGTGGTGAAAAGTCCATATTTTTCCTACTACAAAAGAAGCTGGTCTAAAAGAAGTTAAAGTTGAGCATGGAAATAAGTGATTAAATTTTCACTGAAATTCACAGGAGTTTTTCCCATGATACTGGTGAGAATTAGACCCAGATCTCATGTGACCAGTTCCAACAAGGACAGCATGGCAGTGCATTCTCCAGCCTTCAGGAGCGGGGCACGCCCCAGGGCTTCCTCCTCTTATAGCCCAGAGCAAAATCCTCCCTGGAAAGTTAGTATTTCTGTTTGCAGGACACTCACCTGAGCACAGCTCTGCCTCTTCCCAAGCTGGGCATGTGTCTTTTGAAAGACATTCCTGGGGAAGCAGTCCTCCCCGTTTCAAGGCAGAATCCTCACTTCCAGCGAGCACTCTGCTTCCTGTCCCTGCCTGCTCAGGCTCTGAGCAATGCCTGGGCTGCTGATGCTAAAGCCCACAATCCAAGGCCAAATTTACCAGGAAGAGGTGAAACAGGAGCCGTGATGGTCACAACTGCCTCAGTGTGTGGGTGCAGCAGGAGAGGGCTGCTGAACCACGGGAGAGAAGAGAACAGAGGGAAAAGTGGGAGCACAAATGGCTGGGACAACACAGCAACGGCTTGAACACAGAACTGACATCACCAAGGATCACAAAGCACAGCAGTAACAATATTAGCAGGAACAAGTCCCAAGAGAAGGAGGAGGAAACAGACAGTAACTGTGTATCCCGGGGATCAGCATTCCGAGCAGCAGCAGCCGGCGTTGCCTGGACTCGGAGATGAACTCTGCAGCCAGTTCAGCTCCTTTTCCCCGACCACCGGCGGCTCTGGACTGAGCCCAGCCAAAGAGTTCCCAGGGAAGGAGCGAAGCAGGAGGAAGTGGGAAATGCTCCTTTACAAAGTTCCCAGTATGTGAGTGAGGGGACAGGGAGGGACTGGGCTGGGGTTGGGCCAGGGCAGCCACGAGTAGAGCCCAGCAGACCTGCAGCTGTGGCAACCACCCCACACTTTGCCTCCAGTTGCTGGGCGAGCCTGACTCCCCCTTGGACCTCAGAGCTGGTTTTGTGCTTTGCCTGGCTGACAGGAAATCCCCAGGAGTCCTAGAAGAGCTCCTGGAAGATTTGTGTGTTTGCTTTCTACAACAAAGAGGAGGAGAAAGCTGCTAAAAGGCCTTCCTGCACCTACAGGTAAGTGTCTCAGTTGTCATGGGCTCTAGACAGAACGGGAGAAGTGCTAGGTTTTTATAAGAATCTGTGGGAAGCAGGAGCTAAATCTTATCTGGTTGCGCTAAATCTTATCAGGCCGTACAAATCCTACCTAGTTCCTTTGCTGATTTAAAGGAGAAATTATTCAGCAACCAAAGAATGTCTCATACATTTCCCCATTGCAAGGGCAGCGAGGTCAGGTAATGGTTGTGTGTTTGCAGCTTTTTTTATCCCCTTGAGTCCTGGCACTTCAGCAGGGAACAGGACTCGGTAGCAATGTCCCCTTTGGCCTAAGGGTAAGACTGTTCTATAGCCCTGACTATTCTGCAGGGCATGCACAGCATTTAGTGAACCGGGGAATTGCTTTCCTCTGGTTCTGGCTGCAGCTGCCTTTGGAGAGCCCAGCGCTGCTGGACCTGCTGCGATGAGAACGGCCCGGGCCCCTCCCGTGCCACCGCCCTGTTGGTGACCTGGTCATTGCTGCGAGGCCCCACGAGGTGGCAATAGCAGGACACGGCTCCCGTCGGGACCCGGCTCCGTGGAGCGTTGCTGTCCATCTTTTCGCCCCTGAAAACAGATTCCGTTGAATATTGCGGTGAAAAATTCACGCAGCTGATATTTTCACTTGATCGGTCTCTGACTGTGAAACGGGGGTCGGGGGAAAGAAACCCTTAAATTTTACTGAGATTAAGTGTTTGGTCCAGAGGCCCAGTGTGGCGTCCCAAGGGCTGGCATCTGTCTGGTTGTTGCCACCGGCCCTTTCCCTGTAGGTGCAGCACTCCTGCTTTCTCTCCTGCTACCAAGCTGTACCTGGTGTATCTGGTATAGGGCTGGGGAAGAAAGAATATTAAAACTGCTCTGACACTGCTTTACTGCCTGTAATTTCTCATATTGTCTCTTTAACCGACATATTTTTCAAGCCACAGGGTAAGTGGCTGGTGGTAATTGAAGTCCTGTTCTCATCTAGATCCTTAATGTTTGTAATGCAAGCATGGATGATAAATCTCTCAGAATAATGAGAGTTACAATGCCATTCCAATGATGCCATTCTGATGGTGCCATTCCACCTCAGGAGACAGGCTCTCCACCACAAGCAGGAGGTCCACTCTGCCCACGAGTGTCAGCAGGCAAAAGGGAGCCGCTGGTCCAAACAAGCTGCTTTAATCCCATTTGGCACAACCCTCATGGTCAGGGTGTGCTCAGCTAGGAGAGCTGGGATTTGGTTTGCTTTGACAGCAGAATGGAAACTTTGCATGAGCTCTCTCCATGGCTGTGGATGGTCAGGAGGTATTTGGATGCTGTGGGCTGTGGGTGGCAACCTCTGTGGTTCCCAGCTGACCCCAGCTCTTCCCTGGGATTCTCGCTCAGAGCCAGGAGACAGCTGGATTTGACTTGCCTGTCCCTGCAGATTGAAGCTTTGGGCTTGCCTGCAGGGCTCTCTCCTTGCAGGGTTTCCATGGGCTGGTGCCCAGCTGTCAGCACAGTTCCCTCCATCCCAGCTCACAGATGGGGCTGGAGGGGATCCTCCCTGCCAGCAGGCTCACTGACACACATCTTCCCTCCTTTCCTGTGTGTGTCCAGCCCAGAATTCCTCACAGACGGTGGTTTTAACAGTCCTAGAGTGACACTGATGTTTTGCTGTTATGAACAAACACTTGCAGCCAAGCCAAAGTCAATTGTCAGCTCTGTTGGGAGAGAGGATCCAGCAGCAGAGGAGCATCTCAATTGTTTTGCTGGTTCACTGTACGACCTTGCAAAAAATGTCAATATTGGCCCCAAATGGACTGGGATGAGGTATTGGTGGCTGTTGCTGATTAGGAGCAGGATGTGTTTCAGACTCCAGGCATGTTGCTCCCTCCAGACCTTGCACTGACCCTCATGTCAGTGACTCTGAGCACTGTGCTGACGTGGGCAGTGGGGTTTTCTCGCTGGCTGTGGAGGAAAAGGCAGCCCTTGCCATCCCTGAGAGGAGCGTGAGGTCAGCAGTATCTGCCAAAGTGCACAGGGTACAGATGTGGCCCTGCAATGATCACAGCATATCCTGCCCACCCTGCTCCTTTATCCCCTGAGAACAAATGTGCTTTTGCTGCTTCAGAGCAGCCCAAGAGGCCAAAAAGTGGGGCTCTTTTCCCAAATAAGTGCTCCAAGTGACCCTCAGGCCAGACAACTAACACAGACAGGCAACATCAGTTGACCAAAGGCAGGTTTGATAGGCCTTGAGCTACCTGATTTAGTGGGGGGCATCACTGCCCATGGCAGGGCATTGGGATGAGATGAGCCTCAAGGTCTCTTCCAACCCCAACCATTCTATGATTTTATGATGCTACAACCAAACATCCCAATTTGCATCCCCAGGCTGTGGAGCTCATAGTAAAGGCTCCTGGGACAGTGACGGGGAATTTACCAACTCAGCTGGGGATGATGGGGAGGGAATGTAAAGACTGACTGACTCAGAAGGGGGGAACTACAGAGTAGCCCCAAGAGAAGGAGGAGGAAAAAGAGAAGGCTGATAAAACTGTGTTGTGAATTTTTAAAAAAGTCAGAGATTTTGTGCTGTGACCTCTGCACAGCTTCTGTCATTGGAATTATGGTAATGTTCTGCACAGCTCTGCATTCAGAATGGGAGCAACCAGGAAAATCAGCATAAATGTGTGTTGGTCCTACCATTACACATTGAGAAAAGGTGGTTTGTGATTTCTGAATTTCTGTAAAAAGTTCAAATGGTTTGACAAAGCTTTGAGAGCAGCATGAGAGCAGCTTGAATATGACACAAAGGAAGGGTTAGACAGCAAAAGTCCATAGCCATGATCACCTGGGCACACGGTCCTGGGCTTGTTTCACTTCCACAGGAGAAAAAGGAATGTTCTACAGACCCAGGCGGGGTGGCCAGAGGGGCTTGGCTTTGGGGCACAGCCTTTCCCCAGCTCTGTGCCACCATCCAGCAGTGCCTGTGCCTGGAGGACAGCCCTTCTCACCTTGGCTTGTGCCCCCCCTCAATGCCTGGCTGGGGCCCCCATCGCCAGGGGTAGGAAAGGGCCTTGCTGGCTGCAGGAGAGCTGCTCCTGTGGCATGACCCACCTTGGAGCCCCCACTGCAGCACCTGACGGGGCCCCTGACCCTGCAATCTCTGCTCCTGGGGATACTGAGTTTTCTGTTTGTTTTGCAAGTGTAATTGGCCAAGACGCTGTGAAGGGAGGAGAGAATGCCCAAGGGAGAGGAGTTAAAGAAATAGGAAAACATTATTAAGAGTGTTTTAAGTCGGCAGTTTCCCTTATTAATACTTTCATGGTGGAGAGCAGCCACTTTAGGTCTGTGCAGTTGGATTGGACCATCTGGTCCAGGCTCCAGTAGCCATCCATTATCCATGCAGATGATGAAGTGCCTTGTGCATCCCCTTGGCATCACCTCTTCCAAGCCATGCACCACCTTCTTGGCTTACAAATCTCCCCCTCTGGCTCCTTGTGTCCTGCTGCAAGGAATACGCAGAGAAGGAGGATCCTGGTATGAAATATTTGGTTTGGGGGATGATCCTCATCCAAGGCAGGTGTTGGATACAAAGAGAGGTGATTGAGAGGAGATGAGGAACACCAGATGTGGGATATTGCCACTGCCAGGGAGGTGGCACCTGCATGAAGGGCTTTGCCATTGTCAGCTTCAAGCATTCAGATTCTAAAAAAGAATAAATAGCATCATTTTTGAGAGACGATTATCTTAAACAATCCCATGGTTGGGAACTTCCCCATTTGCTCCTGGGCAAAAAACCCTCTAGGCTTCTCCAAGCTCACTTTCCCAGCCTGTCAGGGGGTCAAACATGGAGTTAAATAAGAAATCAATCTCATGATTGCGGGAGCCAAGGAGAGGAAAAACCCAAACAAACCATAAATCATAACAAAAGAAAGTGCCAGCTATTCCCAGGTTCCTGATAACATCATCAGAGGTGGCAACGCTGGACTTCATAAAAAGCCTGGCTGAACTTTGGGGTCAAACAACAGCAGCTCTTTGCTTTGTCCGTTTGTCCCCGCATGCCTGGGGAGTGACGTGTGGCTGCCCATTGTGGCCCTGCTGATGGTTATCTGTGCACGGCCTCCCGGTCCCAAACTGACCTGCACTGGTCCTGTCTGTGTCTGGAAATCCCAGCATGGCCTGGCTGGACGTGGTGGTGCACTTACATTTCTGATTTCTCTACACAAAGCGCTGCCTGCCCTGAGGGAGTGGATTCTCCCAGCACCTTCAGTTGTATTGCTCTTTTATATTCCTGACTTTTCTCACCCGCTGTGGCCTGTGTGCAGTTATTTTCTGGTCTTGACACTGTTGCGAACTGATCCCTCCAAATCTGCACCAAAGTAACCCTGGAAGGTTTTGCACAGACAGCAGAGGCACCAGGATGGGAATGGAGCCAAACATGAAGCAACCTGGAATTTCAGGAGTCCATTCCTCAGCCCCTATCCCACAGAATATTTTTTATTCTTGTTTCTCAGTATTTTATGGAGACAGGATGTTTTTCCCCATTGCAGCTGGGTGAAGCTGGGAGCCCGCTGGAAATACGCAAGGGGGAAGTGTTTGTAGGGATCTTTAGAGGAAAACTTCATGTGATGCACTCACTCTAAGACAGCTCAGCCAAGAAAATTCCCTGTGACAAAAGGGACCCTCTGTCAGCCTGTGGATAATGTTCCCTGCCAGGAGAAAGACAAGGACAGCTCTCCTGCCGTGGTCTTAGCTGAATTGGAGCAGGCTGTGTGCTCCCCTGAGGACACAGGTGCTGGTGCCTCAGCTCTGTTCCTGGACACCTCTACGGTCACTGTCACTTTGCTATTCCCAGGAGCTCAGACTGTCCATTCTGAGCCAGACTTGAGAGAGGGGTCCCAGAGGGAGTTTCTCCCTTGCAGATCGTTTAGGCTGAAAAAGACCTTAAAGATCATTGAGACCACCTGTAAGAAGTGAGTCCAACGTGAAGCAGCACAGCCTGAAACATCCTGCACCCAGAGAAGAGCTTTACTTGAACCTCTGGCTTGGTGTGTAAAACCAGTTGGTAAGAAAACCACAGTTGGCACCTCTGAAACTACTTGTATTTATTTGGTTGATGGTTTGAAGTTACAAAAGAGCTCTTGTTGGTCCCTACTGGTCACTAAAGTGTCCCCGGCTTCTTTGGGGGGTCATTTGCACAGGTAACAGCAGCACCTGCCAGGTCCGTGCCTGGCCAAGCTCTGCAGCCTCCGGAGGGGAGGGAATTCCCGATTCCCAAAGGCCGCAGAGAGAGGAGGAGCTGCGGGGAGAGCAGGAAAAGCATCGGAGTGTCCCGGCAGGAGAGCAGCACTGTGAGGTCGGGGAGAGGACCAGGACAGGAAGGGTTTGGAGAAGGGTAGCTGGAGAGAAGGGAGAAGGCTGAGCGGGGGCCAAGTTAACCCTTCCCATGCTGGCATTTTCCAGGCGGCGAGCCAAGTGACTCTCGGGAAGATGGATATAACACATGTCTGCAGTCTCCAAAGGGTTATTAACTCTGCAATAATGGCCATGGAACTTGGCTTCCTCGACGTACATTTAAAATTGAAAAAAAACCCACCCCAACACCAGTTTCAGAGGGGGAGAGGGCTTGTTTCCTAGGAACTGCAGGGCCAAATCCACCTCTGTGATGGTGAGAGGAGAAACCCCTCCTTCCACACAGGCTGGGAGCAGGGGAGCAATGCAACCACCACAACAGGACCACAGTCTCCTCCTGCCAGTCAGACCTTACCCTTATCAGTATCAATTTCAAGACATTTCTGAAAAGCCTGTAGTGTTCAATTAATAGAGTCTGTGTCTTACTGGAACTTCAGGATTTGGAGTTAAGAAAACTACCAGATTCTAAGACAGATTCCTCTTTTGTTGTGTGGGTACCACTGTAGGGCTTGTCTGTCACTTCTGGCTCCAGCCCTTGGCAACACCAAGGCCTGCCTGGGATGTTGCCCCTGTCCTGGGGTTTGCAGCCTCTTGGGCTCCTGTCCAAATGCTCTGGAAGTCTGGGATGCTCCACTGGGATTATCCCTACCCCAGTGTAGTCTGTGCCAGCCAGCCCAGCCACTGAGCAAGTCCTTCCATGCAGTAAGTTACAGACTTCTCTTTATTAGTGCTTCTCTTTCCCCACACTATTAAATTTATTCTTTCTCTGTATTGTTATTATTTTTCTGGCAGAGGACTTTGGAAGGTGGGAGAAAGGATCTACTAAAAAGTTAAACAAATCTAAGCCCCCTCGTCAAACCCTTTCGAGGCACCAGCTCCAGTCCCTTAGCAAATGAAGTCAGCTGGTGGTCTGGGTTTAAACTTGGCTGTTGAGGGCTCAGGCCAGGTTTGGCAGCTCACAAATCAAATTGCCTCGTGCTTCTCAGGAGCAGAAGATTGCCACGGGTGGAGGAGCTGTGGGGGAGCTCTGCCACACTCTGTGCCAGCCCTGGCCCTGGAGGGAGGCACTGAAATCATTGGTTCACAACAGGTCAGGAGGGAAATTCAGGCTCTGAGGTTTTGTTTTCCATGTTATGTTACACTATTGACACAGAGCAAGGCAGCCCCAAACTGAGATTTTGTCTCACTTGAATGGGTCTGGACCAGTCCCTTTGCTTTGGTAAATTCTTATTAGGAGCAGAGTGAGACTTGAAAGAGAAAGCGGGAAACACAGAGCTATTAAATCTCACCTGATCTCATGTTAATAAAGAGTTTGAGCCACGAGTCTTGGCTTACTCTGATTTTGCCTGCTGGGAGCTGCTTGCAGGTCCTTAGTTTTGCTCTTGCTGCTGACCACAGGTAACATACTCCAAGTGACACCCCACTGGAGGGACGAGGGGCTTTCCTGAGGCCACAGCAGGAGCTGGGACATGCTCTTGTGTCCATAAGGTGCTGCAGAAGCCCTGTGCAAGGCAGGTCTTTCTGAGGTGCTGCACCAGCCCATGGTGTGCCATGGGGTGTCCCTTGATGCCTGGGAAAAGCACAGCCAACAAGGTGAAGAGCTGGAGGCAGCTCCAAGATTTTGGCTCTCATACAACCTCTCTCCTTGTACAGGAGCAGCTCGCTAAGAAAATGTGGCTCTTGCTGCCTGTTCAATGCCTGGAAGAAAGAGAATGGTGTTAACGTGCTCATGTCTCTCACCAGCCCTTTTCCCAGCTCCAAACAGCCCTTTTCTCAGCACTCCCCCAGTGCCTGCCCTCCCTGGGATGAGCATCCAAACCTAATTCCGCTTGTTTCCAACTCAGAGCCATCCCCCTTGTCAGTATGGCTCTGGCTCTGGACGTTTCTCATTTCTCATGGAAGTGCTGCAGGGAGATCCGCCAGAGTCATTCACACCCTTTTATGGGTCTTCCTTTGAATTCTTCTACAACTTCAGGAACAAAGTTGCAGATTTTTGCAGAAGTTTAAACTCTAGAACACCACTCTGCTGGGCCACCACAATTTAAAGCTGCTAACAGGTTGGGCCTTGACTGCTTTCCATGACTCAACCATGCCAGGAGCACAGGATCCCATCCAAAGCCCACCAAACGCAGCGGAAACCCCTCTGCTCTTGGAAATCACCCTACTGCTTTCAACAGCCCCTGTCCAAACTGAGTTCTGATCCCTGCACAGCTGAGGACACACAGGATGCAGCCCAAGCAGGTGGGAAGGAACTCCAGTGGCTGCAGGACCTCAGTGAAAATGGGAATTGGTAGCAAAAATCGATTTTTATATCTCTTAAGCTTTGTGCACTTGTTTCTTATTTTCATCCATGCAATGAGTGCTTCAGGAGTATGGGGGAATCATTGCCCAAAATCTGTGTGTGTCCATATACTGTGGTCTGGGATGACCCTGCTTGAGCAGGGGGGTTTGACCCGATGTCTGTCTCTGATGCCTTCCAACCTAACCCATTCTGTGATATTGCCAACCTGATTTTTTTTTTCCTGGTCTATCCAAGCCCTGGCACCGGTCCTGCGAATGGCGCTCGGAAAGGAATGCGTGACTTTTTCAAGCGAGCTGCCGTAGCAGTGTCTAAATTNCGGCGGGGGGCGTGGCCGGGCGCGCGCCGCGGCGATCCCCGGTGCCGAGCGCGGGCAGGGCGCACTCCGGCCGTGCTCTTGTCGCCGCGCTGTGCGCTCGGCCCCGCCGCCGCACTACCATGTTTGACGGCTGCCTCCTGCCCCTCGTCGTGCCCTGCCTGCTGCTCTGCGGACTGGACGCCGGCACAGGTAGCGCTCCCCGCCGCCCCGGCTCCCCTTCCCCGGCGGCGCTGACAGAGTCCGGCCCCGGGCGGCAGGGTGCGGGCGCGGAGCGCAGGGCACGCACCGCATCCCCTGCGTGGCCGCGGTCCCAGCCCGCGGGATGAATTGCTCCAGGCTTTTGTATTTTCTTTTCCTGTCCTCCCGCTGCTGCTGTAGCGTTCCATGTGGAAAGCTGCTGACTGTCCTTGGCTGCTGCTGCGGCTCGCTCTGCTTTTCCCCTTCTCCCTGCAGATTTTTATTGGGCTTGGTGAAATGCGATGCTTGTGTCTGAGCTATATATACATATTTTAATGATACAAGTAGCTTTAGCGTTTGCTCTATTCTTCTCTTCCCTGCACGTTTCTGTCTCTAATATATGTGTATATAGAGAGAAATAAATCGCCGTGCTCCGCTGGCTCCATTGTCTGCGCAGCCCGTTCAGTTTCCAGCGCGGGGCTGTCTGCGCTGAAACCCGAGCGCGGGGCTGTCCCGGGGAGCGGGGGGTGCCGCAGCCCCCGGCCGCCCCGTCGGGCCGCGGCTCCGGGCTGCGAGCGCCTGAGCCTCTCTCCTTCTCGCCTGCAGCTGGCGGAGCGGAGCTGGAAGTGGTGATCCCGGAGCGAGTGCCGCTGGAGAAGATCCACCTGCTGCCGCCCGGAGGGGATCGTGGCGGCCCCCGGCGCCGGCGGGCAGCGGCGGAGCCGGAGGAGGAGGAGGAGGAGGCTGTGCTGCTCCGCCTGCCCGCCGCCGGCACCGAGCTGTACCTGCACCTCCGCCGCGACCTGCGCTTCCTGGCCCGGGGCTTCGCGGTGGAGCGGCGGCGCGGGGAGGCGCGGCGGCCCCCGCGGGAGCGGCTCTGCTTCTACTCGGGACACGCGCTGAACCGCAGCGACTCCTTCGCCTCCCTCAGCACCTGCGCCGGGCTGGTACTGCCATCCCACCCTGCTCCCCTCCTCAGGGCTGGTACTGCCATCCCGCCCCGCTCCCCTCCTCAGGGCTGGTACTGCCATCCCGCCC